>OV743716.1:71675884-71968384 GCA_928272305.1 Volucella inflata
TGTCATCTGATGACCAGGCAGCAATTTTGGCCCATAATCCGAAAATAATAACCAAAAGGAGGAGGAAGCTTAGGCCAAATCCTAACCTTGTAAAGCGCCCTTCCCTTTCTACGTCTGCTGAAAAGCTGCCCGGTAGACCAAGGGAATAGGTACCAACAACATCGGCAAGGGCAGCTATTCAATATGTGTCTGACGGTGGAGAAGGCCATTATATGGGAGGCGATAACACATTTACTTCTCTGGCGGCCTCTGAATCGGAAGACGAAGAGGATGAGGTAAATGCCCTCAATAATAATATAAAAGAGCTACAACTCAGAGTACTGGCCATAAAAAGAAAACAAATGGCAAGAAGAGCGGAGGAAACAAAAAGCGCTCAGCAGCAGCAACAAGAAGAGGCCGAACAGGCAAAACACAGACAACAAAGCTCTACCCACAAGCAACAGCATAAGGCAGAGCCAACGAAACAAGAACAAACAAACAAGCAGCAACAAAACCAGAAACAGCAACAACATCAGCAACAACCGCAGAAACAACAACAATAGCAGCCTCAGAAGCAAAAACAACAGCAGCAGCAACAACAACAGCAGAAGCAGAAACAACGAGTTCCACCTATCAACACATTCAAGATGGAACTTAAGGATACAATCGAACTGTGTAAGTCGGCCAAAGGCTGTAATTTTTATGTTAAAAGACTTAGCGTGGATAGGCATGCGATCCACTGCAACACAGTGGAGCGCTACCACAAAATAAAGAATTTGGTAAAGGAGTCGACGACGGAGTTCTTCTCCTTCACCCCGAAGGGCGAAAAGCTGCAAACTATGCTGCTGAGGGGGTTAGAACCGTCTACTAGTCCGGAGGAGCTCCTCGCACTGCTCAAAGAGAAAGAGTGCGACGGTCTCAAATTCGTGGGGGTTAAGCCATTTGTTACAGCCAGAGCCAAAAGGGAGAAACGGAAGCTACCGTTCTTCCTGGTGCAGTTCAGTCCCGAAAGCCATCTGGATAGTCTTAGGAGTATCAATGTCCTGGACTACCAGGTGATTCACTGGGAAAAAGTAAAAAGGCACGAAAACATTATGCAATGTGTTCGGTGCCAGAGGTTCGGGCACGCCGCGTCGAACTGCGAAATGCAGCCTCGATGCGTTAAGTGTGGTAAGAACCACAAGTCTGAAGAATGCGCTCTAGGTAGGGATGGAGCGTCAGAAAAAAGCCAACTCTCTTGTGTTTTATGTAAGAACACGGGACAGACCGCAAACTATCGGGGTTGTCCTAAGTTCCAATACATAAAAAGAGTAAATCTGCCTCGACAGCAAAAGGTGGAAGTTAAGCGTCCACCTGTTCTACCATAAATACCAGCCGTTACCCCCCAGGTTACCTACACCCAAATGGCGGTAGGTAGGGGAAATATGGCACAGCAAGCGAAGGTTGCTTCTCAGGCCCCAGCGCCTAGAGCACCAGAACCGGCAAATGGCATGCTAGCTATCTTGCTCTCTATCCAGGGGCAGATGGCTCAGCTTCAACGTCAAATTACCGAGCAAGCTACGCGGGATCAAATTTACGCGCTGCTGCCGAGCCTAACGCACCTTCAGTCGTAATGAGTACATACATGGCGGAGCAAACCCTGAAGGTCCTTGCAGTGAATGTTAATTCACTGATTAGGATTGAGCGAAGAGCCACACTTTTGAAGTTGCTTAAAGACCAAGCCCCTGGTGTGCTTTTGGTTAGCGAAACTAAGCTAACCAAAAGACACAAAATGAGGCACAGAAGGTATAAAATCATGCGAAGAAATCGACCCAACTCCATACAAGGAGGAGGCGTTGCAACCTTCGTAAGAAAATGTATACGTCTTAAAAGAATACTCGTATACAGTCGTATAGTACGTAGGTTTCAGGTGCTAGAAGCATGCATCATGTATATCCCTCTTCGTAGTGGAAAGCGGTTATACATGGTGTCTGTTTATGCGCCTGAGGCTACTCAATCCACCCAATTCATATCAGAGCTCGAGACCCTTTTTCGATTCCTGAGACTGGAATTGGAGGAAAACTATTTCATTATCGGCGGAGATTTCAACGCCAAACACAGCGATTGGGGAAATAATACACCAAACACCAGAGGGAACCTGCTATTCAATTGGTGGGGTCAGCACAGTGTGATGTACCGATTCGGCTTAAAGGCGACGGATAGTCCGTCGTTTCCTAGACACGGCTCCTATTTGGATCTCCTGTTGTTCGACGCACGAATACAACTGATAGGTACGAACCAACAAACTGTAAACTGTCTTCGCAGTTTTGTGTATGACAGTGACCATTGCGGTCTTAGTACCGAAATAACCGTTCCGAACGAAAATGTGGAATTGGACGAGTGTGTTCAAAGGCATTCCTACAAATTTAGCAGAGTGCATTGGACACTGACTAGAGCACTCTCCTCGAATTCGCTCTACCCACTATCCAACAGAAATCTGTCAAACGAGGAGATTAACAGGTATCTAAAACTAATGGACGAGACAATTAAACGGACTATGGACAAAACAATACCTCTGTATCAATACACTGACAACGAAAACTTGTTCCGCAATTTAACTATAGACGCACTGCACCGACATACAAGTAGACTGCTGTCAAGACTAAAAACTTTGTACAGACAGTTTAGTGACAGACATAACCCGGAGATTATGACATTAAGGTCGCCCAAACATTAATAAAAGAAAATTAAAGGGTTTCTGTAAGTTTGTATTGGAACAACAAAATTCTGGCTGTAAACACCAGCAACCCGAATATGTTCCCGTAAATAAATTAAATATTTCGGGGGAAAGATCGAAACGACCTTCCATGTCTAAAAATCGCCCGAACGACAGACAATGAACGCATACTCTCACCAGCAGGCATAGATCCAAATAAGGCCGTTAATGATGGCAACTTCTTTGTGATCGAAGATCCACAGGAGAAGGTAGATTCTATAGGAGCGACTTTCCAGGAAGTGTAGAAGACAAATGACAATATTGGACGCAACCGCAACCTGGAAAATCGGGTCCTTGTCCACAATTTCTACCTTCGAAATGAAATAGTGAACTGGCGAGTCCAGAACGCGGGTTTCACCCACTTCAGTGACGAGAACATGGCAATCATCGCCAATGAAAGGGAACCCCCGTTGGTTTCGAAGAAGAGCTTCAAAAGATCTTCGACACAATTAGAAGTAAGAAATCAGTGGGAACCGATGGAATACCGAACATTGTGCTTCGACATCTCCCACTAGAAGCGGTGGTCATTTATACCACCCTGTTTAACAATGCAATGAATAATGTACTTTATCCAGCGCATTGGAAAACTGCGGTGGTACATCCCATCCTCAAAAGGGATAAAGACACCTCCAATCCGGCGAATCTCAGTCTCCTTCCAAACATCAGTAAGGTTTTCGAAAAAAATTATCAATAGAGTCCTGACTAAGTGGGTTGAGGATAGATATATTGTTGCGGATAATCAATTCGTTTTCAAGGCGGGGCATGACTTTATTCATGCCGCGTTTAAACTAGTTCCTGATATCCAATGGAACAAAGCCAGGAAACAGTGCACGGGTGCCTGCCTGATTGATTTGGAGAAGGCCTTCGATACCGTATGGCTAGAGGGACTCCTTTACAAGTTGAGCAGACTGTTCATTAGTAAACCACTGGTGTATATTCTTTTCAATATGCTCACAGATAGACAGTTCATCGTGAAAAATGGCGATGTGACTTCTACTGGTACATCCAACATTAAAAACGGTCTGCAACAATTCGCCAATCCTTTTCAACATTTATACAAGTGATCTGATAGGTTCACTTCACCATGCCATAGCGTACGCAGACGACTAAATCGCGTACAGATCAGGTCCAAGGATTGAGGTTATAAACATTCTTTTGCAACGTGACTTCGATAAAATTAAACAATATTGCGACGACTGGAAGTTGAAGATCAACTTTCAGAAGTCGGAAACCATTCTGTTTAGGACGCCTTTGTCTGGGGCCTCTGCGGATACCAGAAAGAATTGGCGAAAGTTTCAGATCGTTGGACAACACGGGCAGCCACTTGTTTGTCGAAATGAAGTCAGATACTATCTGTATTTTAACAAACATATAGATGTTGCTCTGGCCAGAGCCAAAGGTGCTTTTGCCCTTACAAAGAGACTGTTTTATAGCAGGCAACTCGATGCGAGGGTAAAGGTGATCTGCTACATGGCCCTTATTCGGCCTATGCTTACATTTGGTTGTCCCGTGTGGTTCAACGTGAGAGCAAGTCTTTTGGAAAAGATTCGGGTGTTTGAGAGGGCTTGCCTTAGGGCTTGTCTTCGCTGATACAGAACACCAGAGTCTGAGTACATAAAATTCTATCCTAATGGGTTCTTGTACAATAAGGCGAACCTAATACAAGTGGACAATTTTGTTACTAAGTTGATTCGAAGGCACATTGCAAGAGCAATGACCTCGTCGAACAACCTGATCTCTGGGGCTTACTACCCCAATTATATGTATCACGAGAGAGAGTTCGCTTTGACGGCTTTATTCCTCCAGAAGCATTCCTCTACCTCGGCAAACAAGATCTGATCCAGGATAGATTAGCGATGCCGTTAATCTTGCACGTCGCTCGAATAGCTGCGGACAGGCGACTCAACTACGACAGAGACGTCGCACACGGTAGTGCGGAGCGTCTCAGGTTTAGTAGGGCGTTAGGGAGTCGCGATATGAGGGATGTTGCTCGGCAGCACCAACAATTTTGGTGGCTTGCAGAAGAAGGAGAAGCTCCATCATCGAATTCCTCTAGTGCAGGGTAGCTCCATTAGGGAGCAGAGTAGGTAGGGTTAAGGTAGATTTAAGAGTAAACATTAAAAAAAAAAGAAATTATAAAAACAAAAAAAAAAAACTATAAAAACTGAAAAAAAAACAGAGATGGGTAACCTTTTCTTAAAAAAAGTGGTAATCCAAGCCACACCAAAAAAAAACAAAAAAGAAATAATACTTGTACAATAAGTTAGCTTAAGTAGGTGAAGTAGGCTTAGGATTTATTTTAAGTAGTCTGTAAGTTTTAGTTTGTAAGTTTTATACAAAGTAGGGCAAAAAAAAAGTACATTTACTAAGTTTTTTATTTAATAAAATGTATTTTCTTAGTTGTAGTCTTAAATTAATGTAGCTTAAAAAAAGTACTGTACAGAACGTCGAAAGACATGTAGATTAAGAATTATGTTAAACTTAGAGTGTCCGCATGGGGCCAGTAAGTTAGAATAAGATAGTTTTCTAAGTTATTTAAGCTAATTTTTAATTAATAAAAATGCATTGAAAATAAATGAAAAAAATCGTGGGACACGAGTTCGATCCCCGACAAAACTTGGAAGTTTTTTTTTTCCTTTCAAATTGTGTAAACATACATAATATTCAAAGAAAACAATAAGTGATAATTAAATCACGTGATGGATGGTGGAGAGCGTTCCGCTCTTCCCATCACGGGTGTACCAAAAGGTAGCAATAATGTTGCCGTTGCCGTGGCGAAAGCCATTAAAAGGAGGAGGGGGTTGAAAACAACTAATAATTTACCAAAATACAAATAAGTGCTGCGTTAACAGCTAAAACAACAAAACCATCACAAGAAAATAAAAAACAAGCAGATCATGCGTTAATGTGCGTGTAATGTACTTGGCCTCTGTTTATGCATCTGAGGCTTCACAATCCACCTTATTCATTACAGAGCTTGACACACTTTTTCGACTTCTGAGGCTGGAATCGGGGGAGAATTATTTTATAACCGGCGGGGACTTCAACGCTAGACACAGAGATTGGGAAAATAATTTGCCAAATACTAGAGGGAACCTACTACTCGATTGGTGGGTCAGCACGATGTTATGTACAGACTCGGTCTTAAAGCGACAGATAACCCGTCGTTTCCCAGAGGCGGGTCTTATTTGGATCTACTGCTATACGACGAACGTATACGACTGACAGGCAAGAGCTTACAAACGTTAAACTGTCTGCGCACATTCGTGTATGACAGTGACCATTGTGGTTTTAGCACCGAAATTACAGTTCCCAACGAAATTGCGAAATTGGAGGAGTTTGTCCAAAGATGTTCTTCCAACTACAGTAAGATTCGATGGCGAAAGTTCTCGATCATTGGACAACACGGACAGCCTCTTGCCTGTCGAAATGTAGTCAGATACCTTGGGATCTGGATAGATCAGTTTCTGTATTTTGACATATATGTAGATGCCGCTCTAGCCAGAACTAAAGGCGCTATTGCCCTCACAAAGAGACTGTTTTATAGCAGCCAACTCGATGCGAGGGTGAAGATAATCTGCTACATGGCCCTTATCAGGTCCATGCTAGTATTTGGGTGTCCCGTGTGGTTAAATGTACGAGCAAGCTTAATGGAAAAGATTCGGGTGTTTGAGAGGGCTTGCCTTAGGGCTTGTCTTCGCTTGTACAGAACACCAGAGTCGGGGTACAAAAAATTAAGCTGACTAGGAGGCACATTGCAAGAGCAACGGCCTCGAAGAATGACCTGATATCTGGGGCTTACTACCCCAATTATCTTTATCATGAGAGTGTGCGCTCTAATGACTTCGTTCCACCGGAAGCATTCCTCTACCTTGATCAGATAAGGTTGATCCGGGATAAATCAGCGGTCCCGTTAATCTTCCATGTCGCTCGGACAGCTGGGGACAACAGAGACGTCGCACACGGTAGTGTGGATCGTCTCAGGTTCAGTAGGGCGGTGGGGAATTGCGATAAGAGGGATGTCGTTCGGCAGCACCAGCATTTCTGGTGGTTGAATGATGGGGAAGATGTTTCGTCGTCGTTTCCGTCAATTACGGACCAGCCTCACTAGTGAGGCAGAGCTGACCAATCTATTTGCTCTGCTCTGTAAATAATGTTGGCCAGCTTACATAGGTTTAGATTAGCATTTAAGAAAGATATGTATAGTATATATAAACGTATATACTAATATATGTATATTATTGTGTATAATGGCTATGTGTTTATATGTGTGTATTGTGTATGTAGGTTAGCTAGACTAAGGCTTATTTTAAGTTAGATATTAAATATTCATAAAAATTAAAAAATAACGTCCATATGCTATGTTTTTTCACAACAATTTTTTTCTTAGCCTTAAATGTAGAAAATAAATATTCCTAAACAAATGATGATTAAGTCGAAAGACAAAGATATAAGAATTAAGAGTAGCTTAGAGTGGCTGTGTTGGGCCAGTAAGTTAGTATTACTCGTAGATTGTTGAGTAAGCTAGCATTTAAGCGTTTTCTGTTAGAATGTAAGACATAATGATAAGTAAAATAAAATGCATTTAAAACTAAAACTAAACTAGATATAATATATAAACAAGGGCTCGCATAGTGTTTCGTAACTGTGGAATTGGACAACGAACAATTATACCACACATAAAGAACTTACATACCAACAAAGAATTGCGCAAATCGGAAATTTCGCGCCGTGTTATTCTATGTACAATATACAATCTACAATCTTATCACTGTACACAAAAGGCTAAAAAAGTAATTCGTAATTTTTTTTAAATTATTTAAATCTAAACATTTATATGTCTGTACCTTGAATATTACAATTGGGATAAATTAACAACGGTCAAAATACTTATCAGCAAACATAGAAATCTACTTATACTACTATATAGACTAATGTGAACCGTTAAGGGGGTGGCAACGATAAGTATTAGGCCTCGTAAAAGTAGCATCTTCCGACAGGTGCTGGTTCTATAAATAAAGGGAATGAGCCTCTGTAGCCGAATATCTCGCAGCTCTGCTAACAAGCCCTACTTCACGCCTACCCGTGGCGCCATCAGCAAATCTCACTAGAGATTGCGAAGTGAAGGGGACAAATGGCAAGCTTCCTACGCTATAAACCAGGATTAGTGTCGGAAAAACAAAACAAGACCTTATCTGGGCTACTCCGACATATTTGGAGCTCAGGCCGGAAAGGATTTCCAGGACTTAGTCAGGGTCTTGGAAAAGAGATGGTGGCGGACGAGCCCTATATTGTTAGGAAGGTGTGATGCTGACGTAGGAAAATCGTCAAACAAAAAATGTTCCCACAGAAAATGTTGTGATATGATATTCAATGTATAATATTACGCAGACGACGAAACGACGAAATACCTGAGAAAAACAACGCTCGTGGAATTAAATACAAAAAACATGAATGCATAGGTCAGCATAAGGTAGTTTAAGGTAGATGATAAGTATGAGTGAATAAGGAAAAATCGAAGAGTTTAATCCTAGACCCGCTAACGAATAGACTAACGAATAGAACAATAAAATTAACTATAATCATAAGCTAAATTCGTGTTGTTTTATTTATCTCTTATATAATTCACTTATTTCTGGAGTTTGATTCGACAGTTCGGTTGCTTTCTCTTTTTAATAATACACAAAGGAAATACTGGAGGCGAATCCCCAGCTAATAATCCAGCCCGCGTGTGACGTTTTTTTATATTTAATCATTTGTGAAGCGCTCCAGGCGTAACACAAAAAATTGATGGCAGCGGTGGGATACCGAGTTATCTCAAAAAAAAAAAAAACAGATTCAAAACAAAACAACTGTGTAAACAAAATAAATTTTCGTAAATAAAAGAAAATATCCTAATCCACTTAATTGTTGCTGTGCAAACTACGTGTAGTGAAAAATTGTTGCAGAACCTTAAAAGGAATATTGCCGTCGCACTGATGATTGTCATGAAGCTGATAATAATTTTTAATTTTAAGTTAATGGATTATGCAAGTATATTAACATTAAGTTTGATAACATTGTGAAGAGTGGATAAAAAAAAGAGAAAGTTGTCTCCGTAGCAAGGTCAAAAGATAAGTTCAAACATGTTAAACTCCTACATCTCCTAGTGGATGTATCAAATCAAACTTCCTTTAGGAGAAATTAAATGGAAAAGTTGTAAGTGGGTAGAAGAAAACGAGGGAAAATATTGGATATTACTTTCTAGATGGGTCAGTATAAAAGCTTGTATGTCTCTTAGCGGCAGTGATAGTGAATCGGAAGAGATAGAAAGTGATAGTAACCAAAGTATTAAATATTCAGGAAATTTAAACACATTAATGTCTGAAATACCAATCAATGTTCTAATATCCTTTATCCGTATTTTCAATAGTAACGGTGATGAGGTGTTTAGTTTCATTGACGCGTGTAACGATGCCATGGAATTAGCATCGGCATCTTTGAAATCAGTACTTTTTAAGTTTATCAAAACAAGACTTCGTGCAAACGCCACTGCAATCCTAATGAACAAGGATATACAAGATTGGGAATTGAAAAAAGAATTGTACGGTGTCTTTAGGGAGCCGCATAGTGGTCTTCAGTTACACAGAGAGTTAATTAGTTCCTGACAGAGGAAAACGGAAAAAATTCAAACGAGCCAGGAATGATTGCAACGCCTTTCTTAAGCGTGTGAAATTTATATACGACCAAAAACTGAGGCAAAAAATACTACAATGTCCCGAAGGTAGTAAACATTTTTGGTCGTTCGTCAAAAACATTAGAAATTCTGCTTCATCCTCCATCCCAACGCTCATTTACAATGATATTCCAGCTGTCAAATCTTTGGACAAAATCAATCTGCTTGCTGCACACTTTGCGGCCACCTCAACGCTTCTAGATTGTGCTTTGTCTCCGCGTACACTTGAGTGCGTAGAATGTTCAATGGGACCAATTCACTTTCGCACTCGTGTAGTAGCAAGAGTACTTAAAGATCTGAACGCTCACAAATCCGCTGGTCCAGATGGTATATCTCCCCTTTGTCTGAAGAGTTGTTCTTCTACTCTGGCAAAACCACCGCGTTAGCTTTTCCATCAATCCTACTCTTTTGGACTCTTTCCGAGCAGATGGAAAACAACATTGGTCCAGCCTGTTCCTAAAATAGGCGAATCTTCTTCTCTCTCCTCTTACAGACCCATTGCACTTACGTCCCTTCTTTCCAAGGTCATGGAAACGCTGATAAATTGTCAGCTCATGAAATATCTCGAAACACGAAAACTTCTTAATGACCGGCAATACGGTTTCTGTAGCAACAGGACCACTGGTGATGATGGCGTGTCTCACCGAAAAGTAGAACCAAAGTTTACATCAATCTGGCCAAAGCAAGATAGTTGCACTTGAGATTTCTAAGGTATTTGACAGAGTTTGGCATAGGGCTCTTTTGTCGAAAATGCGTGCTTTTGGGATCGAGGATTCTCTTCTTCAATGGATAAGAAATTGCCTTTCGGAACGTTCAATTCAAGTTGTTTTGGATGGCTTCCAGTCTGATATTCACAAAATAAATGCTGGTGTGCCCCAGGGCTCCGATTTGTCTCCGACACCCTTTTTAATTTTCAATAATGATCTGTTGTCTGCTACTTCTAATCCAATTTACTCCTTTGCTGACGACAGTCCTGTCTGCTTTTCATATTCGTTCCCGGACTCACCCCCTCTGATCAGGCTTCAATATATAAGGCTTTCATCGGCCCAAAATTGGAGTACAATGCTCACATCTGGTCAGGTGCGACCTACTAGATAGGATTCAAAAGCCGTGCGATAAAACTAATAGGTGAGACTAATATCACACAGTCGATTGATACCCTCGACCACCGACGTAATGTCTCCTGTCTCACCCTGTTCTATCGCTATTTTCACTATCAGTGCTCCACAGAAATTGTCAGTAGCATTCCGCCCCTTCAAACTTAAAACCATAACACACGTCTCACTATGAGTGCTCATCAGTACATCCTTAAGCTCGCTTTCGAACGTACCCTGAAATATCGTGATTCTTTCCTAAGCCGAACAACTCGCTTATGGAATGCCCTGCCGAACTCTTCATTTCCTGGTCATTATAGCCTCCATTCAAGACCAACGCACATCGGTACCTATCTTTCTTTCCTCCCTAACTTTCCATCGCCCATCATTTTAAGGGTACTAACAACCCCTTGAGCGCGCGCCAATATATAATAATAAAAAAAGCAGCATTGGAAAAAATTTGTGAGTGTACAAAGATTTGGCGAATTGCTCTAAATGAAACCAAATTAACAAATGTTAATTTTGTATAAAAAAAAATTAACTACGTACCCATTTTCATATACTTGGTGCGAATATCGTTTGCAAACTAAGCAAAGTATCTAGGAATGACACTATATTCGAAATACGTGATAAAAAGAAACGCTACGACCTTGAAAATAAATTTAGAAATATGTATTGGCTGCTTGGAAGATATTCCAAATTAAGTATGTAGAACAAACTTCTTTTATACAAGCAAGTGCTTGAACCTGCTTGGACGTATGGTATACAACTTTGGGGTTGTACTAAACGAAGCAGTAGAGATATCGTTCAATCTTTTTGTTGTAGATTGAAAGGTAAACTCACTTTCCTTTAAATTCTATAGTTACCCAATTTATTCAAAAAGTTATTGTAGTCCACGTCTACACGAAATCAGAAAAAAAAAACGACCGCGAGACGCGCTCCAAAAAAGACAGCTTGCCGACAGATGTCATATAAGTAAGAAGAGAAGATGAAACCTTGCTGCCAACAGTCAAGGCTTAGTGGTATTACTAAACTGACTAAATATACAACACCCCTCCCTCGTTGGATGAGTTGTCATAAAAAAAGCAAGGGTGGTTTCACTACTCTGCCATATCTTGATGTTTGTTGGGTATTGCTTCAATACCGATAGTTTTTAATGCGACTTTGATGTGATGGCTGCTTCTGACCTTAAGGTGACTGGTGATGTTGGGGTATCTGTTCTTGTGCTATGTGGTGATGAATCGGGGTTGCACGGATATACAAATAGTTGGGCATGACTGTTACCTGGAGAATTATTATTGGAATTTTCTGAAACGACAGTGGGAATATCGCAATCTGACTATTTTTTTTTTGACCTAGTCTTCAAATCTACTATTGGAATGTCCAGTGACTCACTTCTCTAATCGTGTACAGTATCGTTTCCCACTCGGTGTTGAATTTGATTCACGTGTCGCCTTGCAGTCTGGTTCTCGGTTGTTTGGACGATGTAGGACACTGGGCCGGTTATTTCAGAAAAAAACAAAACACTGTGGTGCTGGCAGCCCAGTATGGGTCATGGCCTAGCTTCTTGAAACTCATTTGTGTTGCTCAAGTTTTCATTTTTGGCACATCTGAGCGGGGCTTACGGTTTATCGCCGAGTCCGAACAGCACTCCTTAAAAGTTTTTTCGTATGCAATTTTTTACTTTCGGGAATTTGCCATTGCCCGCCCGCATTGTGATATCGTGCAGTGTGTTGTATTGAAAATTTGAGTTGCTAATATTAAATTTTGAATGATCTCTAATGACTTAAGGTCGAGAGACAGATTTCGTACCCTGTGTAGTTGTAATTTACTTGTATTAAATTTTGTAGTTGTTTAACGAATTGTGTATTTTTTCTTTTATAAAAAGATGGAAGACTTATGGTAATGCAACTTGAGCTGCATGTAATTTTTTTACAAAAGAACTTAACATTCAAGAGGGTATGATTAATCGCAAAATGCCTGAGCACACGTATATTAAAGTTTAGGTTATTCAGTTATTTCGCCACATGGTTAACTTTCTTACTTTACTTTAGGTGGCATTACAGTCCGAACGGTCGACCTGGGACTCAATAAACAAGCGTCTCGAGCCAGCGGCCTCTAGTTTCGCACGCTTAGCTGACTGAGGTTCACTTAAATTTGCGTTCGCCACCTGAATCAAGTTCTTCCTCTACTGCGCTGTCCCTCGGGGGCGGATACGAAGATTTCTCGGACCGGAGCATTGGTGTTTATCTGCTCTATATGACCCAGTCATCGTAGTCGTTGAATCTTCCATCTTCTGGCTAGGCTAATATCGCTGTACAGTCCATAAAGTTCGTCGTTGTATCTCCTCCTCCCCTCACCGTCAATTCCGACGGGACCGAAGATCGCTCAAAGAATTTTCCCCTCGATGTAGCTAAGAGCACCCTCATCCATTTTTGATAATGTCCATTCCTCTGCGCCATAAAGTAGAACTGGGATGATTAAGGTCTTATATAGGGTAAATTTTGTTGTTCGAGAGAGGGCTTTGCTAGTCAATTGCCTTCTAAGCCCAAAGAAGCAGCGATTGGTAAGAGTTATTTTTCGTTTGATCCTAGCGTTGGCGTCGTTGTCTAAATTTATAGCGGAGCCTTTTTTCTTTCAAGTATGATGTTGAAGAAATCGCATGCCAAGGTATCGCCTTGTCGGAATCCTTTTTTGACAGCAAAGTTTTCTGTGAGGTCTCTACTGACCTTGATGGAGCAGCGTGCATTCCCTATAGTCACCTTGCACAGACGGACAAGTTTGGCATGGATGCCAGAACTAGACATTGCTCCGTATAACTTGTCCTATAGCTCAATAGCTTGAAGCCACACTGATTATATTGTTGACGTACGGCTCCAGGTTTTCACACAATACGGCAAATAAGATCATGTATGCGATGTTAAGAAGACTGATGCCTCTGTAGTCGGCGCACATCAATTGTACCTATAATACCTCGACGTGGTAACCGTCGGGTACAGAGAGAGATAGCGGGTGAATTCACTTAATGCAATCAACGATGGAAAAATATCCCAAAACAAATGAGACGGGGACTCCGACATATTTGGAGCTCAGGTTGGTAAGAATTTCTAAGACTAAGACGGGATCTGAGATGGTGGCGGAAAGCCCTTAATGGACCACCGGCAGCGCTCAAATCCCAGAACGGGTTACTAGCTTTCAGTCCAACCGAGCCCTCATTCTAGGAGTATCAAAAATGCAACTGGCCCTATAGATTGGGGGTTGCACCGCCGCCAGAGTAACTGGCTGGCCATGAAAAAAAAAAATTCCGAAATACACGGTTAGCATTCATCATTAAGAAAAATGGCTACGTTATTAGTGCAATTTGAATTCGTGTTCTGTTTTCTTCAACTACTGATCTATTATGCATTTAACTGAATGAAAATAATGAATGATCATGGTTCGAAATCGACCACCAAACCGTCCAATCGAAAAGTCAGTGGAGTACAACTTGAGCCTCAGACACCCACTGGTGTAAATATAAATTTAGCTTTTGTTGATGAAGAGTTACTTACTAAACAACGCATCCCCCCAATTACTGCCAAACCGCTCATGGACAGTTTCACCCGGTCTACACGGCAGTGATCACTTTCCAATTATCACTACACTCATATTCCACCAAAATTTATAGTTGCGAGAGTCCTTATTCCAGTGTATGGTTGACGATTTGCTTATAGAGAGAGATCTTTCAACGATAGATGAGAAGTCCGCAATAATTCAGAGATGTATTCGCTCGGCAGCTAACGAAGCAATTCCTCAAAACCACTACCATAAGGATCCTCATCGGAACCTATTTGTCAACTCACATAAGGTTTTAAAAACTATATCGCAATTGCTGTCTGTTCCCTCAGAAAATGCTTTGCAAAGACATGGTCAGAATTCTCAAAAGATTCCTCAGTTGAAGAAAAACATGCTCACCTAACACTGCACTTATATCTAAACTTAGATTTTCACGAAAGTCCAAAATCATAGCAGATGTCAAAAAAATCGTAAGTTACAAAATAATTCCTAAGCTCCCAACGACACAATTTCATACACTTGGCTAGCTGTTTCGATATCCCATTTCATATAGAGACTCAGAAAACAACAGTTTTCCCCCCTATGGTTATTGTCCAATGACTAAGATACACATAGCAACAAATTTTGAGAATCTTTTATACACTGAAGGATCAAAATCGGAAACCTGTACAGCTTTTGCAGTAGTACAAGAAAATTGTAACGTTATTGCTAGAGGTATAGCAGCAGATATTCGCTCAGTGTTTTCTGCAGAAGCAATTACAATTTTAAAAGCCTGTACACTCAACAGAAAACAAAAGATTCTCATCTCTACTGCCTACGAGCCTATCAGAGAAAAACTAATGAGAAATCAAAACAAAATTAAACGAATGTGGCTTCCTGCAAACGTAGGCATTAAAGGAAATGAAAAGAAAGACCACGTTGCTAAGAAGTCAATTTCAAACAAACCTCTTATCAGTTTTTACACACACAACAATAAAGACATACAAAACGGTATGCGAACAATATTCAAATACAGAACGGATACAATATATCCACCATTGCCCGAACTTGAATCCGGAAGCAAATATGTCAATTTATCCATTAAACCGCCAAAAAATTATATGGTGCTTCCAGCGTTAAGGGTTGTGCCGCCGGAGTACCTGCCCGGCCATAGAAAAAATTAAAAAAACTACGAAGCAACAACAAGCATTGGATACGGATGAATCTACTGATGACAACCCATGCAAACGAGCTAAGGACAACCGACTTCGGATATGCAAGTGGAATGTTTGGTCCTATTTGGATGCGGGTTTCCGGCATGTGTGAACGAGCGCTCCGTAGCAATCCACATCAAGGCTAAATCTACCAACAGAGGAGAAAGATGACGACACCAAACATGCCTTCTATGAGCTCTTGAACAGGACCTACGAGAGATGCCCTAGCTATGACATTGTCCTCGGCAATTGTCATGCAAATCTAGGAAGAGAAGGCATCCTTGGTAGCACTGTCGGAAGATAAAGACTGCACCACCTCTGATGAAGGATTCAAGCTTATCGGCTTTGCGACGGGACGAAACATTGTGGTAGATAGCTCGCGGTTCCCCCATCTCGATATTCACAAGAGGACTTGGAGAACTCCTGATCAATCAACCGTCGACCAGATTGACTACATTGCGATCAACGCAAGACACTCCTCCAGTATTATGTCCGAACGTTCCGAGGAGCCAACATCGACTCGAACCACTACCTTGTTGTAGCCAAGGTACGTTTGCGGATATCCCGAATAACGCCAAGAAAAGATGATAATATTGTGAGGACTTTCGACGGCAGACGGCTATAATCGCAATAGATCGCCGAGTCCTTTTCCGATCGAGTCTCCACTCATCTCTTAAGAGGTCTCCTGCCGCGATTTGAAAAATTGTTGATGATCCAGCCAGGAATCGAACCCAGAATCCATATTGGTCCGTGAGAGTAGTTTCGTTTAAATACAGCGTCTGCAATGTTAAAGCTTCGAACTTGTTTGGGTGTATTTCCTGCTAAAGTGTCGACATGTTCGCAAATATTATCTGGATGCAAAACATCTAAAGCTGTTCTTAACTTTCGACCCATTAAAAGTTTTTCCAGTTGAAGTATGAGGTGTTGTATCTTGTTTAAAAAGAAATCTCTGCAATTTGAGTTGCATATCTCCCTCGGCTTGGGTGAACAAGGGCGCCTTGGTATATCCCGTCATCTTCTCGCCCTGGCCATTGCATTTGGATGGATGATATGGTGCCATCAGGTGAAACGATATTCCGTTGCTTCTATAAAAACTTCGAAGTTCTTCTGACACAAATGCCGTTCCATTGTCTGAGATGACAGGTGTCAAAAGTAAGAAGAGATGTTGAAACCGTGCTGCCAACAGTCAAGGCTTAGTGGTGTTACTAGACCGACTAAATACATAACACTTTTCAAAACAAGGTGCTGAAAATCATAGTAAATGCTCCATGGTATATCAGAAACAGTGATATCCACATAGATATTGGAGTAACTACCGTCGATGGCGAAATAACAAACTCTGCTCGAAAACTCCGTATTCGTCTCCATGGATATTGCAATAACGTTATGCTCCAGATTCTGGACAGAACAAAGAACAAAACCGTTCGATTTAGCGCAATAAGACTAATCGAATTTAAATGCGGGCTATAACAGATGATTTCTTGCTGGAAAGCTTCCTGCCAAAAGTGAATATCATAGAAACTAAAACTACTTGATAAGGAAACTAAGTCGTAGTTAATCAGTAGCAGGGAGGTGCTGTATAATGAGTAAGAATCTTAAGCTACTGTGAGGTACGGGCACATAGTGTCTATAAGGTGTGTATTTTTTTTTACCACTTACCACTTTGTAGATTCAAAACAATGAGCCACTGTAAGAACATATTCCGCGCTGATCAGTGAGCCCCCGTATAACCAAATGTACTTCCCAGTTTCATTTTTACAACCTAATAAGGCCATGTGTGGGAATTCCTTAGGCCTTGCGTTTTCGCCCCCAACAATCAATGGAAATGTATGTTGAGAGCATTTTGATGTATGTTTCGAAACTGTTTCACCACTTGCAGTTAGCCGTGTAAAAACAACGCTTGTGTCAAACAATTTCGATTTATATTGTTCGCACTCTGAAAAAAATTATGGTTATAAGTTTGTTTATCTGTAAGGATTATAAAATTTATTTAAAAAGATATTAGCTAGTTTCGATTCTTGTGCTATACTCGTCCACGTGAAGCTACGATTTAATTTTTTTAAGTTAAAAAGGACATAACATCTAAGTCTTTCAATGATATTTAGCTAGCATGCTCGTTTCTTTCACAAATTATTAATAACAATAACATATATTTTAAAAACTTTAAATAAATATAAGGAATGGAAGAGGGTAGATAAAACGTTGGTTAGGCTTGCAATACATTACTGTTCAGCCATTTTTTGTCAAAAAAAATGGCCAACAAGAAGTGTACCTATTGAATTACTCATAAAATCTCTTAGATATTCTTTCTTTGTCCTAAAAAGGACATTTTTGGAACCTTTTCGACCATTTTGGTTTGACAAAAACGGTTTTAACTACAAATTCTGTTGATCGTACGTAAACAAGTTTCAAAACATAATTTTTTGGAAATTTCCCAAGATAACAATTTCAGAAAATTGATTAAGCAAATTAAGAAAAATGCATTTCAAATAAAAAATGTAACCGAAAATTTTCATAATTTTGAGTTTAACGAGCCATAACTGCATAGATGTGCCCAGACGTGTATGCACTACTAAATTATCTTTTCGAAATGTCTAAAATTATTTTTGTACCTGTACTAGCTCAAAAGTTATAGCGTTTAAAGTGGTTACACCTACAAATTAGAGGTCACCCACTCTGATGGACTGTAACTAAAAATGGAGTGCGAAAAGACCTCCAGTGCCATACAATTTTTTGTTCGTCGGAACTTCAGGAAAATACAAGTAAAGGATTATATTGCTAAGCTGGGACGTCCTGTATTTCATAAGTGGGTTAGCGTCATTCTTGCGCTGACTGTGACTTACTTGCCTTAAGTGGCAATGCAGACGGGATCGAAGATCGCCCGAAGAATTTTTCTTTCGAAGCAACTAAAAACACCCTCATCCATTTTTGATAATGTCCATGCCATGGGCTTTGCTACTCAAGTGCCTTCTTAGCCCAAAGGAACAGCGGTTGGCAAGAGTTATTCTTCGCTTGATCTCAGCGCTGGTGTCGTTGTCTGTATTCATAGCAGAGCCTAGGTAAACTACCTCAAAGTTATACCTGTCGAGGGTGACGTTCTGCCCGAGACGTCATTGTTGGTTTTGCTTTGTGCTTGCCAGCATATACATGGTTTTGCCCTCATTGACCGCTAAACCCTTTTCGCGGCTTCTATCTCAATACTCGCGCAAGCGCCACTGACATCACGCTGCTTTCTCTAGATTATATCAATATCGTGGACGTATGCGAGTAGTTGGACAGACTTTTGAAAGATAGTGCCTCTTGCTTTTGCTTGTGAGTTTTGCACTTTTCTTTCATGTACGATGTTGAAAAAATCGTATGACAGCGCATTGCCTTGTCTTAATCCTTTCTGGATATTAAAGGTCTCAGTGAGATCTTTACCGACCTTGATGGAGCAGCGTGCATTCTCTATCGTGATCCTGCACAGGCGGAAGAGTTTGGTAGGGATGCCGAAACTAGGCATTGCTCTGTATAGCTCGTCTCTATATATGCTGTCATACGCGGCCTTAAAATCGATGAATAGGTGGTGTGTAATGATCTGGAGCTCATAGGTCTTCTCGAAGATTTGCTGTAGTGTGAATATCTGGTCGATGGTGGACTTTCCTGGCCTGAGGCCACACTGATTTGGACCTATCATTCTGTTGACGAACGGCTTCAGGCGTTCACACAATACGGCAGATAAGATCTTGCATGCGATGTTAAGGAGACTGATGCCTCGGCAGTTGGCGCAGTGCAGAGGGTCTCCTTTCTCGGGAATCGTACAAACAATGCATACTTTCGTCCGACCATATTTTACAGATGAGTTGGTGTATGCTCCTTACCAAGTCATCGCCTGCCGCTTTGAAGAGCTCGGCAGTCAGGCCGTCCGCTCCAGCAACCTTGGGTGACTTAAGCTTGGTCATCATCGTCCAGGTTGATTCTGCCTGAGAGCGGTATTCGGTTCGTCATCGCCGTTATACAGTCTGCAGAAATGGTCTTTCCAAATTCTCAGCATCAACTGCGATTCTACTACGATGTTCCCTTGTTCATCTCTACAGGCGTCGATTCGGAGATTGTTTCCGTAGCATGTTATTTATACCTTTTGGTAAAACTTCCGAACCTCATTCCTGGAGTAGCACCTCTCAATATCCTCGATCGCGCGCTTCTCATGCTCTTTCTTCTTCCTTCTGAAAAGCCGGTGTTCGTCTCTCCTCTTCCGCTCATAGAGCTCATGAGCAGCTCTGGTCCTTCTTTGCAGCGCCGCTTTATATCCAACTTGCTTAGCTGCATGTGCTTGCCGGCATTCATCTTATAACCAGGGGTTTCATTGTGGTGGACGAGTGAAACCCAGCACAACAGAAGCGGCTTCTCCGATGGCGTTTTGGCAGTGTTTCCAATGGTTTTCGATGCTGGATGCTGGCGGCATTGAACCTCTTAAGAGATTAAGAGACAGTTAGTTTGTCTTGGCGTAGTTTGAGATATCCGCAACCGTACCCTGGCTACAACAAGGTAATGGTCCGAGTCGATGTTGGCTCCTCGGAACGTACGGACATCCATAATACTGGAGGAGTGTCTTGCGTCGATCGCAATGTGATCAACCTGTTTGATTGTTGATTGATCAGGAGTTCTCCAAATCCCCTTTTGTATGTCCACATGTGGGAACCGCGTGCTAGCTATGACAATGTTTCGCCCCGCCACAAAGTCGATTAGCCTGAATCCGTTATCAGAAATGGTGTCGTGCGGGCTGTATTTGTCGATCGTCAACCAAAGATACCCTCTCTTCCTAGCTTTGCATTAAAATTACCGAGGACAATTTTAGTGTCATAGCTAGGGCATTGCCCGTAGGTCTTGCTAAGGAGCTCATAGAAGGCATCCTTGCTGTCGTCATCTTTCTCCTTTGTGGGGGCATGCGCGTATATAAGGCTAATGTTGGGGAATTTAGCTTTGATCCGGTTTCTACGAGGCGATCGCTCACATGCCGGAAGCTGAGGACTTCGTGTCTAAGTCTGTCTCCGACCACAAATCCTCATCCAAATAAGCGCTGCTTTTGCCGTCGATAACAATTGCCGTAGTAGATGTCGCAGTTTTTCATTTTCTTTTTGTCAGGCCCATCCCATAGCATTTCTTGAAAGGCAGTTATGTGAGCTTTGCAGCAGTCTAGGGCCTCCGCTAATTGCTCGGCTGCACGTGGGCTATTAAGGGATATAACATTCCACGTGCATATCCGAAGCTATTTGTCTTTAAATCGTTTGCGTGGGTTATCAACAGTAGATCCGTCCATATCCGAGGCTTGTTGATGCTTCGTAACTTCTTGTTTTATTAAATGGCCGGGCAGTTACCCCGGCGGCACAACGCCCAACCTGGAGGACCAGTTCCATTTTTAATGTCCCTAGGACGAGGGGTCTGTTACACCGAAGCCAGTAACGCGTTCCGAGATTTGAGCGCTGCCGTTGGCCCCTATAGGGCTCGTCCGCCACCATCTCTTTTCCAAGACCCTGACTAAGTCCTGGAAATCCTTACCGGCCTGAGCTCCAAATATGTCGGAGTAGCCCGGATAGGGTCTTGTTTTATTTTTTCAAAACTAATCCTGATTTGTGGCGGAAGAAACTCGCCGTTTGTCCCCTTCATTTCACAATCTCCAATGAGACTTCCAGATGGCGCCACGGGGAGGCGTGAAGTAGTGCTTATAAGCAGAGCTGCAAGATGTTCGGCTGCAGAGGCTCATTTTTGTTATTTAAAGAACCAGCACCTTCCGGAAGGTGCTACTTCTACGAGGCCTTATAGTAATCGTTGCCGTCTTTTTTTCTAATACAAAGTTAAAAAAAAACATAATTGACACAGCTTGAAGGATTGCTTCTTCTACCAATCCACGGTGAAATTTATTAGTAACTAAAAGAGATTGGAGGTTCAAGACTGCAGAAGTAAGCACATTTCGAAGGAATATCGAAGTGAAGGATTTTAATCCATTAGCTGAAGAAGAAGTTGCTAGTACGAAATCAGATCCATCATTTGCATGTTTCCCATCGAGGGATAATTGAGGTGGAATTCTGAGTATTGATGCAAGGTCAGTGAAGGGACGTTGGCCTGGAATGAGGAAATCTGTTTGAACATTCGAACATCTTAATACCAAAATACCGGACTATGAGATATGTCTCTGTCGCTTTTCAATTCGATTGAAATATAAAATAGTCCCTGAGTAAATGTATATAATTAACTTTTAATAGTGTTGTGTGTGGCTTAGTATTAATGATGATTTTGCGCCTCTTAACTTTAAAAGAAAATTTAGTGAGGAAATCCTATATAGTAAAAGATTTTGTTTTTGGTTGTCTCCAACAAGTTCTTCTAAATAACAACTTCGACATAATTAAGAACTTCAACACCAAAACATACTCAAATAAAAATGACTCTTCGATTGTTTAGACATCACTTATCTTACTAAGACTTGATCCAGTGGAGAGTCACGATATTGCTGCGGATGCTTTTATGTTTGGTATCCCTGTGTTGTTGGAAAATAATCTTTAGCATGTTTAACAGACTTTGTTTTATTCTTCATGTTCCTCCACCCTCGTTGAAACAATATTTTCGGCAAAAACAAGTAGTGGCAACTCTCCAGTGATAGTCAAATTTAACAACCGATAAGAGACAAATTCAATTCTGAAAGCAGCTAAAGTGTTTCACTAATTTAATAGTAGGCAAGACTTTGGTTTTGAGGGCGGGAGCTGGGTTTATTTAAATGACAGCCTAACTTTATTTTATCATTCGCTTTTGCAACATACCGTCAGCTTAAACACGATAAACCGCTGGCCGCAGTATTTACTAGATATATAACGGCAGTAGTGAAAAATCTGAATAATGGAATAACATTAATGATCAAGGGTTTATCTGATTTCAATGGTCTTGCAGCGACAGAAGAAAACACTGAAAATGTACTTACAACTTTTTCTTTATTTTGTGTAAATTATACGAGTACCATATATCTATTTTTTTCTTTTTAATTCAATCCCTTCAAATAATTTGTACTTAATATTTTACTTTTTATTCTGCCTTTTTCTACTTACGAGTAAATCATTTTCTAATACTGCTACCTTGTGAATGTGCCCTTTGTTTTTACAATAATTGATAAAAACTGGCTTTCACGTTCATTTTCGTGTAACCATGTGTTGTTTTACTGACTGCAATGGTATTGGTTTTAAATAAGTTGAGAAGATCTCATCTGGAGCTTAAAATTACTCCGATCTTAACGCCAGTAAATTATGATAGATTACCTAAGACACGTTCCTAAGTGAATGTTGGCGAAACATGCTTCAACCTTAATGTTAAAAAAATATTGCAAGCAATATCGTGAGATATGAATAAGATCACAATGTTCGCATAACAAACACCACAGGTTGAGGCTTTGCGATTTACTATAGGTCTTGTCTAGAAGTTGCTGAATCGGTGTCTACAGCTAACGGCATGTTTTCTCGCATTTGCTTACAAAGCCAATTTTTTTTCCGTTACCCTTTCCTACGGCGTTTTTTCTGGATTCTCGGAAAATTATTATTTATTTTTATCTATTTATTGGTTACCACAACTGTAAAATCCCATCTAGCAATTTACATTTCATAGTACATCGTTAGGTTGGAAAGAGGGTACACCCCAGTGTCTTTACCCTTGATTGTTAATGTTTTAGAAATTAAAATTAGTTTAACTAGAATTAAAATTGCTTAAAATTATGGTAACATATTATTATATGGCATACTTATGGTTATATGTGTGCATACATGTGAGCTTCAGGTACGAACCGCTACGTCCACTGGCAGTGTTCTGTGCAGTCGTCTGGATCTCGGTATATTCACTAGGCTTTGGACTTCATGGTTTTCATATTAGTGTAGTCGTGTATGTAGATGTGTCGCTGTGGATGTTTTCATTTCGTATGTACCATGGTCCATTTACGATGGATCTAAGAACCTTATTTTGAAACCTTTGTAGGTATAACACCAACAAAATAACAATTTTGACTTTTTTTTTAGTTTACATAAATTAAAAGCAAAAGAGTTAAAAATTAAGTTTTTTTTTATTTATATTTATAAATTTACAAATTTTCGTTTTAAACCCTAGTAATCTTGTTTCATTTTTTATATTGTATTAAATGGTAAGTTGTTAAAAAATATTATCCCTAGATAAACAATTTATTGCTGTGTACATGTTAATCTGCATCTTGATGTTTTTATGTTTTCGTTACTTCTCAAGTTACAAGGCTGGACATCAGAAACTTGCACAACCCTATTAGTCATATATAGTATTCTGGTAAAAATCGGTTCTTCATTCTAAATATGAATATTATTGTATTGTATTTCAATCTTTGTTTGACATTCATCCATTTTAAACATTCAACCATATGCATACCTGAAGTATAAATGCCATTATTTAATTTAGCATCTAGCGTCATTCCTAGATATTTAGCTGTATTTGCGTAAGGAACCTTATTAGAATTTATGTAGAGAATTTATGGATTATTAATTAATTTATAAGTGAAGTTAATATGAGTCGACTTAGCTTCTTTTAATGTTATGCCCCACTTCTTTGTCCAATCTACAACTTCGTTTATTGGGTTTTGCAACTTTGACGTGGACTCTGTAGAGTTCCTTCCGGTCGTCAGCTAACGTAGCTATTTAAGTATTTGTTGCAGTTGGAATGTCGTTTGTGAACGATAGATACAAAACCGGGCCAAGCACGCTACCCTGGGGGACTCCGGCTCTTGTTTTGCGTAGCGTAGATTATTTATTTTTATACTTCACTCGAAGGGTCTATCAGTTAAGTATGAGTTTAGAAATAAAACTCTTTTGGTAGAGATCTCTGAAATTTGTTTAGAAGGCCTTTTGGCACCCAAACTCTAAAAACACTGCCGAGTAGGTATATTTTTTTATGATCTAGTGCATTTTCTATTACATTTGTCAATCGATGTACTTGTTCAAGAATTGTGTGTTTATTTCTGAAACCAAATTGGTGAGTTGGGGTCAGATTTCCTTTGGTTGAAGGCGTCTCAGTAGAATTTATTCAAATAGTTTTGACAGTGTAGGGAGGAGAGATATAGGTCGATATGATTTTTTGTTAGTTGGTGGTTTTCTTGGTTTAGAAATCATAATGACTACTGCTAACTTCCATTGTTTTGGTACATATTTCAGGCGAAAGGCTGCATCGATGATATGTTGAAATTTTTTAATAGCTCTCTCAGATAGTTCTTTGAGTATCTGTCCAGTAACCAGATCCTCTCCTCGTTTTTTTTTAGCTTTAATTTCTTTCTGAATAGTGTTTTTAAGCTCAGCTAGACTAACTACTTGAATTTCTAGTTTATCGTTCTCTATTACGAGTGAAGAGTTTTCTTCCACGTTTTGTCTTTTTTTCTTAGATTCTAGAGTGCTTGGTAATAGATTAGTCTACGATATCAGGAATCTTGTTATTATCAATCGGCCAGTGAGTTGGTTGATTACCAGAGTAGAAATTGCAGTTGAGTTCTAGCTCAGCTGAAAGAAGCTCTCTACTTTTTGTGGTTGTTAGTCTGAAACCCCAGAATTTATTTTTCGCATTGTAATCACCTCGACTTATAACCTTACATTTGTACATTTGGAGGAACTCCATTTATTTCTTCTTTTTGAGTCTAAACAAAGAGAACAATAGATTGCTGATATGTGACATTCCATCATTTGTTGTAATTCATGATATATTGTCACCACTTGCGTATATTCATTTTCTACTTTTATGCTCTCGTTGTTCTTTATGCTTCGATGAGACTGATGGAAAATTTCTGTTGCTAAAAAATGTAATCTAAAGAAACCTTCTGATTATACACGATATAGAACACGTAGTAAATTTAATTTATGACGGTTGACTAAATTCACATATACATATATATATATACTTCTATATATATAAATTTTCCTTCTTAATAAAATTTAGTTTTAGTAATCAGATGCCTAAGTACTTGATTACTTTCCTGTATTCGGTACTTTGTAACGAGTGAGTACTTTTTCCTACACCACTAGTTGTATTGAAGATTTTAGATGATATCAAACAAGAATTTGATATTTGGCAGCTTTTTTACTACCTAACTTCGACAAAGTCACACAGTGAATCACGAAATACTTTGCAAGTAACTCTGTCGAAAAATGTAACAACGGTGGACATAGCTTGGGTCAACATGTCTAGCGACCAAACAAATCTGGCCGAAACTGGATCTGAATCGCTCTAAGAGTAAAAGTAAAATTTTTCAAGACAGAAGGCATTTCAGCGCCATAATTGACGTCATCTCTGGACACTGTCTATTAGGTAAACATATTAGGAGGCTTCGTATTCTACAAACGACTTCTGAAGAAGCTGCATGGACGAGGAGGAGGAGACAGTCCCCCACCTTCTTTTTAGAAAAATAAAACTCTATTTAGGAGCCTTGTTCTACAATGACTTAAGCGATCTAAGGAAAACAGATACCAGAAGTCTCGAATGATTTGTTAAAAATTCAATATGGTTTCTTGAGTAAGGTAATTTCAAGTACACAGCGCGTCACACCGGGCCAACAGGCCTAAGTGAGTTGGTCCCTTTCCAGCAGCCACTCTAACCTAATCTAACCATATCCTAACATGGATAATTAAAATTCGGACCAAGCTAATCTCCTACCATACACATGTATACATGTGGGATCTTTCTCACAAATAGAAAGAACTATTACCAATAATTCACAAATGTTTATTTAAATGTTTTAGCAAAAGGATTAAATTAAAGTCAGTAACGATGTAAATATATGTACTTCGTCCACGGCCACGTTCACGTTGATAATGCTCTAACAGGCAACTGCTTGCCGCCTACCACATACATAGGCTAAACAGTAAAAGTCTAAATAATGAACCCTTTAAAGTTCTCAAGACACTGGCAGTAATAAGTCGTTTTTTTAGGAGCAATAAAAGAACAAGTTAATCAAATGAAACCACAGCATAAGTTCACCTTGATGTAGTTTGAGATATCCGCAACCTTACCTTGGCTACAAAAAGGTAACTGTCCGAGTCGATGTTGGCTCCTCGGAATGTAAGAACATCCATAATATTGGAGGAGTGTCTTGCGTCGATCGCATTGTAATCACTCTTGTTGACTGTTGATTGATGGGGATTTCTCCAAGTCCCCTTGTATATATCGAGATGTGGGAACCGCGTGCTAGGCACGACAATGTTTCGCCCCGCCGCAGAGACGATTAGCCTTAATCTGTTATCGGAGGTGGTGTCGTGCGGGCTATATTTTCCGATCGTTCCGCCAAAGACCCCCTCTCTTCCTAGCTTTGCATTTAAATCACCGAGGACAATTTTTATGTCATAGCTAGGGCATGGCTCTTAGATCTTGTTAAGGAGCTCATAGAAGAAATTCTTGGTGTCGCCATCTTTCTCCTCTATGGGAGCATTCGCGCATAAAAGACTAATTTGGACGAATTTAGCCTTGATGCGGATTGGTACGAGGCGCTCGCTCACATGCCGGAAGCTCAGGACTTCTTGTCTTAGTCTACCTCTAACAAGAAATTCGCATCCAAATTAACGCTGCTTTTGCCGTCGATAGCAATCTCCGTAGTAGATGTCGCATTTTTTCATCCTGTTTTTGTTCGGCCCATCCCATCGCATTTCTTGTATGGCGGATATATCTGCTTTGCAGCAGTCTAGGGCCTCCGCTAGTTGTTCGGCTACGTGGTCTAATAAGGGACCTAAAATTCCACGTGCATATCCGAAGCTTATTGTCGTTTAATCTTTTGCGTGGGTTGTCAACAGTAGATCCGTCCATATATGAGGCTTGTTGATGCTTCGTAACTTTATATTTTTTTAAATGGCCGGGCAGTTACCCCGGTGGCACAACGCCCAACCTGGAGGATCGTACACATACTTGGAAAATTATTGTAGTTTAGCACTTTGGATTTAGAGTCAAATCTAAATTCATTAGGATGTCATTCCAAACAAACAGCTACTTCCGTAGATAATGATAATTTTGATTTTTAGCGATTACATATTTGCTTAAAATATGCACCCTCTAGGTAGAGTGTGCCTTGTTTACATGGACGATATTTTGGTAGATTGTATATTTATACAAAGACATATGCAAATCCGTGAACAAGTATTTAAAAATCTTTGAACCGCCAATTTTGAGAATCGGTTGGATAAATATGAAATATACATTTTTAGTACATATTGTAATGGCTGACGAAGTCAAGCTCAATCCTGAAAAAATCTTAACCATCTAGGAATACCCGACACCAAAAGCTCCTAGACATATTAAGCCATTTAACTGAAAGCTTTCAGAATTTTAGATTTTAACTATTCCAGTTTCTTGGAAACGTTCAAAATATTCTGCGATCGCAATGTGATGGAGTTCGGAGTGGTTAACCAGACCGATGAAAAAGAGCACTTAACCAAAATCAATAATTGTGACATACCATGAGATAGTACACGTGGTGACAATCATTCAGTTAAAATCTTGGAGCATACAGCACAATCCAGTTTTGAGAGAAATAATACCTCTCAAAGTAGTGTAATGGACCCCGATAAGAGAGTCTACAACTGCAATGAATGGACCACGGTCCTCAGTAACTTAACTCGGGCAGCAAGTCACGTCAACAGCAGCTCCAATAAGAGGAAGAGGAGAAATGAAGAGACAGCGCACGTCACTCAAAATATAGAACCTAACCTTGTGAACAATCCCTTTGAACCTCTAATGAACTTAGAGCAGATGAACGCCAGCATAACAACTGATAACATGGACGTGAGCACGAGCAATCTTCGAAGTAACTCCAACAAGCAACCTACTAACAATAATAATCGTACTGCTAATACTAACAAATCCCATCTTTGTCTTTGGTGCTAACTGCACCCTAATTAGCGAATTAATCGAACTTGCATTGTCTAAATGTAAAATAGTAGATATTCAGTATAACTTTGTAAATATTGGTTACCAAAATATGCGAGTAAGTAATACGAGTGTGCACAAACTAATAATTGATAGATTGCGTGACACAGGCTTAGGTGCTTATTCTTTCTCTACTAAAGAGACAAAAAAGCTTCGATTTTGTTAATAGGTCTCGATGGTGATACTCTCATTGAATCAACAGTTAAAGCTCTAAAAGAATCCTTGCCTCATATCAGAATAGATAAGATTACCCCGTTTTCAACGACGCGAACAAGAGATTTGAATATTAAATTAAATATTTTTGTTGTTAGACTGGATGTGGGTGAACCAATTAAGGACTTGATTTGTATTCGCAGTTTGTTACACCAATGAGTATATTGGGAACGGAAAAATAGAAGACTTGTAGTAAGATGTTATCGCTGCCAAAGATTTGGTCATACAGGTGAATGCTGTGCCTATAGTACTAGATGTGTTGTCAGTGAAGAAAATCATGCATCTAAACCATGTATGGAAGCATACAAATCGAAAAAAGAAAACAACTTTGAGATGCCAGAACATAAATGTATAAACTGTAATAAAATAGGTCATGCGGCAAATTCTCAGAGTTTCCCAGCATACATCAAGTATAAAGATAGAAAACTAGCTTCAAATTCAAACGCGGCTTTCGTATCGCAAACAATTAAAAGGGTAGTTCAAGAGATGGTTATCCAGCTGACCACCCCTAAAAGTACTCGTAGATATAGCAAAAAATGCAGCTACAACATCCCCCACTTTTGCTGAAACTATACCTAAATCAGGAAATCTTAATGACTTTCTTAATGAATCCAGAAACCTGTTTAATATTTCGTTTAAAGACCTTTTGGTTTAAATGAGGCAATTTTAGCCAACATACCTAAATCTCGAATCAAAGGAGGAAAAAATCTTTGCTTATTTAGAGTTCGTCGCTTCTATAGCATAGTTATATAATGGCTCAAACAAAACTTCGCAGTATGTTGATGAATTTTAACTCAATAATTTCTCATGAAAAAAGACTTTCACTTTTAAATAAAGAATAAGAAAAAAACACAAACCTTCTTTTGAACGTTATAATACCCTACGAAATGATTCAGGAAGAGGAATTGCAATCATTTTAAAACAAAACCTTTCATTTAGAGATATTCCTTTTCGATGTGAAAAATTTTCCGTGTGTTAAGCATCGATTTCGTTTCATAATTCGGGGTGCACTAGTTACAGATTATTTATAGAAAGTATGTACATACCGGGCGATGCAGGCCAAAATTTACAAAGAGACCTCGATAGACTTCTTTCCTTTGCAAATACATTTGATGCAATAATTATTAGAGGAAATTTCAATGGCCGTCATCCTCATTGGGGGGACAGTGTTATAAATCGAAACGGAAGTTTAGTTTATGACTGGTTTTTCAATGGCGCTTATTTGAACCTTGATATTATTCCTTCGGATGGCCCGACTTTTCCACGGTCCTCCTCCTTCATTGACTTCTTTCTCCTTTCTTCAAACCTTAAAAGCAGTGGAAAATCAAACTACTGGACAACGTTTTCTACCCCATCCGACCACTTTAGTATATCTTTACATGTAGGATTTGGTAACTATTCTCCTCTTTTGTTACCCCCAACAGGACCCTCTAGAAGCTTTAAAAGTAATAATTGGGAAGCGTTTAGATTAAGCCTACACAACGACATTTCCCTGATATACATACCGTCATAAAGAAATATATCAAATTCCGAAATTGATAATGTTTTATCTGATCTAAATTCACAATTAACAACGGCGGTTGAAGCCATCTCAGAAGTATATGAACCTAACTATAACAAATTTAAAGATGTGTCTGAATTCACATTGAAACTCATAACAACTCGGAGCGCTTGTTAAAAAGAGTCTTTCACAAACATCTCAATGGGGTCAGTATCGAATATCAACAGCTATCAGCTAGAATTCAGTGCCTAAGTAAACTGATCAAGCAAAGAGTAAACACCGATCTAAATAATACCTTTAAAGCCACTTGCGACGCAGGTTTAACGAACGAAGTTCTTTTGAAGGTAACCGAATTTCGCCTACCTAAAAACAATCCAAAATAACCACCTTTTCGCCATCCAGGCTGTCATATAATCCAGCTATTCCACCCTTCACATCACCTCAACATGTAAAAATGTGCAGAAATGGCCTCAAAAATAAAAAATCCTGAGGATTTGATGCCATGCCATGCTGCCATTCACTCGATGTTTTTCTGTTATCTCTATTCAATCATTGCATTAATAATGGCTATTTTACCTCAGCATGGAAAATAGCAAAATTATTACCCATAGCTAAAAAGATAGATATGTCAAAGAAATAAAAGGCTTTCAACCTATATCTTTGCTTCCCAACATTGGAAAACCAGTCAAAATCTTCTGGGAGAAAAAAAAACATTATTCCCCAAACTCAATTTGGGTTCAGAAAACAACATTCCACTGAACATGCCATTCTTCTTCTTTGCAATAAAATTATCCAAAACCTGAGATCAAAAAATGCACGATTTCCTTATATATGTATTTTAAAACGGCATTTGGCTCTGTCTCGCAAAAAGGGTTAGTCTATAAATTGTTAAAACTTAATTTTCCGAAGTAGTTAGTGCGAATTATTCAAAACTTTCTTGAAAATCGATTATCTTCAATGTTTGTTAACTCTGAACAATCAGACCCTTCTCAATGTTGTTAGGAAAACCTCAAGGATCAATATTAAGCCCAATTTTGTTTAACATATACTTATACGACTTCCATTTGCCAACTTCACAGAGGCAGAACCAAATGCAATTCTATTTGCAGACGACACCGCCATAATAGCCAGTGATGGGAGATCTCAAATTGCTCTTTTTAAAATAGAAGAAAAAGTACCCTTATTAGTGGGCTATTGCCAAGAGTGGGGTATAAATATAAACACTGAAAAAAGTAGTCTAACATGTTTCCGAAACGCTAGTTGAAAAGGTTATCGTATGGCAGTTAAAAAGAGTAAAAGACTCTCCCACTGCGATCTGAAAATAAATACTTCGGTATTAACTTAAATAATGGATTACTTTTTAATTAACACGCTAGAAAGATAGTATGTAAAGCATAGTATGCTACGGCGAGGCTGAAGCCAGTACTTCATTCAAAAGGAATGCCCAAAAACACAAAAGTTCTCATCTATAAAACTTTGATTCGACCGATTTTGGCATTTTTGGGTTCTGCTCCTGGTTGAGTATTTCACCCACAATAGCAAAGGAACTTGAAAAATTTGAGAGGAAAATTTTTAGATTTTGCTGTGTTAGTAGAGCGAATAAAAACTATTTCGCAAGTAACGTAATTAATGAAGACTGCAAAACAACGCCGCTCCTCCAATATTTAACAAACCTTGCAAAAATTAAACTTAAACGCACTGAATACCATCCGAACACATTAATAAGATCCAGCTTTGAAGATAATTATTACCTCTCTCCATACAACATTATAAACCAGAGATCAATACCAGTAGTAGAGCTTGACACAAACAGGAACGGTTTGATACCTTTTTACGATAAAACATCATGCTTTAGCTTAAGAGGATAAACGTCTTAGTTTTTCGGAAAGTGAACACTCTCATTATACCAACTTTAGTTTCTTATCCTCTATCAAAAATATTTAAGTTTTGCAAACACAAGACATATACGAGTACATTTACACATGAATATAACTATTAAGTTGAATGGGAAGTCAGCCATCTCTTGTTTCGTCTTATTTTTGTGTTATATTTTCTAGTCATAATTTAAGATATAAAATAAGAATATTAAAGGTACGCCAGGAGCAAGCGTACTCCAAAAAACTTGATTTACACTTTACAAGTATCAAGTTAATTTGCTTAATACTATATACACCAATATTCTGTTGGAATATCAAAAACGCACGAGACGACTGTTTAATTCAGAGTGAACATATATTTCGATATATTCTATTTCAAAGTTGTGAATGTAATAGAGTAGAATATAAGTGTAATATAAGAACATAATTGTAATGCAATAGTTTTGTGCCATAAAAAGTAGCACAGTAACATTAGTAAATTTAGCGTAGTATTCATAGTATTCATAATTAGTATAACATAGTATTCATAGTTATTTTTATTTAGTTTTTAATTGATTTATTTATAATTAACACTTCCCCGCAATCAAAAGTTAAGTCCAAGGTCTTCCTTGCTTCAATGTCAAAGTCTGTATATCCAATTACATCTAGCCCGCTCATTCGATAAGTCAGCTTATAGTTTTGTGTCCCTTTAAGGTACCTCAGAATCCTTTTAGCTGCTGTCCAATGAGGTTTACCATAATTGTTATTGAACTGACTTAGAAAACTAATAGCGAATGAAATATCAGCCCTGGTCGTTACAGCCAAATACAGTAACGAACCAATAAGTTTCTGATAAGGTAACTTACTCATATTTTCCTTTTCAATGTCAGTTGTAGGACACATGTTCTTTGACAACTTGCAATTTAAGTCTATTGGTGTGCTCACCGGATTTGAGTCTTCCATATTGAAACGCTTTAAAACTTCAGCTATATATTTTCCTTGATACATTGTGATCTCGCCAGTAGCCTTTTGATTGAACTCTATTCCTAAAAAGTAGTTGAGTTTACCTATATCTTTCATCTTAAACTGAGATTTTAGTTTATCCTTATAAAGTTTAATTTGATCTATGCTATTTGATCCTATAATTATATCATCAACGTATAAAGTGATAATAACTTTGTGACCATCCTTTCGTAAAATGTAAATGCAAGGTCACAGTCGTTCGTGGATCTCCGCAGAGATTTATCGTGTTCGGCTTTCTAAGAGTGAAAAAGACAGTGACTCAGTGCTTACAGTAAAGATAATTGATCAACATTTTGATAATTGACTCGGTAGCCTAGCAGTTAGCGGCGCCGCTAATCTAATTGTGGGATACGAGTTCGAACCCGGGAATAACCTGACACTTTTTTTTTTGTAATTATTAATTAGTGTAAAATAAAAACATAAACAAAAGTCTCTAATAAAAGAAAAATCACGTGATGGATGGTGGAGAGCGCTCCGCTGTTCCTATAATGGGAGTTGCGAAAGGCAACAATGCTATTGCCGGTGCCGTGGCGAAAGCTATTCAGAGGAGGAGGAGGCTAAGAACCACTCCTAATTCAAAAAAAAATGAAAATGGGTGCAGCCTTGGCAACAGAAACAGCACGGCAACGCAAGAACAAATCAGATGATGCGTTGATGCACATCACTGATGAAGCGCAGTATGTGGGGGGCAACAACAGCTTTGCCTCTTTAGCTGCGTCTGAATCAGAAGATGAGGATGCGGAAATAAACGATATAAACAGCAGCATTCAAGAGCTGAAAAAAAGTGCTTGCAATTAAGCAGAGACAAACTGCACGCAGGCAGAGCAGAAACAACAACTGCAGCAACAACAAAACCAGCAGCAGCTGAAACAACAACTGCAGCAAACAAAACAGCAGCAATAACAGCAGTTGCAAAAACAACAATTGCTGAAGCCACAGCAGCTTAAAAAACAGAAGCAGCAGCAACAACAGCAGCAACAACAACAACAGCAGAAGCAGAAGAAGAAGAAGGAGAAGGTGCCTCCTATCAACACCTACAAACTTGAGGTAAATGCTACCAAGGACCTATGTAAGTTAGTCATTGGTAATAATTTTAATATTAAGGGATTGGGTAACGATCGCCATGCCATCCACTGTAATACAGTGGAGGGCTACGCGAAAGTGAAAGAGCTCCTCAAAGAAACGACGTAGGAGCACTACTCATACACACCGAAGTGTAAAAAGCGGCAATCGATGCTGCTGAAGGGTTGGAACCATCTTCTGATCCTGAGGAGATCCTGGCACTGCTCAAAGAGAAGGAGTGCGAAGGACTCAAATTTGTGGGGGTAAAGCCATTTACCACAGCTAGAGCCAGGCGGGAGAAACGGGGTCTGCCGTTCTTCCTGGTGCAGCTCAGTCCCCAAAAGCCGTCTGGATAGTCTTAGGAGTATCAATGTCCCAGACTACCAGGTGGTTCACTGGGAAAAATTAAAAAGGAGCGAAGGCGTTATACAATGCGTATAAGAGTGTGAGTGAAGAGTGTGCTCTGGGTAGGGACGGAGCATCCGATCGGACGCAGCTCTCGTGCGTGTTATGTGGGAGCGTGGGACACACCGCAAACTATCGGGGTTGTCCTAAGTTCGCCGACATTAAAATCGCTCGGCAGCAGAAGGTGGAGGTCAAACGTTCACCTGTTAGGTTTCACACACCAACCAGCTGCAACAGCAGGTGCAAGAACAGGCCAAGCGGGTGGACCAGATCTACGCAATGCTGCCGGGCTTAATGCAACACATGTCGTAATGGGTACGCACATAGTGGAGCAAACTTTGAAGGTCCTTGCGGTGAATGTTAATTCCCTGATTGGGATCGAACGAAGAGCCGCGATGTTTAAATTGCTACAAGACCAAACTCTTGATGTGCTTTTCGCTAGCGAAACCAAGCTAACCGATGAGCATGAACTAGAGTACAATAATTATATTGTTAAAAGAAGAAACCGGCCTATCTCCCAACGTGGAGGCGGTGTCGCGATCATCATTAAAGAAGGCATAGAATTCCACAGAGTGTACAAGGGAGTGTAACGCAGGTTCCGGGTGTTAGAAGCAGTCGTCATTTACATTCCGCTCCGCAGTGGAAAGCGGCTGTACTTGGCCTCTGTTGATGCATCTGGGGCTTCACAATCCACCTTATTCATTACAGAGCTCGACACACTTTTTCGACTTCTGAGGCTGGAATCGGGGGAGAATTATTTTATAATCGGCGGGGACTTCAACGCTAGACACAGAGATTGGGGAAATAATTTGCCAAATACTAGAGGGAACCTACTACTCGATTGGTGGGGTCAGCACGATGCCATGTATAGACTCGGTCGCAAAGCGACGGATAACCCGTCGTTTCCCAGAGGCGGGTCTTATTTGGATCTATTACTGTACGACGAACGTATACGACTGACAAGTACGAATTTACAAACGCTTAACCGTCTGCGCACATTCGTGTATGACAGCGACCATTGCGGTTTTAGCACCGAAATCACAGTTCCCAACGATATTGCGGAATTGGAGGAGTTTGTCCAAAGATACTCTTACAACTACAGTAAGACTCGATGGACACGCTTCTCCGCAACCTTGACAAGAGCACTCTCCTCGAACACGCTCCACCCACCGTCCAATAGGAATTTATCAAAGGAGGAGATCGATAAGTACCTTAAACGAACGGACCAGACAATAAAACAAACTATGGACACTACAATACCGCGGTATAAACAAACGACTAACGAAGATCTGTTCCGCAATCCTACTATTGACGCACTGCACCGACAGAAAAGTAGACTTCTGACAAGACTTAAAAACTTATACAGACAACACCCAGAGATTAGGACACTGAAGTCGTCGATTAAAAATATTCAAACACTAATCAAAGAGAATTACAGAATTGCTGTAAGTTTTTATTGGAACAACAAGGTACGGGCCGTAAACACCAGCAACCCGAATATGTTCCCGCAAATAAATAAACTTTTTCGGAGAAAAAAATCAAAACGACCTTCAGTGTCTTAAAATAGCCCGGACAACAGACAATGAACGGTTACTAACAATAGCAGGCATTGATACAAATGAGGCCGCTGATGATGACGACTTCTTTGTGATCGAGGATCCACAGGAGAAGGTTGAGGCCATAGGGGCGACTTTCCAGGAAGTATACAAGGCCAATGATATCATTGGCCCTAATTATGACCTGGACAATCGCGTCTTGGTGCACAACTTCTATATTCGAAAAGAAGTAGAGAACTGGCGATCCGAGGGCTCTGGTTTTACCCAGTTCAGCAACGAAAATGTGGCAAATAATGTCATTGCCAGAAAAGGTGAGCTACCCCCGTTCATTTCGAAGGAAGAACTCCATTAGATCTTCGACACAATCAGAAGTAAGAAATCAGTGGGGACTGATGATATTCCGAACATCGTGCTTCGACATCTTCCTCTAGAAGCGGTAGACATTTATACCACCCTGTTTAATAATGCAATGAATAATGCACATTATCCAGCGCATTGGAAAACGGCGGTGGTTCAACCTATCCCCAAAAAGGGAAAAGATATATCCAATCCGGCGAATCTTCGGTCGATAAGTCTCCTTCCGAATATCAGTAAGGTGTTCGAAAAAATAATCAGTAGAGCTCTGACTAGGTGGGTTGAGGACAAATATATACTTCCGGATAACTAATTCGGTTTTCAGGCAGGACATGCTATCTCACATGCCGCATCTAAACTGGTGTCCGATATCCAATGGAATAAAGGCAAAAAACAGTGTACTGGTGCCTGTCTAATTGACTTGGAGAAGGCTTTCGACACTGTATGGTTAGAGGATCTTTTCTACAAGTTGGCTAGGCTGGGGATCAGTAAACCACTCTTGTACATTCTTTATAATATGCTTACTAACAGACAGTTCATCGTGAAAAATGGTCATGTGACTTCTGTTGAAATATTTCAAATTAAAAATGGTCTTCAGCAAGGCGCGGTCAATTTGCCGATCCTATTCAACATTTATACAAGCGACTTGATAGGTTCACTTCCCCATACTATATCGTACGCAGATGACTTGATAGCGTACAGAACTGGTCCAAAAATCGAGGTCATTAATACTCTCTTACAGCGTGACTTCGGTAAGATAAGACGATTTTGCGATGACTGGAAGTTGAAAATCAACTTTCAGAAGTCGGAAACCATTCTTTTTAGGACGCCGTTGTCTGGAGCCTCTAGGGATACCAGAAAAGCGAAAGTTCTCGATCATTGGACAACACGGACAGCCTCTTGCCCGTCGAAATGTAGTCAGATACCTTGGGATCTGGCTTGATCAGTTTCTGTATTTTAACAAAAATGTAGATGCTGCTCTAGCCAGAGATAAAGGCGCTTTTGCCCTCACAAAGAGACTGTTTTATAGCAGCCAACTCGATGCGAAGGTGAAGATAATCTGCTACATGGCCCTTATCAGGTCCATGCTGGTATTTGGGTGTCACGTGTGGTTCAATGTACGAGCAAGCTTAATGGAAAAGATTCGGGTGTTTGAGAGGGCTTGCCTTAGGCCTTGTCTTCGCTTGTACAGAATACCAGAGTCGGAGTACAAAAAATTTTATCCTAACGAGGTCCTTTACAACAGGGTGAACCTAATACGAGTGGACAACTTCGTAATTAAGCTGACTCGAAGGCACATTGCAAGAGCAATGACCTCGACGAATAACCTGATATCCGGGGCTTACTACCCCAATTACATTTATCATGAGAGTGTGCGCTTAAACGGCTTCGCTCCACCGGAAGCATTCCTCTACTTTGATCAGATAAGGTTGATCCAGGATAGATCAGCGATCCCGTTAATCTTCCATGCCGCTCGAACAGCTGGGGACAGGCGACTCAACTACAACAGAGACGTCGCACACAGCAGAGTGGATCGTCTCAGGTTCAGTAGGGCGGTGGGGAATCGCGATAAGAGGGATGTCGTTCGGCAGCACCAGCATTTCTGGTGGTTGAATGATGGGGAAGATGCTTCGTCGTTGTTTCCGTCAATTACGGACCAGCCTCACTAATGAGACAGAGCTGACCAATCTATTTCCTCTGTAAATAGCGATGGCCAGCTTACATAGGTTTAGGATTGCATTTAAGAAATATATATATATATTAATATATACAAAGGTATATACTAATATATGTATATTATTGTGTTTAATGTCTATGTGTTTATATGTGTGTATTATGTATGTAGGTTAGCTAGACTAAGGTTGTTTTTAAGTTAGATATTAAGTTTTTATAAAAAATACAAAATTTTGTTCATATGCTAAGTTTTTGTTAACAATGTTTTTCTTAGCCTTAAGTATAGAAAATAAATATCATAAAAAAATATAATTGAAGTCGAAAGACATAGATATAAGAATTTAGAGTAGCTTAGAGTGCCTGTGTACTGGCCCTACACCTAAGTTAGTATAAGATTGTTTAATAATTTTAAGCTAGCATTTAAGCATTTTCTGTTAGAATGTAAGTCGTAATGATAAGTAAAATAAAATGCATTTAAACTGAACTGAAACTGACTGTAAATGCAAGGATCAGTAGCCAATGGTCTCATCCCCATATTAACAAGTGCTGTATTAAGTTTTACGTACCACTGTCGGCCCGATTGTTTCAACCCATATATAGCTTTTTGTATTTGATATAGCTTACCATTTTCACAATCTTCATTCATAAGAGTCGAATACATCTCAGGAATTTGCATGGATATTGTTTCTTCAATCTGTCCATTCAAGTAAGCGGTGACCACATCTAACTGGTGTAAAATGAGACCCCATTCAGCAGCAAGAGCCATAACTAAACGTATGGAACATTGTCGAGCTACTGGTGCGTACGTTTCCTCTATGCCCGAACGTTTAGAGCATCCTTTCGCGACCAAACGAGCTTTTCTTTTCGTAATTTCTCCATCACAACCAACTTTTGTTTGGAATACCCATCTACATCCTATGACATTTTTTCCCCTCGGTCGATCTGCTATTGTCCAAGTCTCGTTGACTTTATGTGCTAAAAGCTCTTCCTTCATAGCCCTTTTCCACTCAGCAATATATTTGGATCTAACAATAATTCGTTAATATTTTGAGGGTCTTCACTTACCAAACAAGTGGCATCTAAAAACACATCGCAATCCTCAGAATCACATATATCGACTTTGCCATGCTGTTTTAAATTTGCTGTGCTCGCAAATTTCATTTTTGACCGAGTTCTCATTCCTACGTGTCCATTAGCGTTCTGTTCACGCTGTTCAGAAAGATTGTGTCGAACGTAGTCTTCATTCGTTTCGTGCTGACCATGCGTTCCATGCTCTTCATGCTGTCCATGCTGCTCTTCATGATCCTCATGCAAATTTTCCAGTTTTCTAGGCTTTTCATGCTCCCTTCTTCCCTCTTCTCCAAAAATCGATCCGAAAAGGAATTCCAGTTCAGTTTCATTTGACTTGTTATTCGTTGGGTCCAATTCTTTTCTATAGGTAAAATCTTTTTTAATAAATTCAACATCTCTGTTTTTTATAAATTTTGTTGGTATATGCCTTAGAAGATTTGCAATATCCTACAAAAATATACGGTCTTGATCTAGCATCAAATTTACCTTTGTTTTTACTTTTGATCATACAGCGAGCCATTTCCACAAACGTCCTATTCATCCTTTCCGAAACGCCATTCTGCTCAGGTGTATACGCGACTGTTAACTGATGCTTAATGCCATGTTCGGTCAAAAATGCCTCGAACTGTCTGCCACAATATTCTCCACCATTATCCGATCGTAAAGTTTTAATGCGTCTACCTGTTAAATTTTCACAACTTCATTTTTAGTTTTTAGGAAATATACTTCAAACCACCTCCTAGCATCGTTAATGAAAGTCGCAAAATAACTACACCCACCATTTGATTTTTTACTTATCGGTCCACAAGCGTCGCTATGCACTAGTTCTAACGGATGTTTACTTCTTGAATCGCTACTTTTTGGAAATGGTTTTCTGCATAATTTTCCTCTGATGCAGATTTCACACTGAAAATTGTTTAAGAGTGTACTTTTGTTACTCATCTTTAATCCCAAAACAGAATTCTTCACCGCCATATTTCGCAATGTCTTTGAGTTGAGATGACCAAATTCTCATGCCATTTTTGTAAATCAAACTCATTAACAATGTTGCTAATATTGGCAATTTCCATGTTTTCAGATATATAATACGAGGGCGGGTCAATAAGTCCGTGACTTTTTGAATTTATGACCTCTTTACTGAAACAGCAACACTGCTCCTGTCAACAGGCATCTGTCAGTTGACTCCTGTCAAAATTAAAACCTGCTGCGTCAGTTAGTTTGTGTTTGACAGCTATTTTTATCAGACTACTCACTAATTTGAGGAGAAAATGGAAAAAAGTGAATTTCGTGTGCATATTAAGCATTATTTCTTGCGAAAAAAAACTAAGCTAAGCTTGATAAATACTATGGGGACTCTGCACCATCGATTTCAATGGTAAAAAAATGGTTTACTGAATTTCGTTGTGGCCGTACAAGCACTGAAGATGCCGAACGTCCTGGACGCCCAGTTGAGGTCTCTACACCCGAAACAATCGAAAAAATTCACGATATGGTGTTGGCCGACCGAAGATTGAAAGTGCGAGAGATTGTGGAAGCCGTAGGGATCTCGCATGGCTCAGTGGTTTCAATTTTGAATGATCACTTGGGCATGAGAAAGCTTTCCGCAAGATTGGTGCCGCGTTTGCTCACAGTCGACCACAAACGCAATCGCAAAAATGGCAAAAATCCATGAATTGGGCTATGAATTGCTCCCTCATCCACCCTATTCTCCAGATTTGGCTCCGAGCGACTACTTCTTGTTCCCAAACCTGAAGAAATGGCTTGGTGGAAAAAGATTTGACTCCAATGATGAAGTCATCTCGCAAACAAAGGCCTATTTTGAGGACCTCGGCAAATCATTTTTTTTGGAAGGGATAAAAAAATTGGAGAAGCGTTGGACAAAGTGTATAGAGCTCAAGGGAGACTACGTTGAAAAATAAAATTATTTTTTTATCAAAAAATCTGTGTTTTAATCCAAAAGTCACGGACTTATTGACCCGCCCTCGTATTTGTTGTTACTCAAGAAACAAAATACAATTGTAAATTGTAAATTATGAAAAAACTGAAGGAAATCTTAGTAATGTAAGAATATTAACTTTAGGTGAAAATTGCACTTTTAACACAGTAGATACTTGTATAAGAACGATAAGTAAACCAATAGAAATTGAATTGAGAGATAAATTTAATACAAATGAACTTGAAGATTGTTGCGTTAATGTTAAATTAGATACCGTTGAACTAAACACAAAAATGTTAAATAAAATTAAAGCAAAAAATGTAGAAGAACATCGACATACAGAATCAGAAGCATTTCTGGGAAAACGCGTTAGATTCAATTCCAGAGAGAACCAGAAGCGTGAAAATGCAGTATTGCAACAAATGTTTTAATCACAAAAAGAAGAGGTACATAAAAGAGTTACCAGAGCCCACCAGATCACCCTCAATGACATCATCGGAGACCATAATAATGGAACGAGTCGAACGAAGTTTAAGGGTTAGATACCCATAAACTCGTTTTAAGGAAGGAGGTGTTAGGAAGGTGTGATGCTGACGTAGGAAAATCGTCAAACAAAAAACGTTTCTACAGAAAATGTTGTGATATGATATTCAATGTATAATATTACACAGACGACGAAACGACGAAATACCTGAGTAAAACAACGCTCGTGGAATTAAATACAAAAAAACATGAATGCATAGGTCAGCATAAGGTAGTTTAAGGTAGATGATAAGTATGAGTGAATAAGGAAAAATCGAAGAATTTAATTCTAGACCCCCTAATGAATAGACTAGCGAACAGAACAATAAAATTAACTATAATCATAAGCTAACTTCGTGTTGTTTTATTTATCTCTTATTGTTTTCATTTCTGGAGTTTGATTCAACAATTCGGTTTTTTTTTTTTTTAATAATACACAAAGGAAATACTGGAGGCGAATCCCCAGCTAATAATCCAGCCCGCGTGTGACATTTTTTTATATTTAATCATTTGTGAAGCGCTCCAGGTGTAACAATATGGGTCAACGGCAGCGCTCACATTCCGGAACGGGTAACTGGCTTTGGTGCAACAAGAAGTTACGAAGCATCAACAAGCCTCGGATATGGACGGATCTACTGTTAACAACCCACGCAAACGATTTAAGCACAATGAGCTTCGGATATGCACGTGGAATGTTAGGTCCCTTAATAGAATAACTAGCGGAGGCCCTAGACTGCTGCAAAGTAGACATAACCGCCATCCAAGAAATGCGATGGGATGGGCCGGACAAAAAGAGGATGAAAAACTACGACATTTACCACGGCGATAGCTATCGACAGCAAAAGCAGCGCTATTTGGATGAAGATTTGTTGTCGGATGCAGACCAAGACAAGATGTCCTGAGCCAAATCCACTAACATTGGCGTTATATGTGCGCATGCCCCCACAGAGAAGAAAGATGACGACACCAAAGATGCCTTCTATGAGCTCCTTAACAAGACCTACGAGCAATGTCCTAGCTATGATATTTTAATGCAAAGCAAGGAAAAGAGGGTATCTCCGGTGGAACGATCGGAAAATATAGCCTTCCCGACACCCCCTCCGATAACGGATTCAGGCTAATCGGTTCCCAAATCTCGATATACACAAGGGGACTTGGAGCAGTCAACCAGATTGATCACATTGCGATCAACGCAAGACACTCCTCCAGTATTATGGATGTCCGTTCGTTCCGAGGAGCCAACATGGACTCGGACCATTACCTTGTTGTATCCAAAGTACGGTTGCGGATATCCTAAACTACGCCAAGACAACGAAACCCCTGGTTCTATGATGAATGCCGGCAAGCACATGCAGATAAGCAAAAAGCACGCAATGCGGCACAAAAAAACACCAGAGCTGCTCTAGGAGCAGAAGATGAAAGACGAACACCGGCTTCTCAGGAGGAAGAAGAAAGAGCATGAGAAGCGCGCGATCGACGAAATTTAGAGATGCTACTCCAGGAATGAGGTTCAGAAGTTTAACCAAAAATGTAAATATAACATGTCACGGAAACAAACCCCGAACCGAAGCCTGCAGAGATGCACAAGGGAACATCGTAGTAGAATCGCAGTCGATGCTGAGGATTTGGAAAGACTATTTCTGCAGACGGTATAACGGCGCTAGCGAACGAATTACCACTGTCAGGCAGAATCAACCGAATCAACCTTTCAACCTGAATGATGATGACCAACAATTCCGTCCACCTGAGACCTGGATGAAGTGAAGATAGCTATATCTAAGCTTAAGTCTAACAAAGTTGCTGGACTTTTCAAAACAGCAGGCGATGACTTGGTAAGGAGCATACACCAACTCATGTGTAAAATATGGTAGGACGAAAATATACCCGATGAATGGAGCCTCAGCATTGTTTGTCCGATTATCAAGAAAGGAGACTCTCTGAACTGCGCCAATGCAGGGCATCAGTCTCCTTAACATCGCATACAGGATCTTATCTACCGTATTGTGTGAATGCCTGAAGCCGATCGTCAGCAGAATGGTAGGCCCTTATCAGCGTGGCATCAGGCCAGGAAAGTCCACCATCGATCAAATATTCACACTACGTCAGATCGTGGAGGAAACTCATGAGTTTCATGTCGATTCAAACCATCTGTTTATCGATTTTAAAGACACATATGATAGCATTTATAGTGACGAGCTATACAGAGCAATGTCTAGTTTTGGCATCCCTGTTTAACTCACCCATCTGTGCGGGATGATGATGGAGAATGTTCGCTGCTCCATCAAATTAAGAAAACACCGAGACATTTGATGCGATTTCTTTAACATCATCCTGGAAAGAATAGTGAAATACTCACGCACAAACACAAGAGGCACAATTTCAAAAGTCCGTCCATTTGATATAATTGGAAGAAAGCAGCGTGATGTCAGTGGCACCTTTGCGAGTATTGAGACGGAAGCGGCTAAAATGGGTTTAGCGGTCAATGAGGGCACGACTAAGTATATGCTGCCAAAAAAAAGCACACTGAACACCGACGTTTCTCACAAAACGTCACCCTTGACAGATATAACTTTCAGCTAGTTAAGGACTTTGTTTACCTAGAGTCCGATATGAATTCATATAACAACATCAGCGCTGAGATCAAACGAAGAATAACTTCGCCAATCGCTGCTACTTTGGGCTAAGAAGGCAATTGATCAGTAAGGTCCTCTCTCGAACAACTAAGGTTACCCTATATAAGACATTAATAATACCAGTCCTGCTCTATGGCGCAGAGGCATTGACATTATCAAAAATGGATGAGGGTTCTCTTGGCTGTTTCGAGAGGAAAATTGTTCGAGTAATCTTCGGTCCTGTCAGCATTGACGGTGAGTGGAGGAGGAGATACAACGACGAACTGTGTGGACTGAACAGTGACATTGACCTATCCAGAAGGGTGAAGATCCAACGACTAAGATGGCTGGGTCATGTAGAGCGTATGGACACCAATGCTCCGGTCCGAAAATTCTTCGAATCTGCTCCCGAGGGACAGCGCAGTAGAGGAAGGCCAAGACTCGGGTGGCGCACGCAAGTAGAATAGGAATTCACCCGACTTAGCGTGTGAAACTGGATGCAGCTAGCTAGGGATTGAGCTGACTGGAGACATATACATCAACGAAAGTCTAACATCTCATATGCGGAAATTATTCTTTTAAACAAAAAAAATTAAAAAGGAAAAAAAAATTAAATATATTTGGATGAGGAACAGCATAATTATCTTGGGTAAAAAGGAAGGTGTCGAAGCTTTGAAAGTGAGGTGTTTTGTTGACCTCAATAAAATTTAAGTCAATAAAGAACAAACATAAATCAAAGTATCTCATTTAACGCAAGTAATTATGGCTCTCCTCCCATTACGATCTATTGTTAGCTTACTTGAATGCATGTAATTGTAATACAAATTTTATTGTTTTAACAGAGATTTGGTTGTACGACTATGAGCTATCCACATATAATATTCCAGGTTACGAAATTTATTTTAACAGTAATAATACAGCTCAGGTGGTGTCGTAGTGTATATTAAAAAGGAGCAAGAAACAAATTACGAAGTTTTAAAAATAAATCCAATGGGTGCTGATATCTTAAAAATTACTTGTCATATATAGTATATAATGAATGTCTTACTATTCTGTGTGTATACCGTCTGCATAAAAAAAATTCTTAGAATTGACATTTTCTTAGAAGAATTAAGGTCTTTACTCAATGTTGTTAAAACTCAAAATCTTTTAGTGGTAGGGGATATAAACATTCATATTTTATTTAGCCTAATGTTCTCTTCTGGCTTAAAACCACTCTTCGTGGAACCGACAAGAATAAGAGATAAGACACAAAATGCGTAAACCAAATTATTAGTGACACATATAATTATTTAGCTTTATTATTTATATATTGTAAGTTTAAATCAAAAAGGCGCTCTGGACTTTCCTCATCTTGTATGCTCATGTAAAATTCTTGTATAGGTTCGCTGCAAAATAATAGTTGAATGACTTCAGGTAGAAGTGTGGAACGCTTCCGTTTTTTTAAGCGTCTATTTATAAATATTGTCGAAATTAATGGATCTGAAGTGCCGATGGCCCTACTAAATACGTCTAACAGGTTATGGGTGCGATGCAGTCTATCGGCTCGATAATAGCCAGTGTGGATTTGTTGAAGGAAGATCGACGGTGGACGCTATCCAAAGCCTACGAATAATAATGGAAAAGCACCGAGATTCGTCTAAGGATTTACCTCGAGAAAGCATTCGATCGAGTGCCTAGGGATCTCATATGGGCCGCTCTGAGGTCTCAAAACGTACCGGAAACGTATGTTAGAATAATACAAGACATGTACGGAAACGTGAAAACTGCGGTTAAAAGCTCTGCTGGACTAACGAGAGAATTTCCAGTTAATGTCAGAGTGCATCAAGGAAGCGTACTTAGCCCTTTCCTCTTTAACGTAGTATTCGACTATCTTTTAAAAGACTGCATGTGCGAAGCAAATGTAACGCCAATTCTCTTCGCTGACGACGCAGTTATACTTAGCGATAACGTCGAAGATTTACAGAACGCCTTAGATTCATGGAGAAATGCGCTAGAGAGAAACGGGTTTAAAATAAGTCGTTCAAACACGGAGCACTTGACGTGCCCATTTGCGCATCCGTTGCGACCTATTCCGGATATAATGTTAGACGGAGTAGTTCTTCCTAAAAGCACTATCTTTAAGTACTTAGGATCAATCGTTAACATGGAAGCGAAATGTGACGACGACGTAAACCACAGAGTGAGTGTGGGATGGATGAAATGGCGGGAAAATTCGGGAATCTTTTGTGACCGAAAATTTCCACTTAAATTAAAGGGGAAACTCTACACCACGGTTGTTAGACCAGCTCTTATATACGGTTCACAGTGCTGGACAATGTACGAAGCGTTTAAAAACAAAATGACGGCAGCGGAAATGAAAATGTTAAGGATGTCTAGTGGAGTCACTAAACGCGATTGCATTAGATCTACGCGTATAAGAGGAAGTCTACATATAAAGAATTCGGTAACCGAACAGCTTGAGGCGAATAGAATAAGTTGGTATTGCCACGTTCAAAGAAGATCTGCGGAAAATCCGGTTAAAAAGGCACTATCAACTACGGTCACTCCAACTGTAAGAAAACGAGGTCGGAAAAAGAATTCCTGGATTTCTCAGATGGCAAATGCGCAACAACGTCTGGGGTTAACTACTGAAGCGATCCAGGACCGAGCATTATGTAGACGCGTTCTGCGGTCTGCGACATTAGCCAACCCCATAAGCGGAGCAGCAGCGATGCAGTAAAAATGGGAAACTCGTTATGCATAAGTTCGTATAACGAGGAAAGGGTTAATAAAAGGATAAGAAGAAGAAGCAGTCTGTCGGCTTTGTATATTTTATGTCGCGATTCAGCAGCTTCTTCTCCAAAAAATCCCATTGGAAGTGCAGTATTTCATATCATTTGTTTTGAATGTATGAGTACTTTATGGACAGTAGGAGTCATTGGCAACCAGGAATATAGCTCCTGAAAAAGTTTTGCTGTTAGCAATATAATTCAAATTGACTTGGATTGATTTCGAACTGGCAGGATAAACAAATCAAAATGATTTTGAATCGAAATATTTATTTTTTTATCGTTAATGCGATAAGATGTCACATGAGCGACATCCAGAAACTACACCATTTAAAACCATCAATTAGTGATGACGCACGACGTCTAATTTAGCATTTAAGTCTAGAAGCAGAAAATGATGTCAAAGCATGGGATTTTATTGAAGCGGGTCCTAGTTAATGCCCAGTTAATTTTTTTTTTCAGCCAATCATAATAAACGAAGTAGTCTACCAATGGGTTAAGGTCTATACTTGACACATCTCAAGAGTGCTTTCACTCATTACAAAACCTGGGTTGAAAGTAAACCACTCGGATGTAATTCTGGTCTACATACTGTTCCAAAAACATACTGTTTCTTCAACGCAGCATTTATGGGAAGAAAAATTGGGCAATTCTTTGGAGCTTTCCAGCAGAAAAGATACTCGTATCATGGCATTTTTGGAAGCGAGGTTTAGGACTCTTGAGGCAGTTGATCAGAAGCCTAGTTTGTCTTCGAATACAAATACGAAGTCAAGGCTTTTCACATCCAGGTGAAGGAGCAGTTCTAATGTAAAGTGTGACATCACGGAAGGCACGACTTAAGGAAATACACCAAATTTCTTTGATGGTACACAACACACAAGTGGCAAACCGTGAGCCAAGTGAAAGTTTGTGTGAACTGTCTCGCGAACATCCACCCAACTCGAGATTGTCCAAGTTCGAAGAACTTCTATTTTTGCCAGCGGCGGCACCACTCATTGCTGCATTTAAAACAAAACTTTCAAAGAAATCAAACAAGTCAAGTATGTTCGCAAGTACTTACTGAAACTTGCAATCAAACGGGCACTACAAGTAAACAACACAGCTGAATTTAGGTGCCTCAGAGTTCGTTTGCAGACCCATCGACCAGCTGCACACATCACATTCGCGGAGTACATTTTTTGCAGCATAGCATTAGCAGGATTTATTCTTCGCAAATTGACAGGTAACCACGAAAAACTCGTAGAAGACATTCCTAAAATCTATATGCCTGCTCTGATTCCACGATCATCCTAGCCTGGAGATCGTTCAGCTCCAGCAAGATGGTAAACATTTGTTAGCAACCTAGTTTCAGAAATTCAAAGGTTGACTGATTGTGGTATGTTCTGCACGGAACACAATCGAGGGGATCTCGTGTCTCGAGATATATCACAGTCTGTTCTGAGACCGCAGGATTTATGGGGCATGGACCGTCTTTACTTAGAAACCAATGGGACTTCGAGGTATCAACCCAACCACTTTTATTAGATCCGGAAGAAGAAAAAAGGACCGTTTAAAGAAAACCAGTTACATCATAGACAAGCTTTTAAATAACCAATCGTATTGCTTCCGATTCCTGCGAAACTCCAAAACAAAGAACGATATCAAGGAAGTCAGGTCCGCTCGATCCCGAAGAACTTCAAATAACCACCACAAAAGCAATAAAAACTAAACACAAGGACATGTTTCCACGAAGTCTACAGACTATCACGAGAGATGCAGAAGGCATTTATACCATATCAAACAAAACACTCCATCATTCTTAAACCGAATCACCCAGAATCAAACTAACGACATGCACATGATCAAACCTACCATACAGGTCTTTAACAAACAATGGCATACATTTGTCATATGTACTGGATACTCAACATGACGAGAAGCGTAAAAAAGCATGTACATCGTTGTGTCATATGTTTCCGGTTTAAAGTCAAACCGATGCATGAAATCATGGGAAGCTTACCGGCGTCACGGGTTCGGATCGCTAGACCATTCACCAACACCGACGTCGACTATGCAGGACCAGTTGAAGTGAAGACGTGGAAGGGAAGAGGAGCGAAAACACTCAAGGGTTACTTCACCATCTGCATTAACCTGGCTACCAAAGTCATTCACCTAAAACTCGTCTTTGACATAACGACGCAAGCCTTTCTAGCAGCTTTTCGCGGGTTTACTGCATGTGGCGGTAGTAAGCGAAGCGATTCTGGCATCAATTTTAAAGGAGCGAATACCGAACTCCGGCGAATGATGAAAGATGCCGCCCTCGATTGGAAACCTTTGCGAATTTGGGCACAGAATGGAAGTTTACTACTCCTGCTTCCCCTCATTTCAGAGGACGAAGCAGATGTAAAATCAGTAAAACAGCACTTGAAACGAATTGTTAGCAACCAAAAACTTGCCTTTAAAGAATTCTCCACGGTATTAACTCAAATAGAAGGCAGATTTAGACGTATTAACTCCAGGTCATTTCTTAATTGGCGAGCTATCCCAATATTGTCTCTCAAGGAGATTTATTATCGAGAATAATGAATTATATAGACCAGTGGAAGCACGTTCAAATTGCAGTAGGACATTTCTGGCGCAAATGGAAAAATGAGTATTTTCCATGACTCCAATAGCGTCAAAAATGGGCAAAACCAGAGGCAAACCAGACATAAATCAAACAGTCCTTTTTTATGTCAGCATATGTCATTTTCGTGTGTCAACAAAAAAAAATTTTAAGTCTATGAGAAAATTTCAAACATGCAAGGATTATTTTTTGGTGAGTATTTTAAAATTTTTAAATAATTCGTACATAATAAAACTCATTTGCTTTGCTTGCAGACAATGGAAGAATCCAAACAACTGAAAAGCCTAAAAGCTTGGTGCAATTCGCATGAGGATTTCCTGGTGCAACTCTGGGCGGAAAAAATCTCTGAGCAACGGGGTCGTCAGTAAAAATTCCCACATACATAAGGAGATGTCCAAGGCATTGCAAGCGGTTGGTGCATTTTACTCACCAGCCGAAATTAAAATGAAACTGCACAACCTGTCCAACAGATACAGGTATGTTTACAAGTTTTTATCTTTGTACGAGGCTCTTCTTATTTACAAACAAATTTTTTTTTTAAGAAAGAAAAGAAAGCTGTGGGTCCATCGGGTGGTTCTCCCTCAGAATTGCGTTTGTACCAAAAGGTACATTCCATATTGGGGAACTAAGGATGAATAATCTGGAGATCTTAGTGGAAGACAGCATGCTGGAAAGTAAGTACATACAGAAAAAGTTTCATGTATTATTTTTTTTATTCAATATCTATTTCAGATATAATGCCAACTACTTCAGCTCCGGGGTATTGCGAAACCACAGCTTCAGAATCAACACCAACTACATCTGCACCAGAAGATAGTCTTCCATCTACATCCAGAGCTGCAAAAAAGAGAAGAAGCTCTGAATTTAACTCTCAACTTCAAAAAGCAGATGCAATCATAAAAGAGCAGCTGGAAGAAATGAAGAACGATAATCAGAAAGTTCTAAAGTTAGAACAAGAGCGTAATGCTATTCTTCGCGACTTCGTGAATTCTTGTGATAACTTTCATTCTGATTTATTGGAATTACTAAAAAAGTGAATTTGGTTGAAAGTAATGAGTTTTTCTTACCTAAATATCTAGTGATAGCATTTCTTATATTTACAGCTGTAAAGTTACTGTCGCTGATTTGGTTGATCTTGTTGTTCTCCACATCGCGGTTCACTTTGTCGTTGCAACCACAGCATATTGATGTGGTCGGTGTGCACATTAAAAAAATTGTGTAATACACAACAACATTTTATGACCATGTTGGTATTCTTTGTGTTGTTGTCAAGTCCTTTTCCGATTCGTCTGAATCTTGCCTTTAAATGTCCAAATGCGTTTTCGACTACTCTTCGACATTTAGACAGACAAAAGTTGCAATTTTTTCCTCTGCAGATGCTGCTGTATTGAAGGGGTATGGTTTCATTAGAATATTCGAGCATGTGAATGCTGAGTCTCCAATTAGAACTACTAGAACATCTACACCGCAAATAGTTCTTGACATATCCTTTAATATTAAGTTTTCATGCTGTATTATTACGAAGGAATTTTCAAAAATTTGGGAATCGTTGCAACGGCTTGGACTACCCACACTTACATAAAGAAATCGATATCTATGAAAAGTAACAATGTTAATTCGATAAAGTTGCTGAAAACACAAATATTCTGGCCTGTAATCAACTATAGCCAGCAATACAGTGGAATAGCATCCCTTGTAGTTGTAGTAATCTACAGCATCTTCTGCGGGCGGCTTTATTTTGATATGACAACCATCTAGAAATATAAATATTAATCAGAATGCTTTTTAGCGAATAATCAGTACTTACCGATAGCTCCAAAACATTGAGGAAAACCAAGTTGTTCAAAACCTCTCACATTTTCTGTTACTAGCTCTTTAGTAAGCGGATACGCATTTAAATATATTGGTGCTAGCACATTCCACACTTCTTCGCAGAATTCTTTTAGAATTTTTCCAACCGTTGTTTTTCCCACTCCAAAAAGACCGGCAATACTTCGGTACTCTGCTGAAGACCCTACTGTGTATAGAGCGATTGCAACTCGTTTTCGAAGGGATATATTTTCCCGATAGTTGGTGTCTCGTTTTTGGAGTTGAGATAAGTGTGTGCACAGAATCTCAAACGATTCCCGAGACAATCGCAAATTTTCCCTCAAGAAGTTGCTACTATTCCCAGCAAGGTCCTTTTCCCAGAACGTACCTGTACGTACCTACAAATTTAAACTTTTGGTTACGTAATGTAATTTTTACAATATCAGCAGAGAACTCACTTTCTTCCAGACACTTCTTGATTTGTCTTGCTTAAACATTGCCTTGATTATTGCAAATCTTTTTTTCTCTCCATTGTAGCAGTTTAATAATTTGTTGACGCCGTTTTTTCTGGTAGTTGATGATCCTTCTGTCCAATGCATCTGTTAACACTTTCACTTTATTTTATGACTTTATATTATTCACCAACAATAGTTCAATGTAGGAATCCATTTCTCGAAATAAAAACTACAAACAGCTGTGACAATCTTTTTGACAGCAAACGTCAATCTAAATCCCAAATTCCGGTGGGGACACCTCACGTAAATCTAAATCTTTTTTTTGCTAAACCCGGATTTAGTTTTGGTGGGGACATGCTATTACACACAAAAATAAATAAATTCGTTCCAACAAAATTTTCTTAATAAAACAACTTACGCACAATCCCAATCTGCTAAAAGAAATAACAGAAACAAAATTTCGACGCGTAACTTCTCGTTTGGTAAAACAGTGCTTAATTTCAATTCGCACAATCGGGGACGAAAACCACAAAAAATTATCTAAAACATACTTTAAAAGACATAAATTTAGTAAATAAACTAAAACTAAACACTCGAATCTAAAATATATTCACGGCAGATACCACACGAGACAGTCGCCAATGGCAGTCGCCCAATGATAATGTTGGGTAAACAAGGGCAACAAAAATTCTTTTGATTTTACATACTCCTTTTACTTATGTGTCTAGTGTTGTGCTTTTGTTATGGAAAATTATAGTTTGTTTACCGCGGAGTAGAATGTTTTCGATTAAAACAGAAAATTGGATAATGTATTGAATTGAAATATTGTAAATAAGATTAACTCGATCAATTTTATTATTATGTAAACGTATAAAAACGATATAAAATATGTTCGAATCTCGAATGAAATAATTTATAAATGTCAAATATTCATATAAAAGAAAGATTAGGTGTTTAATCGCTATAGTTTTTGTGAAGGTCAACTTTGAATAAAAAATCGTGTTTTAGTTTGATTCGACTACTTCAGCGAACGACAAATGAAACAACGCTTCGCATTAATACGTTATAAATTTTAATTTTTATTATGTTCTTCCGAGAAGCGACTAAATTGTTTAACTTTACAACTTCGAATGCCCAGTATTGCTTTCTACTGGCCACTGTTTTCTCTGTTTCATTTCCAAACTATCTTTTCGCTGAAGTCCACAGGGACTTAATACTATAATTTCAACAATATTTCTTCATTTCGCATTCAATAATCAGCTACCTACAAATAATAACTTCAACAATTTCATTTATACTTTTCCTAAAAATACAATTCAATAAAAATATAAAGTTCAAATACTACAACAATTAACTATTGATTATTTGGACAGACTTCAACTTTCTATTGGCAATGGCGCTAGACGATGAATAGCAGGATGCCTTTTTTTGTTATCATTGCGACCACTAGAATTCTATAAACCTGTGCGGCTAAAAGTTTTATGATTTTTCTCATCAACCACTGCTGAGTTGGGATGTTGTCATCTGCGATCAAGACCGGTCTATCTTATTTAACATTCGCTTCCGATGCCTTACACTTTGTTCTTCTTTGTAGTTCTAGTAAAAATTCTTTCGACCAACGAGCTCAGAAATGTTGCTTATTTTGAAATAATCGTCGCCATATATTAAGGTCAGTTACTCGCTCTGATTTGGTGCATGGCTCGAATATCAAATACTTAAGGGAGCCCCAACCAAAAAATCGCCTATAGACAGCATATCTACATCACTGGGATCTGCTCTTCTGCTTCAAAAATTTCTGTCCGAATTCCGTCAGCTCATTTCGGGCTCCAACGAAAATCATTCCATTGTCGCAGTAAATATTACGACATAGTCCACGTCGCGCGATAAGCCTTTTGAGGGCTGCTATGAAATCTTTTGCAGACAGATCAGATACTTACACCAAATGTACAGCCTTGACTGCAAAGCACACGAACACCGCATCATACGCCTTATAAGATCGATGTACTAGACATTTCAATGTTAGATAAAACGGGCCGCAAAAGTCTAAACCTGTTTTGTGGAACAGTCTGAACGGCTGTACTCTATCAACTGGAAGGTTTCCCATAATTTACCTTGATAACTTCGATCGATGTTTGAAGCAATGTAGAAAGACATAAAGAATTCAAAAGCGCTGCCTAACGATTGCAACTAGTGCTTGGAAAATTTCTTCTTTGCAAATAAGCAACAAGGCTTTTGAAAAATAGGTTAGATTTCGGGAGTAGGATAGGACGTTTCGCAAAATATGGAATGCTCGCATTTTGCAAACGCCAACCAATTCGGAGTAGTTTCACAGAATTTGTGTCTAGGAAGGAGTTGAGACTTTCGATACAAACTTTTGGGCAAATCGACTTCTCTTTTTCCAATTGTTTGATTTCTTCTTTAAAGGCCTTCTGTTGGATGTATCAAAGTATCCTAGACAACCCGTCATTTAGTATATCAACCGAGAGTAAGGAGGTCGAATACGTAAATCTTTCTTTTCTCTGATTTATTTGATAGTCGTTGTACAGTTTTCTTTCGGCTAGCTATCCATCGGTTTATATATCCAAAAACAGAAGGTATCTTATAAAAATCGTTATATTTCGGATAGTCTTCGCTAAATTCGGAAGCTACTCTAGCAGCTTATACCACCACTTGTCCCTTTATTTTGCCTGGAGTAATCGTACTGATTTTGAAACAATCCGTCTCCGGCCACTTATTTTTTCGAAAGGTATAGAAACTCTGGTCTACAAAACTACCGGCTTTCCAACAACTCGCTCGCAAAGACTTCTCTAGAAATTATATCTGCAGGATTCTCTTTAGTACTAACAGGCTTTGACACTGTGGCTAGTAACTCGCTTTGAATGTTAGATACTCTGTTAGGCACAAAAACATTTTAACCAACAAAGAACTATTTCTGAGTCTACCCATAAAAAAATTTCGTCAACTATATGAATGATGGTAACAAAAATCAACACTAACAGCTCCGCAGTGAACAATTTTAACCTAGGAATAATTTCGGCTTTAATTGGAGCAACTCGAAACTTTGTACTCAGTAATTGACGTTGAACTTGGTTTGTATACATTTTTTACCCAAAGATTTTGTACTATAATTTTACTTTTCACAACTTCGGGATTAATTAAACCTAACGGATCGAAAAGGGTAGACAACTCGGTAATGTTCTTCGCAAATTGCATTTCTGGAACCACATACTGCAACTGATCACCCAACGGGTTCCACTTGATTCCTAACGTCTTGAAAATGTCAGAGTCATTGACTCGTTATGGTATTTCCCTCTGATTTTGAGGAATACGTTCTAGAAGGAACTTCTCGTTTGTCCACCACTTCCGAAGCTCAAATCACGCTTTTTGAAGAATGGTCCCGACTTTTTGCAAACGGCGTCGTACGTCAATCATATTTGACACTCGTGAACTAAACAGCTGCAGTATATGAACAGAAAAGCAATGGAGCGCTGTACTTCGCAAGAGCGTGGAATAATTGTATTGATATTTTTGACCAATAATTGGTCGGTTTTCCTAATAGTATCACGCCAACTGGGCAAAGATTCTTGCACTTAGCTACTCCAGTCGAAGAGACTGGAACCACAGGAGATCATGCAGGGCGCGGCCGCCACCGGACTGGTCCTTCGGCCGAGAATATCGTGGCTGTGGCTGCCGATGTCGCTGAGAACGCATAAGCATCAACCAGCGGGCAACGCAACTGGGCATCACGAGACGGACCTTACAACGAATTTTAGTGAAAGACTTACACATGTTGCCGTACAAAGTGCAAACAGTGCATCAGTTAATGCCTCCCGACCGTCAGTCGCGTATGAACTACTGTCAAGCCATCCTCAATCTCAAAAACGAAGAGGGCGATTTTGTGTCGAAAAATGCGATAAAACGGACACAAATGTGTATTACCACTAGCGGCAGCCACTTGGCGGATATCATCGATTCGAATTAACAGAAAAAAATGTAAAGGTCCAAATAAAGATTTCCATACCTCAAAATAATTCTTTTTAATTTAGTAAATAAGTAATTCAAGATCAAAGTTGGATGATTAATTTTGCGCCACCTTGCATATGATGACGATTTCTTCTGCGGGGTCTCCTCCACTTATGAGGTCATCTATATAAAAATCGTCCCTCAATGCTTTCGCTCCTAATAGAAGCTTCGATTTCTGGCTATTTGCTAATATTTGTTAACAGCGCGTCGCCAGCCTTTGTCACTGTTTTCAACTGATACCTTGGTAGGTCATCTGTAGCTTTGTTTCTCAAAAGTGTGCAATGGTTCCTCTTATCGCCTTTCTTAACTTGTATTTGCCGATACATTTTCGTAATATCTGCAGTTATGGTGTACTTGTACAATCAAAAGCAAAAAATTATTGAGAACAAGGAATCTTGCATGACTTGACCCTTTAGCAGCACCTTATTTAATGAAATATTTTATGAAGTGCGACAACTACACTCAAACACTACCTTAAGTTTCTTTGACGACGATTCTGGCCCAAGTACACACTGATAGGCGCAAAAGTACTTCATCTGGTCAAATTGATTTCGAGAAATTTTTATCCAAACTTTTTTCTAAAGAAAAGGATATTTTTAGCAATTGCGAGTGATTGTCCCAGGACTTCCAAATTGTCCTTAAATGGCAGTTTAACAACAAATCTGCTATTCCCTGCCCTTCTCCAAAATTTGCTTTACAGCGTTCTTCGTCAGGAGTAACGAACTTTATCATTGGCTCAATCCTTTCTGTTTTCCAAAAGTTTTCTAAAAGTTCATTTAAATAGGCATCGTCTTAATGACCGCGCCAACTTTTCAAAACTACATATGCCTTAGATCCCAACGATCATATCTTCCAGATACTATCCACCCAAATAATGTCTTCTGCAGTATGGATAAACCATCTAACTTAATTTGGCCAATGGATAACAACTCGAAAAAGCATCCGCCCTTATCAGCATATCTATTCTAGGAGCTTTGTTGAAATTTGGATCGGCGAGAGCTGTGTTTTTTGGAAAATCCTTACTATCCATATGGAACGAACGGGTTGTTTGTAGATGGGTAAGGTTCTTGATGACAAGTAACTCAAGATCTGTGTTGAACTCAAAAACTCTCGATTTGCAAGCAGCGTGGGTGATTTTTGATAGTTCTTTCCATATTCCACGTATTGCATATCCGTTTTAATGTAATAGGTGCAAACCTATGTAGAAGGTGGTGGTGGGAACGCAGTGCATCCAATTTTTCGACTATGACCTTCATTACTCCTGCGTTCACGTACACAAATATCATTCCGAGAACCTGGTAGTAGTAATGCACTCTCCAAATGCAGTGATTTGGATTCCTTCTCTTCTATTATTCTGCATCGGTGATCCAAAACTTTCGTGAATTCAATCCAAAATGGGAGTTGATTATAATCAACTGTACCTGGCTGTTTGGCTTGCGTTTCTTTGTCCATTCTATCTAATGCTAGAGATATGAGTATGGCATTGGTAATGCCCTCATAACTACCTATCGACAAAATAGCTGCGGGATGAGCATTAAAACTATCCTCCAAGTTTCATTAAGCGAAAGCAGAAACTTTGGAGACCTCAAGTAATATGTTCTTGAAAGATTAAATATTTATAGTCAAACCTCTTCACTAATCTTTCTAATGCGTTGTGATAACTTGTAACTCTAAGCTCGAAATCATTTAGAGCACCTTACGCTGGCCCAGGCAAACATTGTTTCAAATAGTTGAATTTTTGTAAGTTATTTAGTGAATCATAATTGTCGGCCAGATTTTTAAATAATCCAATAACATTAGGATACTTCGAAAATTAATTCGAACAATTTGGAAGCTTAATCTGTACCAATCTTGAATAAGAAGCTAGCTGCTGTTGAAGAAATGTCGCATCCAGACTTTCATCGGCCCCCGAACTTCCCTTAACTTCTACCTTCCGCTCGAGAATCTTTGCCTTGGTACATACGTACAACTCTTTTATTTCTCCTCTAAAAGTATCAGTTGCCATTTCCTCCTCGTTTATTCCAAGCCTCTCAACAGATCTTTGAACAATTCCTACATACTTATAAAACGATTCAAAAATCTCCAAGCGACAATCTAATTTTGTTGCGGCAATGAAGTTATCTATGCGCGTTAAACTTCCCATTGTTGGGGCTCTCAAAGCTTTTAGCACCGACAAGTTTTATTTCCTCTTTTGCAGATGATTCATCAAAATCTGATCCATGTTCTATATTAAAATTTGAATTTGAGATATATAACGATCTTCTAATCTGTTTTTTGTAATGAAATGAAAGGCGGACTACGTAAACGAGAATTTATCAATAACGACCAATATATTAAATAAATAAATGCTTACAAACGACAAAATATTCTAACCTTTCAATATAAGAGCTCTGTGCAAAGTTAAAAGTAGGTTCGGAACCGAATTTCCAGCAACACGCTATTCCCTCAACACCAGTTTTAAAAAATGCAACAACCTTAGCAGCACGCTATTACTCAGAAAATTATCCAAAAGTGCAACAATTCTATAAAAACTATTTGTTCAGCAACAACTTCCTCAAAAGGCAATCTGAGTAATTTGTGTGCACTTTTTACCGCTCGTCTATAGAATCCCGCTACACATTCACTGTTTCCTCTCGTTGATGACGTAGATTTGCCTGGGACAAAAAAGAAGATGAAGATGACGATGCGATGTTCTCCTGGTTCTAATGTTTCTCATTTGACAGCTTTTTCCGACCAATTTAAATTTGTACTCTTTAAAAACAGATTTGATAAAAATGTTTTATAATTTCTTTAAAACCCTTTCGAAAATACTGGTACAAGGTATGTACCAGCTTTTGTTCAAAAAATCCTAACTTCTGAAAATTGGCTGTAATGTGTACCATTTCGTACCCTGATGCATAAAGAACACATTTTTGTTATCTCCAAACTGTACATTTTACAACTTGTCATGATCTGTATCGCTGTTTTTGCCTTAGTTGCACGCGTTGTGGTAAATTTTCTTCTAAAAAAATAAAATTTCGGTACTAAAAATTGATTGAAAGTGCATACAACTTTTAATTCACAAGTGTTTCATTGTTGTATAAACCGTAAGTAGTGAATCCGTAAGGTGGTGGCAATGGTTAGCTGGTTAGCTCATTGGACCAATACGCAGAGGGTACGTGGTTCGATCTCCGGCATCGCCAACAATTTTTCGAATCGTCATCACCCTTTGGCGAACTCCCGAAAGTAAAATTGCCTATGAAAAAGCTTCTAAGGAGTGCCCTTCGGGTTCGGCGATAAGCCATAGGCCCCGCTCACGCAAATGCCGAAGCGCAAGATCGTAGAAACACTTGAGGGGTCATTAGACGATTCTTTGAATGTGGGTGAGAGTCCAGGAAGCGAGTTTTCGGATGATATAAGTAGCGATTAGGAGCCAGCTGTGAAAGATTACTGGTCAACACATCCATCACTTGGAAACAATGCTGTCAAATCAGCAATAGCATGGGACAGGTACAAATTAATATCATCAAAAATGTATTTCGCCCCTCCTGGAAAACCGAATAATTCTTCAAAGACGTACTACTACATATAGATGACATTGTTTCTTGCTTGAAAGGCACATTTAAAAATTCGCGACATGACAGTTTCAGTCAAAGTATTGATGAGCATAAAACCGAATTCAAGGATCGGTCCTCCCTCAAGTAATATATGCCCCTAAAACCTGTGAAACGCGGTATAAAAATGTGGTTGAGGTGTGACTCTATAACTGGCTGTCCATACAACAATAACATATAAACAACAAGAATCTATAGAGGGAACTTAAGGTGAAAGAGTCGTAAAAGCCTTAGCCCGGACAATGACATAGCTCAATGTTAAGCTTTGTTTTGACAGGTCTTTTACTTCCGTCAACTTACTGGAAAAAATTATCCAACTGTTGGAACATGTATGACTCAAAGAAAAAATTTTCTAAACTTAACTCACTGGAAAGCCTAAATTATCCAACTGATGGAACATATATGACTCAAAGAAAAAAGTTGTCAAGCGAGGAGATGCCACTTTCAAAACTAGTTCTTCAGGGTTAACATGTGTCAAATGGCATGACACTAAAGAGGTAATGGTTTTGAGAGATCGCCATAAGCCAACTATGACAAACGTTTCGAAAACTGTGAAAAATGGACAAAAGGAGACAATTCCTTGTCCACAAATGAAAAAAACATACCGGGAAATAAATAATGGGAGGGGCGATCTAGCTGATCAAATGGCAGTTTATGATAATAATCGAAAATCAACCAAATGGTGGAGAAAGATATTTTACTGTCTTACTGTGATGGCCGCTGTCAATGATTGGATAATACATTCTGAGCTGAATAGAAAGAAGTCTCCTTTGATCGATAACCTTATTATTATAGCAGAATGTCTTATTGCCGAAGCTGTAAGAACCTCAAACATTCGAAGGTCAACAAGTAGTGAAAGATTATCTGAAAGACAAAGACAACTAGGGAATATTTCAATGCATTTACCAGTTGAAGTTACGATCCAAAGACAGTGCTTAAATTGCGCCCAGGCAAAAAAACAAACTCGCTCAAAAACCACAACAAATGACGCAACTCCTTGAATTATTACGCCATAAATTTAAACTTTTATTAGGTTCTTCGCACAAGCGACTAAATTGTTTTACTTGACAACTTCGAATGCCCGGTATTGCTTTCTTACTTTACTTACTTACTTTAGGTGGCACTACCATTCGGGGTGGACCTGGGCCTCAATCAACAAGCGTCTCTAGCTAGCTCGATCTTGCACTAACTGCCTCCAGCTTCGCACGCTTAGTTGGCTGAGGTCCCCTTCCACTTGCGTGCACTACCTGAGTCTCAGTCTTCCTCTAATGAGCTGTCCCTCGGGGGCGGATTCGAAGACTTTTCGGACCTGAGCATTGGTGTTCATTTGCTCTACATGACCCAGCCATCTTAGTCGTTGGATCTTCACTCTTCTGGATACTCGTAGGTCAATGTCGCTGTACAGTCCACACGGTTCGACGTTGTATCTCCTCCTCCACTCACCGTCAATGCTGACAGGACCGAAGATTACTCGAACAATTTTACTCTCGAACTAACCCAAAAGAGCACCTTCATACATTTTTGATAATGTCCATGCCTATGCGCCATAGAGCAGGACTGGTATTATTATTGTCTTGTATAGGGTAACCTTAGTTGTCCGAGAGAGGGCTTTGCTACTCAATTGCCTTCTTAGCCCAAAGTAGCAGCGATTGGCAGGAGACATTCTTCGTTTGATCAGCGCTGGTGTCGTTGTCTGTATTTATATCGGAGTCTAGGTAGATAAAGTCCAATAATCGATTAAATCGATTGGCACGATCCCGGTGGGATTCACAAAAAAAAACAAAATGCACTTTTCATAAAGTTCAAAGTTGAATAATAGTAATTTAATAAATTAGTACCTATAGTATTAGTATTAAAGCCGGTTTTTCTGAATTGAGCCTCGGGCAAATAATGACATTATCCACTGTTATCCAAAACCAACGTTTTTATATTCTATTAGATACCGGTAGTGCTATGACTATAACTAACACTTATAAACTAGATATGACCCCATTCCAAATCATTGATACACGGCAGGTTGAGATAAGAACTATAGATAGTGGAGTAACCAGAAAACTGAAAATGGAATTTCCAACAGTCCTACGTAATTGAAGTTTAGCTGACTCCACATCAACCCCCCGAAGTTCACCTAAATGTGGAGCAGAAGGGTTTATAAAGTGCCATGGGATTCTATCCAAAGCACGTGCACTGTCATAACCAGCATAGTCACATTCAGTGTGCTGGTTGATATCCTCCGCAGAAAGTATGGTTTGCATTGAGGATCTGATTTCGGGATGAGATTACGCCTAAGAATCCAGGAGCATTGGCGCACAATGGCGAATGTATCCGAAACACCAGGGTGAAGATGGTTTTCACGTACATATGTCGCAACCTATAAGTAGAGAAATTCAGTTATTGGGTGAACTTAGAGGGTGCTTTATGTTAAATGAGACACAGGCATTTAAAATTCTACCTCCAACACGAAATAATCCCTCCTTGTCTATAAAAGGAGAGTATCTCAATAATTTTGATTTAGGAAAGGAAAGGAAGTATCACTACCAAATGAGTCTTGTTGCTGCTTTTTAAGGATATGGAGCTCTGCATAATGAATTTCAGTGTAGGTTTAACCACGCGAGTTAAGTATTGGGTTAAATACTGCACTGGCTGACCTTACAATTTTTTTGTTTAATGTATTTCCTAATTTGTTGCTGTTATAACTTTTAGGTTGACCCATTTATGTACGTTACGCCAGCATAGTGAAGCGTGAGAAAATAAAGAAATAAAAATGCCCTGGGTTCAACACTTGAAAATCGAAACTCAGCATCGATTGAAAGTGAACCAATGCACTGGGTTAACGATTTGAATGTAAACAAATCATGAATTGTCGTATAGATAAGCAATATCGAATATGGGCTAGAGTTCTAAATCGTTATTCCTTGAGTACGTAATATAGGTATGTTGTAATAGGAAAATTCTATGCCATCGATGACTTCACTTGACATTCCTTTTAGTTTTTAAGTCAGTTGAATTAAAATCATCAACCCAATAACTACGGTATAGCCCCGCATTCAGACAGAGGCCGTATTATTAAGCATAAATGTAAGAAGAAAATTAGCATAAGTTTAATTAATAAGTTAAATAAAATAAAAACTTCTTGTCGGTTGAAAATATTTATTTGGTGCATTGGGTAGGATCTCGTACAACTATGCTGATCTAAAACGAGAAAGTGCAGTTAGCAGAAAGGAGAAATAAATCCTTCAATTTTAAACCACAGCGTTTGCAACAGTGTATAAAAAAAACGAGACCGTTAACAATCATCGATTAATCAGTGAAGACTTTTTTCTGTCTGTCAAGCACAAAATTCGGGAAAGTTCTGTGCAAAATGGCAGATCCAAACCCAAATGTTATCCCAAAAGCATCGAACCGACATATCCTGAATAGCTTAATGGCTATAAAAACGCCGGATTTTCTGAATTGAGCCTCGGACAATTAATGACATTAGCCTCTGTTGTCCAAAACCAACATCCTGATATTTTAGTAGATACCGTCAATGCTATGACATCATGAACACTTATTAACTAGATATGACACCGTACCAAGTCATAGATGCAGAGATTAGTACTATTAATAGTAGAGTAATCAGAAAGTTAATATAATTCAGTTTCCTGTGACAAAAGAATTCGGTTATTACAATAATACATTTGTAAAAGATGGAGCATGAGTAGATATGCTTCTTCGGCCGTGGTAGTTGCCTAAAAACTGAATGAAAAGGAAGAAAAAAGGAGTAAGCAATTTGTGTAGACTAGAGGGCCTTAAATGAGCTAACCGGAGATAGGATAAATTACCTTTGCTAAATATCGAGAGCCTTTACAATAAATTGGGGAAGGCGCAATATTTTTTTAACATCGACTTAGCTAAGCGCTCTCATCAGATATTGATACATCTGAACGATGGGGAAAAAGCAGCATTTGTTTCTCCACAAGACTTAACGAATTCATTCGAATGCCGTTTGAACTAAAAAATGCGCCAGCCACATTTTAACGACTAATGAATCACATTCTACGGGACTATATCAACAAAACATGTGTTGTCTATCTAGACGATATTCTTATATTCTTGACATCTTTGATAGAACATCTCAAGAACGTAACAGATTATCTTCGGATGTTGAAGAATAACAACCTTAAACTACAAATAAGTCTGTATATGTTTGAAGCCCAATGTGAACAAGTGGTTGCAATTAACAATCTTCCCCTTCCACAAACAGAAAAAAAGCCAAGAAGTTTTTAAGAGCCTCTGGGTATTATAGGAAGTTTGTTCAAGGGTATGCAAAACTAGCTTATCCCATGACGAAATACATTAAACAATGAGCGAAAATCAATATCAATGATCCTGAATAAATAGACGCATTTGAAGCGCCTAAACTTCACTTGAAAACACAAGCAATTCTAAAATTCCCTGAATTCGATAAACCTTTCTATTTCTATACAGATGAAAGTAACATTACTATTGGTGTCGTCCTACCACAGGAAAAGAGCGTGTTTGTTATATATCACGAATTTATTATTAAAACTGCAAGAATTTGTTTACGAGATAAAGTACCTAAAGGGGCAGGAAATCAAAGTTGCTGGCCTCCTTAGTCGAATTGAAGGATAACAAGGTGCAGTCAATCAAATTTCAGACAATGAGACTATTCATTCAGATTTGGAAGAACAACGTAAACATACACAAAGAAGGTATCATCAACTTGTACAAACAGCAAGTCATATTAGTAAAATACTAACTTTTATTCGGGTAACAAAGCTATGAAATTCTTTACATTAACACGGACGGAAGAAGAAGCCAGGAAATAAATTTCTCTTAGCCACATTGGGCAGAGCCAATACTGAGATGTAATTGAAACCTACAACACATTAAAACAATAAATTTACTTTCCTAAACTTACACGAATCATTATCAGTTCTAAACTTACACGAATTATTATAAGTTGTATAGCATTCCAAACAGAAATCCAAAAAAAGACAAATTTAAAATGACGGAAACGCCTAGAGAACTAACGAAATACCATAAGCCACTTAGACATTTAACACTTCCACAAACACATATTCTTAATGATCGATAAACTTACAAATTAAGACTAGAGGGTAAAAATCACATACTCAAAGCAGACGTCATAACAGAACACTTACCACCCTAAAGAAGAGTCAGTCACAAAAATAATTACCAACAGATAATGAGCTCAATACAATATGTATTAGAAAAGTTTTTATACAACGAGATGTGCAAGTAAACTTCAATTAATCTACATAAAATACATCCAAAATCACTGCGGCATCAATTGGGGCTATTGTGATGTCCTCCATTTTGAGCTCATCTATGATACCAAATTTTATTAGAATACCGGCTAAGTCTTTAGGTGAACTTGCGGTGATGTCCACCGCTTCGAGGTACAATTTACCTAGGTAACGTTGACGTGTTTTAACTAAACCATTACAGTCATATAATATGTGTTCTGCTGTTCCCACAATTTGCATATGTTGCCTTGTGCTATGCCCATGATCATCAGGTGTTTTCTCACAGGCAATGCACTGTGAGGAAGACTGTGATTAGACGGATCTGACTTTTACTGAGTTGTAGTATCTCTTTCGTTTTTTGTGGCAGTTGTTTCGCATAAAATTTTTGGCTTGCCTCTTTACTTCGATTTCCCGCCAGAAGTGTAATTTTTTATGGTTTTTGTTGATAGCCCACAGAATGGTCTTGGCATCATGAATTGAGATGCGGATCCTTTCCTGGCTAATTCGTCTGCTTTTTCCTTGCCTTCATATCCACTATGTCCTGGCACCCAAATCAGATGGAATTTGATTGTCATGACCAGTAGTAGTATGAGTTTCAGGCATTTCCAGACCAGTTTTGATTTAATTTCAAAGGCGTTAATTGCAAATAGGGCTGCTTTACTATCCGAGAGAATGTAAATGTTTCTGTTATTTCCAAATTTCTGCTTAGATTCTCCCAGATGCAGAGTTCTATTGCGTGAATTTCTGCCTGAAATGCGGTGCTGCTAATGTCCATACTGGCATATATGGATGTTTTTGTGCGAGGAACGTATACCCCGGCTCCAACTCCCTCATTTGTTTTGGATCCATCTGTATACTATACCATACATATTATTTATATTTAATTGTTTATTTAGCAAATCATGCCATTTAAATTCAAGAATATAAAATATTTATGATACAATTCAAACTTAACCCAACGAACAAATATTCGATTATTATTATTAATAGCTCTATTGAGAATAGTTTTGAATAATACTCGTAATTCTATTATAAATTAACGTAAATCTGGCTCGGCAGCAAAAGATGGAAGTTAAGCGACCACCAGTTCAAATACAAACACCAGCCGTTACTCCCCAAGTTACCTACGCCCAAATGGCGGCAGGTAGGGGGAATACGGCACAGCAAGCGAAGGTTGCTTCTCAGGCTCCAGCGTCTAGAGCACCGGAACCGGCAACTGACATTCTAGCTATCTTGCTCTCTATTCAGGGGCAGATGGCTCAGTTTCAACGTCAGATTACTGAACAAGCTGCGCGCGTGGATCAAATCTACGCGCTTCTGCCGAGCCTAACGCACCTCCAGTCGTAATGCGTACGTACATGGCGGAGCAAACCCTGAAGGTCCTAGCAGTGAATGTTAATTCACTGATTAGGATTGAGCGAAGAGCCACACTGTTTAAGTTGCTTAAAGACCAATCCCCTGATGTGCACAAAATGAGGCACAAAAGGTATAAAATCATGCGAAGAAATCGACCCAACTCCATACAAGGAGGAGGCGTTGCAATCTTCGTAAGAAAAGGTATACGTTTTAAAAGAATATACAGTCGTGTAGTACGTAGGTTTCAGGTGCTAGAAGCATGCATCATGTATATCCCTCTCCGTAGTGGAAAGCGGTTATACATGGTGTCAGTTTATGCATCTAAGGCTACTCAATCCACCCTATTCATCTCAGAGCTCGAGACACTTTTTCGATTTCTGAGACTGGAATTGGAGGAAAACTACTTCATTATCGGCGGAGATTTCAACGCCAAACATAGCGATTGGAGAAATAATACACCAAACACTAGAGGGAACCTGCTATTCAATTGGTGGGGTCAGCACAGTGTGATGTACCGACTCGGCCTGCAGGCGACGGATAGTCCGTCGTTTCCAAGACACGGCTCCTATTTGGATCTCCTGTTGTTCGACACACGAATACAACTGACAGGTACGAACCAACAAACTGTAAACTGTCTTCGCACTTTTGTGTATGACAGTGACCATTGCGGTCTTAGTACCGAAATAACCGTTCCGAACGAAAATGCGGAATTGGATGAGTGTATTCAAAGGCATTCCTACAACTATAGTAGAGTGCGGTGGACACACTTCTCCAGGACACTGACTAGAGCACTCTCCTCGAATTCGCTCTACCCACCGTCAAACAGAAATCTGTCAAACGAGGAGATTGACAGGTATCTAAAACTAATGGACGAGACAATTAAACGGACTATGGACAAAACGATACCTCGGTATCAACACACTGACAACGAAGACTTATTCCGCAACGCAACTATTGACGCACTTCACCGACATTAAAGTAGACTACTCTCAAGACTGAAGACCTTGTACAGACAGTTTACTGACAGACACAACCCGGAGATTTTGACATTAAAGTCATCGATCAAAAACCTCCAAACATTAATAAAAGAAAATTACAGGGCTTCTGTAAATTTGTATTGGAACAACAAAATTCGGGCTGTAAACACCAGCAACCCGAATATGTTCCCGCAAATAAATAAAATATTTCGGAGGAAAGATCAAGACGACCTTTCATGTCTAAAAATCGCCCGAACGACTGATAATGAACGCATACTCTCAACAGCAGGCATAGATCCAAATGAAGGATCGGTCGAAGCTATAGGAGCGACTTTCCATGAAGTGTACAAGGCGAATGACACCATTGGCCCGAGCCACGACCTGGAAAATCGAGTCCTTGTGCACAATTTCTACCTTCGAAATGAAATAATGAACTGGCGAATCGAGAACTCGGGTTTCACCCAGTTCAGTGACGAGAATATGGCAAATAATGTCATCGCCAATGAAAGGGAACAACCCCCATTCATTTCGAAGGAAGACCTTCACACGATCTTCGACACAATTAGAAGTAAGAAATCAGTGGGAACCGATGGAATACCGAACATTGTGCTTCGACATCTCCCACTAGAAGCGGTGGACATTTACACCACCCTGTTTAACAATGCAATGAATAATGCACATTATCCAGCGCATTGGAAAACTGCGGTGGTACATCCCATCCCCAGAAGGGAAAAAGACACCTCCAATCCGGCGAATCTCCGGTCGATCAGTCTCCTTCCAAACATCAGTAAGGTTTTCGAAAAAGTCATCAATAGAGTCCTGACTAAGTGGGTTGAGGACAGAAATATAGTTCCGGATAATCAATTCGGTTTCAAGGCGGAGCATGATGTTATTCATGCCGCGTCTAAACTGGTTTCTGATATCCAATGCCAAGCCAAGAAACAGTGCACGGGTGCCTGCCTGATTGACTTGGAGAAGGCCTTCGATACCGTATGGTTAGAGGGACACTTCTACAAGTTGAACAGACTGGGCATTAGTAAACCACTGCTGCATATTCTTTTCAATATGCTTTCAGATAGACAGTTCATCGTGAAAAATGGCGATGTGACTTCTACTGGTACATTCAACATTAAAAACGGTCTGCAACAATTCGCCAATCCTTTTCAACATTTACACAAGTGATCTGATAGGTTCACTTCACCATGCCATAGCGTACGCAGACGACTTAATCGCGTACAGATCAGGTCCAAAGATTGAGGTTATAAACATTCTTTTGCAACGTGACTTCGATAAAATTAAACAATATTGCGACGACTGGAAGTTGAAGATCAACTTTCAGAAGTCGGAAACCATTCTGTTTAGGACGCCTTTGTCTGGGGCCTCTGCGGATACCAGAAAGAATTGGCGAAAGTTTCAGATCGTGGGACAACACGGACAGCCACTTGTTTGTCGAAATGTAGTCAGATACCTTGGGATCTGGCTAGATCAATATCTGTATTTTAACAAACATATAGATGTTGCTCTGGCCAGAGCCAAAGGTGCTTTTGCCCTTACAAAGAGACTGTTTTATAGCAGGCAACTCGATGCGAGGGTAAAGGTGATCTGCTACATGGCCCTTATTCGGCCTATGCTTACATTTGGTTGTCCCGTGTGGTTCAACGTGAGAGCAAGTCTTTTGGAAAAGATTCGGGTGTTTGAGAGGGCTTGCCTTAGGGCTTGTCTTCGCCTATACAGAACACCAGAGTCTGAGTACATAAAATTCTATCGCAATGAGGTCTTGTACAATAGGGCTAACCTAATAAGAGTGGACAATTTTGTTATTAAGATGATTCGAAGGCACATTGCAAGAGCAATGACTTCGTCAAATAACCTGATCTCTGGGGCTTACTACCCCAATTATATGTATCACGAGAGAGTTCGCTTTGACGGCTTTATTCCTCCAGAAGCGTTCCTCTACCTCGACATGAAAGGTCTGATCCAGGATAGATTAGCGGTGCCGGTAATCTTCCATGTCGCTCGAACAGCTGCGGAGAGGCGACTTAACTACGATAGGGTCGTCGCACACGGCAATGCGGAGCGTCTCCGGTTCAGTAGGGCGGTAGGGAAACGCGATATAAGGGATGTTGCTCGGCAGCACCAACAATTTTGGTGGCTTGTTGAAGGAGCGGAATCTACGTCGTCGAATTCCTCTAGCACTAGTTAGCTTCGTTAAGGAGCAGGGTCGCCAGCCTAATTTTCTAGCCATGGCCGACTTACATAGATTAAGGTAGGAATAGGATAGTTTTTTAGGGAAAAAAAAATTAAATAAATAAATAAAAAATAAAAATGTATATATATATATATATATATTGTATATATATATATACAAAAAACAAAAATACAAAAAAAAGATATATAAAACAACAAAAAGATGGGTAACCTTCGGGTAACTCCTTCTCACAAAAAAAATATAATGCCTTAATGATAAGATAATTTTAAGTAGCTTAAGTAGCCTAAGTAGATTAAGAATAGTGTTAAGGTAGTTTTTAAGTTTTAGTTTTAAGTTTAAAAAATGATAAAAAAAAGTCAATTTACTAAGTTTTTGTAACAAATTTATTTTCTTAGTTTTAATTCTGTTTAATACAAAATAACATCAAAATCAAATGTACGAAACGTCGAAAGACAAATTTTAATTGTTAGGTTTAACTTGGAGTGTCCGCATGGGGCCAGTAAGTTAGAATAAGATAATATTAAGTTAATTAAGCTAATTTTTAAGCATTTTTTTTGTCTAGCATGTAAGAGTTATTGAATTTAATTAAATAAAAATGCATATTAAATGAAAAAAATCTATTATAAATTAACAATTATGTTTTACAAAGTCAATCACTTATTATTTGAAAGCGTATAGATTTGTTCCATTTTTCATAGTCACTGGTACATTGTTAAAAAGTTGGAATCCTTTGTATATAAGTTGGTTTTCTTTCGTTTTTTGTTGAAAGTATGGAAGTCTTAAATCGTCTGCATTTCGTAGTCTATATGGCCGCACATCACCTACATAATTCACATATTTGGACATGTACAATTATTTTTTATTTTAAAGACGAAAATTAGGACATTTATATATATTCATCTGTATACCATACGTAATATTTAATATAATATTCAGCCAGCTTAAAATATTTAACATGACGTCAATTGCTGTGTATATATTACACTTTAATATTGCATATTCTTTAACATTTGAAGTTTGTTCAATCTTCGAAATGAGGTTCAATTGTGACATTATAAATGTTTATTGCACATATTGTTGAAATCTTCTTTTGAATTCTTTTCAAAAAACCATCTTTTCTTGCTATTTTATTTGACACATACACTATATGGTCTTCAATTTGGAGTCTAATACAACACCCAGATACTTTATTTTTTCCACCGTTTCTTAAACATCACCATCCATATTTAGGGTATACATATTGTTATGAATACTATTTATTACCAGAGTATTAGTCTTAGCCGTATTCAATTTAAGTTTATTCGCTCTTAGCCATAAATTCAAAGTATCCAAATCTTTTTGTATTCTCGGAAACCCTTCCATCAAATTTGTACACTTAATTAACAAAAGAGCATCATCTGCAAACAAAACTAATTCACTATACTTTATTTCATTGACCATATCATTAACATAAATATTAAAAAATAATGTTCCTAGCATTGATCCTTGATGTACACCAATATCTACAGCTATTGGCCTTGATGTCACGTTATTTACCCTTGTTTGCTGCGAACGACCACTTAAATATTAATAAAACCAATTTAATTCTTTGTCTCGAACACCATATTGATCAAGCTTTTCCAACAAAATTTTTCTAACTATAGTTTAGTTAGTTTTTAGTTACAAATGCTTTATTTATGATCCAAAAGTTCGAAACATATAATAATTAAATCGATCAAATTAGCATAAGTATAATATGGTTGGGCCTATAGCCGTCTACCAGAAAGACATTATAAAAACTTAATACATTTTATTTCTTTTATTAATTATGTTAAGATTCAAAAATCGCTCACAATTATTCGGATTTTATAATTCAACGCCAACGTCGTGTCATGGGCTTGCCGAAGAAACTAAAACGAAATTTTCTTAGTATCGGGCATCGGCCAATAAAGTGGTAAACATCTTTTCCTTCCTTGAGATTGCAACTATCACATAAAAAACGTAGGTCAGGGTGATGTGGAATGCAGTTGAGGTTGATCATTTCGCCTCTTATTTTAAAAATGACACTTATCATTGAAAGCGGCAGTCGATTCAAGAAGAAATTCCTCTCTTGCAAGTTGTAGTCGAGCTGGCTATAAATCATAATAATACATAATAATACATAACGATAGTAAGCTGAATGACTTACACCATCCAATATATTTTCAAACACGTTTCTTAGAACAGCGGAACTAATGTCTGTTCGAATCTGTATTCTTTCTCCAGACTTAACCTCCATTTTTTCCCACTTTTTGATTAGGTTGCCTCTTAAAGTGATCATCGACTTGAGGATCATATTGGGGAGTGTTCCTTCGTCCACCCTTAGCAACTTTAATGTATCTAAGAAAAACGTAGCATAGAAGTTTCCAGGGGAACCATGTAATGTGGAGTACAGGCCAGCAACCATATAATTCGCTTAAAGAAGTCTGCCAGTAACCCTACAATTGAGCACCGTTCGACATAATGGAGGAAGCAGTGACATGAAATATCTGTATCTTTGCGCTGTGGTCCACAAGCCTACTCTCCATGCAGCATCCCCAGATTGAAAAAATAGCTCTTTTCACCTCAGCTTATTTCGTCATAAAATGCTTTTTAAAGTTAAGACTAGGACAGACCACGACAAAAATTTGCTTATACTCTCGCACAATTTTCAAATTCTGAGCTTTTTAAGTCCACCTTTCGTTTCTCGAATACCACCTCCATCCCTGAAGATCATCATTTTTAATTTTCCAATATTCACAGTCAGATTCCAACGATCACAGTTGCGTTCTTACCGACTTATCATCCGCTGCATTTCCTCAGCGTACTCCTGAAGCTCGAGCGCTTGTAGTGAAAAACTAATCTGTCTGTTCTTCCGTTAATTGTTTTGGCAGCTTTCCAGAATTCCACAGAGGACATCGCAGAATTTAAGCATTCTATGAATTGTTCCTACATGATTTTAAGGACAGGGGTGTTGTATTTTCTGAAAAGCTTTAGGAAAACAAATGATTTTTTCCTTTCTTTAAAGCATTCCAAATCAAACCACTTCTGCTTAAATTGATTTTTCAACTTCCAATTATTGTTTACAGGAATTGCAGTTTTTATTTTCTCAGAAAGTTCATGTCAAAATTATCGTGTTGTGTGCTGCGTTTTCTAAGTTCCGCGTTCAAATTATTATGGTAAGCCCGTACAAAACAAAAACTATTGTTCCAATGTAACTTTGGCAGGAGGTTAAGCGGTCTTGGAAAAGATGTTTCCGCTTCTTGCGTGGCAAATTTGTATAAGATTTCTAGTGGCATATGATCCGATAAAATTTTCTGCCCCACTCTGAAGTTAGTCAATAGAGCATTCCAGTTTCCAGCTACTAGTCCATAGTCAATAACAGAACATGCTGTTCCTTGGATATATATGAATTCGCACTTAAAATCTCCTTCACAACTTTCATTCAAAACTCTTGCATCTAACAAATCAGGAAAATCCAATTCCTTTATGCCTTTACTATCGCAAACTTCATCCATTGACTGACGAGTTGAATTAAAAGTAACTCCTGCGGGTCTATTTAAAACTTTATTTTGCGAGTAGCCAATCCTGGCATTAAAGTCGCAAGGCCGGTCGAAATCTCTTTGCCAATGGTTACAATTGAAATAGATCGGGATGATATATGCTGCACAATTATTATAAATCAATATATTAATTCCTTCCCATTGCACAAAGTTTAACGAAATTCCACGAAGTCCTTTTCGGTAACCAAGAAGTTGACCTCCACTTCCTCTCCCATATAAACTTGTCTTACCGCTGGTACCCATTTAAGCTTATAATTTCTAAAAATACCTTCAAATTTCTCTATTTCATTTCTCTAATACATGTGTTTCCATAAGTAAAAAGCTTTTAATATAACTAAAGAAATTCATAAAAAAAAAATTGATTTTTTAGCCGTGCTGCGTATTTACTGTATTTATATTATTCTGATAGACTTGCGCACGTCATTCAGCTCCACGTAAACTCGCATTGGCTTTGTCTCTCGTACTCGTGATTAATTTGACACCCAAATTCCTTACATCTGCTAACTTCGGGAACATTCGCATTTGACGTTTTGCGACTGAAGTGCTTTACTCTCCTGTTTACTTTTTGCCCTTCATTCATAAAAGTTTCGAGATTATTAAAATACATGCAATTGCCGCCGTAGATTGACTTCAATTCCTCCAAAGGGTCATTTAGAGCTTGCTCGACATCCCAGATGAAGAGCTTGTTTCACACAAAAAGCTTATCGTCCTTCAGCTGCGCTTTAAAATGCGGAAAATTTGCTCGCAGTAACCGGTGGATGGGTACCAAATTACTTCTTCTGCATCGCACTTTAAATGGCATTTAGTGAGGTTATCCTTAGAAGAAAATACTCAGTTTTGTGACTTTTTATGGAAGTATTTGTGGAATATTGGTTTTTGAAAATATTTTTCAAGCGCTTATAAGAGATTTTACTAATTTAATAACGACTTTAAAAAAATTATCACATTAACTTTGACAGGTCAAATGTCGAATGCTATCTACCGTTTCGAATGCTCTCTTTAAGTCCAAGAATACACAAATCACCCAACTCTTCTCATATGTATGTTGTTTTCATGCCGTAATAACCATGTTAAAAGCACTCTAATATGAATTGTTTTCCATAATAATAAAATTTTTGTTAAAAAATGTTCTAATTGTTCGTGCACTATTTTTTCCAAAAATTGTTCGTACAGGGGCGAATATTCATATTACGAGTATCTTCACATTTTTTAGATTTTTTCACTTTTTATAAGGGTGTAATTTGGGATACTTTCCAAGTATATAAAAACATTCCTTCTTTTAAAGAGGCGTTAGTAATTCCTTGAAGTGGATGGCCTATAATAAAAAAGAGTCAAGTACAATTCGTGGGCTCAATTAATTAAAATCAGTCTTCCTCGAAAGTCTAAGTAAGGTATTTCTTATGTCACTTAGTTCTATTTCCCTAAACTTAAGAAAATGGTCCTTACTTATAACTTTGTTACAAAAGGGGACGAAGAAAATTGTACTATTTATACATTTCACACTCTCTTCAAAAAATTTATGAAACTTTTTCGCCGCTGTTGCGTTGTCCTGTTGGTGCAGTTTCCTTAATACTAATTGCGCAGACACAGGCTAGTCTATTTAATTTGTTTAGCTTAGCCTGTGTTGACCTCTGCGTAGCTATATGTCATCAGACAGTGTCTGCATACGTGATGATAGGTCTCGTTGTTGCCGTAGGTATCCACAGTGTTATTTTCGGAAAAAATGGGACTCTTTCTCGACCAGACTATGGACATTAGCTGGTCAATAGTGAGGTCCTGGCCTTGTCGATAGTCTTGGAGAGATGAGTGTTTCACGTAAGTTTTTCATTCAGTGTAATTCCTAGATATTTGACTTCCGTTGAGAACTCTATTGTTTCACCGAAGAGTGTGGCATTTCTGAGTCTATCTCGCCTTCCTCTCTTAGTAAAAGCAACCTTTAGGCCAACCTTGGTATACTATTTAGCAACTATGTTCATAGCCCTCTGGAGGCGATCCGAGATTGTGTCTTTGAATTTTCCTCTGATTATGATGGCAATGTCATCTGCATATCCTTGGACATAGAAACCATCATTACTGAGAATACTCAGTAGTTCATTAACCACGATGGACCATAGAAGTTGTGAGAGTACCTCTCTCTGGGGGCATACTTTCAGAGCTATTACACTGGTTTATTGCTGTTTAATGATGGTTTTACTATCTTATCCTTTAGAATGTATCTATTTCATCTATTCACATGTTGCATTATCAACTCTTATGTTCTGGATACCTCTCTATATCTGGGAAAATTCGGTGTTATCAAATGCTCATTCTATATCGAGGAAACAACCGAGCGCTACCTCTTTATCTCTAAGAGATTTTTCAATTCTTCTAGTGAGATCCTGTAGAGCGTATATGGTAGATTTTTCCAAGTTGATATGCATGTTGAAGTTTGTGGAGGGGGTTCATTTGAAGTACTCCGTCTCTAATATGTCTATCAATTATTTTTTCCATAGTTTTCAGGAAAAGGAAAGTGGGGTTGATAAGTCTATACTATTAGGTAGCGCAGACGGTCGACGTTCGACCTTAGACATGTATTTGACCTTCACCTCTTTCCATTTCTGTGGTAGGTAACGCCACGAATAGCTGGCCCGAAATAAGTTTATTAGTACAGGTAGAAGTTGTGGGATGCCCTTTTGTAGTAATGCTGGAAATATTCAATTTTCACCAGGGCCTTTGAAGGGTTGGAAGAAGTTAATTGCACAAGTTATTTCACCTTCATGAAAAATTTCCTTTGCTCTGTTCCAGTCCTCCCTAAGTGGTCTATTTTTCCTTTTCTTGGGAGTGTTTTCTTGGGCTTCTGGAATAATAATGGATTCCGGAGAGTGGGTTTTGGCTAAGATCTGGAGCGTCTGTAGCCCGTTTTGGGCATATTGAATTACTAGGATTAATGTGCTGTGCTAGAGAGAATTTTATGGGTGCGGGCACAACTTCTAGGGTCATAAATTCCAAGTTTCTCCACCATTCTTTTTTATTTTTTTTTCATTCATCATTGTATTATTTATTGCATTATATTATATTTAATTAACAATTAAGAAAAAGAATGGATATCATTCTGCAGTTCATAGAAGAAACTAGAGGCGAATGATCTTTCAATAAAGAAATGAAATAAACTGAATATTTGTGGGGTAAAACTAATACTCGTAACAAAAGGTGTACAATATTTACACAAGTAATAAAAAATATAAAAAAAACATTGAAGCAAAAGCAATAAGCTATCGGGTAATAATAATAACAATAATAAATAACAATGAGACAAAAAAATAAAAATACTGTACTACAAACATATATACCATTAATTTAATAAGAAAAATATATTAGAGATTTGAGTCAACAAAAACTTTGACTTCTGAACTATCCATACTAAAGATGAATTTTTTTAGTTCTTTAAGAAACATACTGCGTTGAACTATCTGTCTGATTTCGGTTGGTAACTTATTAAAAAGCCTTGGTGCTGCTGCTGTGTAAAATTTCGAGCAATGAGTTTTTTACATCTTGGAATGTTAGACATTGATAAGTTATTTATTCCTGAATATGTTAGAACTTCTCAGATTTGCGCTGCATCGACTTCGAATGAAAAAAATTTAAGAACCTTGAACATATAAAGATGTTTTATTGGAAGTATTCTTAGGTTTAGGAATAGTGGTCAACTGTGAGCTAATCGATTTTTCTTACAAATTATTCTAACTATATGTTTTTGAGTAAAATATGAAGCTTCAGATGTGCTGTTATAAGTACCGCCCCAACTTGCAATGCCGTACTGTAGCTTAGAGTGCACTAACTCGTAATAAAACGTAAGCGAAAAATTTTTGGACACTGATCTCTTAAAATATACATTTTACGAGTCACAGATAACATATTGTGGTATATATGTGATTAAATCAAGGATCCAGTGTTGCGTAGTTTTAGGATCATACAAACTCTCCACGTTGGAGAGTTCAGTTATTTCCCCAGTTTCAAACCAGAAGTTATGAGAAAGAACTAGAACCCGACAAATGTGGTATAAATACAGGATGAGAAACTGCGGACGATAAGTTGATTTTTGGAAAGCGCTGGAAAAGGACCTAAGTCTTACTAAGTGAAAGATAAGAGATTTGAATTGTGAAATAGAAGTGAAATTGTTTGTGAATTAATTGAAAGTTGTATTTAAATAATAATAAATAGAGTGTTTTTAGAAACAGAATAACGTTTTATTATTTCGAACCCTAGCCGAAATATTACATTGGTGTCAGAAGTGGGATAAAACTTATTCTGAGTGCTGTGAAAAAATAAAAATAAATAAATAAAAAAATGCCACGTACATTGCTGGAGCTAAGTATACCCCAGCTGAAAATTGAGCTAGAGAAGCGGAATCTCTCAGCAGCTGGAGGGAGAAGTGATTTGATTCTACGGCTACAAGAAGCGATCGAAAAAGATGGAAAAGATTCTAAATCCATGCCGTTCGACGTAGAAGAGGAGCTTGTAAGCACAGGGTTTGACATGTCTGCCATGATGGAGTTGCTCCTTGGATTGAATTCTAAGTTAGAAGAACAAAGGAGAAGTATGGATTCTAAGTTTGAAGAACAGAAGAATTCCGCAGAAGAACAAAGGAGAAGTATGGATTCTAAGTTTGAAGAACAGAAGAATTACTTAGGGGAACAAAGGAGAGTATATAGATTCTAAGTTTGAAGAACAGAAGAATTCCATTGTTGTTGTTCATCTCTAAAAAAATTGCTTTTATTTAAAAACGATATAATAAGTTTTATTTTTTAACAAAATGTAGGAAGTAAAGAAATTGGTCGATATTGGGTTACCAAATTTTTGTTACCCTTTTTAAATAGAGGTATGACTTCGGCGTTTTTCAAAGATGAGGGAAAATTATCACAGTGAACACTCAAGTTGAACAAATAATTTAAAACATCAATTACATAAAAAGAAATACGTTTTAAAAGGCAGTTTGTTATATCATTGGAAGTGCAAGAGTTCTTATTATCAAGTGACATTATATACTTATGGAGTTCAGAAGGTGTAAATGACTGAAAGACAACACTATAACTTAGTGAAACACCTTCAACTATATCTAAAAACATATTACAATTGCAGCTGTATTTGCAGGAAGGCGAAGATTTCGATTCTGTTGTAATAGAAGTAAAGAACAAATTGAATTGATTGGCAATGTCTACTGGGTCGGATATCATTACACCTTCAACGTCAATCCAAGATATATTATTTGTGACATCAGCTTTATTAAAGATTTCGTTAACTACTCTCCATTCATTTTTTATATTGTCCCCACAATTTTGGAATTTGGTTGCGGAGTATATATCCCCCCATAATTTGACTTCCTTCTTCAATTCTTCATTCAATTTAAGATAACAATCCTTCAACGTGTGGTTACCAGGATGTCTCTTACACTTCTTACGTACAGCATTTTTTTTTTGTTTATTTTCATAAGTAGTCTTAAGTCAATCCATGGCCTAAGACGTTTTAAATGTGCACTTTTTTTATTTAGGCTAGTAGTGCAACTCTCTATATGATTTTTGAGCGTTGACAAAAATAGATCATATTGTAACGAAAATTGCCTAGATGTCCGAAAAAGAACCCAAAAATAGCACCGAACTTTAATAAAAAAAATATAAGACAAAAAGAAAACTTCAAAATTTGTTGGTTCGCGAGAGGTACTTTTATTTTTTTGTTTATTTCAAAAATATACTCCTGTTTTTTTTCCGGTCGAGATAGCTCGATTGTTTTTCTTGACTTCTCCTCTTCTTCCAAAAACTTTTCCTTTTATGCTCCTCGACTTCTACATCGCCAGCTCTTTTCCGTTTCTTCATCCGTTGTAACGCCTCAGAATCCACCGCTCATTCGCCAACCGTTTTTTGGTTGGAGAAATGTTACGTCACAGGAAACGCAATTATTTTCTTAGTTGGCTTCTTGAAATTTGCTATAATCTATAATGTAGTCGTCTCTTTTTTTGTTTCTGTTCTTATAGCTTATGATTTTATCGTTCGTGTTTTTCGTTTCGCTGAATAACCTGCCATGTTTGACAAATCGGAAGAACCTTTTCAGCTGTCAAAAAATCACAACAGACCAACGTGAAGCAGGTAAGTTTTCTTGGATTTCCAAATTTTCTTGTTTTTCTGCTCTTTCTTTCTTTTCTTTTTAGTTTTCGTAACAATATGCTATACTGGGATTACTTTCTGCATAGACAGAGTACCAAAATTCATACTTTAAGTGCTCTATTAGCTGTTCGTAATTAATTTTATTTTAGGTCGTAAAAGGGATATACTTGTCTGAATTTGCTGTTTTTATTGTTTTAACATTGAGATTAGTCATGCAATGATCCGAGATTTTGTGGTCAAGTACTTCAGCAGATAGATTATGTCCAAAATGGGAAGATGAATTTACAAAAATATGATCAATGCATGCTTGTGAATTGTCTGTGAATCTAGTTGGTTCCATAATTAGAGATTTTAAGCAAAAAGAGGACATTAAGGTCAAGTAGTTAAATGTGTCATTTCTTTTTTCCAAAATATTTATATTTATGTCTACTACCAATAAATTTTTTGTCTTTATATCTTTGAATATGTCATTTGGTTGTTTCAGGAAAACATCTTTACATAAATTATTTTTATACAGACAGTCTACACACACAACCGTAAAATGTTCATCACATCTACAGCAATTGATTTTTAAAATATCGGCACTCAACAAACTAATTTATACAACTTCACAATCATTTGCGTGTTCTTGTTTTAATGTACACCACAACACCACCTGAGCTATATGAGTTATTACAATTAAAAAAAGGTTCATAACCAGGAATACAATAGTCAGATTGTTCATGGTCATAAACCCAAATCTAAGTAAGAACAATAAAAATTGCATTAAAATTGGAAGCGTTCAAATGCACTACAATTATATCAAATTTTTTTCTTAAACTACGTATATTTAGATACATGAGCGAAGTAGACATGGGAGAAGCAACATAATTTTTGCATTAGACGGATAATTTTGATTCATTATTAAAGAATAATTTATAGATTTTGAAATTGATTGAGGTCATCAAAGCACCTCACTTTAAAGGGACGTCACCTTCATTTCCATGCAAAAAAATTATGTTGTTTCTTATCCATATATATTTGAAATTATTTTTTATTTTAATTTGCTTTGCAGCTTTATGTAACGCACGCATATGAGAAGTAAGGCTTTCATTTATATAGATTTGCGAATCATCATTTTTATCATCTAGGAGTTTAGTTGTTAGTCGCTGTTTCTTCTTTTTCTTTGCTTCCAGAATATTCTCTTTAGTTACGCGCCGAGTTAGGTTGAGAGAAACGATGTTGATTGAGGAGGTAGTATTTCTCATTGTTTTTATGTTTTTGATTTGGAATGAGTCAATGTCTCGCTCATTAAGATCGTAACCACCACCAACCCGAATAATTTTCAATGCTGCTTGCACTGTAGTGGAACTGTCAACATTGGAACACTGAAAATGTCAATTGAATAAATAAGTTTTGATTGTTCTAAAGCATCAATTTGGGTTTGTAACACATTCACTGTCGACTTAAGTTGAGTGTTTTCATTGTGTAAAATATTAATTTTTGCCAAATATTCTTCGTTTACATTTTTAAAGTCTTTCATTTCGTTTTTTAAGTCTTTAAGTTCATTATAAATCATTCCCATTGTTATGTTTACATTTTGTTTTTTTTTACAAGTGTCTATTTGATCTTTATGACGGAGCGGGAGAGGTATATTGTCAGCATGTAGGGAGATTCCGCGCGAAGTTGAACACTGAGAGCACCTCCAGGTTTTAAGGTTATTCTTTAGGTATTCAAGATCAGCAGCTAATATATTGACACACTTTGCATGGAACAGTTTTTTGCACTCATTGCACTAAATTTTTACAACACTCCTTTAAATTTTTTTTGCACTGAGACTCAACAATTTGTTTACGTTTTTTGTTAGTGATAGGGTTTACTTTGTATGGTGTCAATGAACGGCCTTTCAGAATGTCAAGGAACACTTGATACTAATTTTTCGTACCGCGTATCAGATATACACTGAGAAAAATGAAAATGATTTTGAGGAAAACTCAATACGTGTGTACCCCACAAACGCACGATTCCTAACTGAAATCTCTTTTGGCTCTTCTAGTTTCTTCGTTGTACATGGTGAGTGTGTTCGTGTATATCTCCTATTCATCATTTCGTTTAGCCCGGTTGAAGAGCTTTCTCGTCTCTGCTTTTAGCTTGGCTAATTTATTGTTCCACTACGGGGTTGTTCGATTCCCTGCTTTTTTCTTTTCAGGGCAAGCCTGATGGAAGGCAATTGTGATTCCCATATTGAGATTTTCATTTGTTAGCTCAATATTATCTACATCTCTGATGTGTGTGTTACATCTACCCAAGTTGTTCATGAGGTGTTGTGTGTGTCCCAGTCTGTGAATTTGGGTTTTCTGTATCTTTCAGAGATGGTAGTACCTAAATCCAGGTCAAATAGGATATGGCGATGGTCCGACATCGAAGATTCGGGTGACACACGTCAGTTCCTAATAAAGTTTTTTTTATAAAGAGAATGCATAGGGTGGTATTTAAGCCTCTGCTCTAATGCTATTTATAAAAGTGGGGTTGCTTCCCTGATTAAGAATTTGTAAGTTATATAAATTTATTAATTCTAGAAGAGACTCACCCCGTTTGTGCATATTTGAGCTGCTCCAGATCGTCTGATGGGCGTTCGCATCGCTCTGGGTTTTCCAGGGTTAATGGAATCATATAGTAACTCACCTGAGAGGTGGCCTTTAAGGACACATGGTTCCTGGATAAAGGCGACATCTAGGTGATACTGGCAGAGTTTGAAGGCAGTTCAAATGAATTTCTTCGACTTCTCATCGATGGAGAAAGTCATAGTGTCACCTCCACTCCTTTCCTTGGAGACCCTGAGGACACACCATCCTGCTGTGGAGATGCCAAGATTTTGTTTGGCAATCCTACACAAGAAGATCTTGGGCATTTTCCTTGGAAACCCTGAGGACACGCCATCCTGCTGTGGAGATGCCAGGATTTTGCTTGGCAATCCTAGACAAGAAGATCTTGGTCATTTTCTCACCGTCCGGGAGGAAGGCAACACAGGTATATAATTTAAAAATTTCATTTCCCTTAATTGCGTGGTGTTTTGCTTCTGTCCATGGCTTGATATTCTTTACTGTTGATGTGAGCCAGTGTTTTGTCTCTGTGTCGTGGCAAGCGATGGATAACCAGCCGTCCCTTGGTGTACATGCAACAAATTTGCGTGGACAGTTTTTGTCGGTTTTGTCCACCTCAGTCAGTAAGCATTTTGTAACTTGCTGAATTTGTTGCATAAGCAGAGTTTCCTCCGGATGCATATCGTGCGTTATTGCGACCTTGCAGTGGGTTAAAGCGCCCTTATAGGACAACCCTGATGTTGAAGTTCCTGCACTTGTGTAGCTGGCCAAGGGTTTGCTTGGGTTCCTGCTCTTACTAACATCCTCACTATGTCTTTTATTGGAGCCTGGGTAAGTCTTAGTTTGAGAGGCGTGTTTCCCACCTTGTTTCGGTGCAGTTTGTTTTATTGGGTCCCCTTTTATCTTAGCCCATCTGTGGATTTTTGTTGCTCTGTATGGGGACTTTGCTTTTTGGACTGTCGGTCCCTTGGGGATTTGTCAGCAGGGTGGCATCTTTTGGAGGTGTCGGGGTTTTCGCTTTCTGCAGCTTCGTTCTGTGCATTTTTAAGGATAATCTCTTCCTGCATTGTTTTCTTTGCTTCCTCCAGTGTCATGCCGTCCCTGATCCGGTCCCCAATTCGTCTTTAATATGCTCCGGTAAAATAGAAGCGCTTCTCGCTGGTGCCTTCCAGCTTCTTGTGCCTTTCCAATTTTGGGTCGCTTGGTATTATGGTAGCCTGAGAGAGCTGTCCTTCCAACAATTTATGGGCCCTCAGCCAGGTTGGTTATTAGCACGGTTCGGATAACACTGTAGTCCAGCCCATGATTGAATCTTAGTTTTCGAGTGGCATTTGGCTCTACCTGGACAGTTTTGGCCACTCACCAGGTCTAGCTTCCTATTTCTTAAGCCACCCCACCGCGGCGTTCAATCTTCGGGGGGAAGCCTTCCAAATATACAGCGAAAGATACCACTCAACAATTAACACTAGTAACTAATCAAACTTTTAAGAAAGTGTGCAGACCCGATCTCACTACTTCTACCACTGTTATTACTGTGGCCATTGGGCATAGCACAAGCAATGCTGGTAATAAAGCTAATTGAAAGCAACAAGGGGCTTACAAGGATAAACATGGGGGAAGCAGAAATCGTCAATAAAACACAAACGATTCTGCACATCATAAATTTAGACCACATCATAGAGGCCCAGGAAGAAATCAAGAAATTTGAAGTAGTTAAACAAGATTTAGAAATTAGAAAGGAAGGTATTACCTTATATTTAAAAATACGTAGTATTATACCATTTAAGAAATGAACTAAATGAGGACTTATAAATATAGTGCAAGGAAAACATGTGCTAGCCGGCATTCGGGTTCAAACCAGCGATTTCGTTGTGGTGGTCGAGTGAAACCTAGCACATCAGAAGCGGCATCTCTGATGGCATTCTGGCAGTGTTGCCACTAGTCTTCGATGCTTGATCCTGGCGGCGATGGACATCTTAAGAGATCAAAGGAGACTCGATCGGAAAAGGATTTCGCGATCTCTAGCGATTGTAGTTGTCTGACGTCAAAATTTCCCACAACATTAGCTTGTCTTGGCGTTGTTTAAGATATCCGCAACCGTGCCTTGGTTGCAACAAGGTAATGTTGCGTCGATCGAAATGTGATCCATCTGGTTGACGGTTGTTTGACCAGGAGTTTTTCAAGTCCCCTTGTGAATATCGAGATGAGGGATTTCCGTGCTAGTTACGACAATGTTTCGTCCCGCCATAAAGTTGATTAACTTGAATGCGTTATCAGAGATGGTGTCATGCAGGCTATATCTCCAGACAGTGCTACCAAAGATTCCCTCTCTTCCGAGCTTTGCATTGAAATCGCCAAGGAAAAGAAGAAGGCATCGTTGGTGTCATTATCTTTCTCATCATTTAGCCTTGATACGGATTGATACGAGCCGCTCGTTCACATGCCGGAAAAAAAATAGTATCTACTTAGCTCTAATCACTGCTGCTGTCGCAATCCAAGTGAAAGAGAAGTTCGACCTCGAGCATGAGCCAGGCAATATTTTTCACACGAACGTATGCACACAACTGCTGCATTTGTTGCTGCACAAATCGGAAGTTGTTGCTACATGATTATGCGATTTATCGTTTGAAAATTGTTTTTTAGAATGCAACTGCATACTGGTCGTCCGATAATTTTATGTGCAGTAACTCACTGAAACTTTTAAAGAAACTAATTTTATCTTTTTTAAATTAGTTGACCAACAAAACAAAAATAACATTTTAACAAGTGTTATCAAACACTTCGCTTAATACTATCTACTAACCCCATAAGCGGAGCAGCAGCGATGCAGTAAAAATGGGAAACTCGTTACGCATAAGTTCGTATAACGAGGAAATGGTTAATAAAAGGATAAGAAGAATACTATCTATTAATTTTTAAGAAAAATTCGATTGCAGAAGTTTATTAAGTGTCGCACATATTATATTAACAATGCTGATCAAAAGCTAGGTGCCATGGATACAGAATCATTTTCCATTTCTAGAATGATAAATAATATGAAAGAACTTTTTTTTTTGTTTCCACACACACATGTGTTCGTAATATTTATGATATAACATGATATTTTAAAATTTGTTCGCATATTCAATTAACATAAATTGTTCATATATTTACGCCGAAAAGAATATTTAATCCTTAAAACATGATTTTATTTCCAAACAATAGATTCAATCCAATCATTATAGTTGTAGACATTTGTATATACTCCAGGAACTCCCGGAGAACCACACAATTGTCCAAATGATGTTACCCCTATTATAGAATACATACAAGCATAATAGGGGTGAATAGTTTGAAGGGGACCACCGGAGTCCCCTGTACATGAATCAATTCTATGGTGTTTAGAACCAGCGCATAGTTGACTATCGTACTTAATTCCTTCGGGTAGTACTAAAATGTCTTCTTCTGCAAATGTTTCATTACATTCATTATGACTAAACTGCTCCACAGGGGCTTTTTGCAAAAATGCCATATTCCCTTTTCCATACTGACTGCTACCCCAACCGGAAATAATTAATGTATTTCGATTGTCATAGTTTGTGTAAGGCAAACATGCAGGGCGTATATACAAATTTACTTCAGCTTTAGTTTTGAGCTTGACTAATCCTATATCATTATATTTACGAGGACTATTGTATTGTGGATGAGGTATTATTTTTTCTACAGCAAAATCGCGTGGCTGAGCATCATCGTTTTCAGCTTCAACATCTAAGTCACCAAGGCGAACAACATTTATCTCCTCACTCACATGAAAGTAAAAGAAATATAAAAATTAATTAATTGGTATGCATATATTAAAATACTTTTCACTAATAAATACTCAAACAGGAATGGAATTTTGTTTAAAAAACTAGATATTAATTACGAGTATAAACGCCTTTGTCATCCCCGAATCTTTGCATTTGTTTGGGAATCATAAAGAGAAAATATTGTGGAATTTTCGCTTCTATATACTTTTGTCCTTCTTATATGTGAACGCTATTACCGTTATCACCTTAGCTGTTGAGACACAAAGCATGTTAATTAACGTCTGAAGGATGTGTTAAATCCACTTCTATTGGTTTTTTCATAAAGTACTTCTTTGCTTCTTCTGTAAGCTGTGTTTACATGATTGGTTCACTAGAGGAACATTTCCCTTTTTTTTTTAGTTCCGAAGATCGAGCTCTGGCACTATCCAGACCTTGAAAGAGGATCCACATAGGTTTTACGAGCTTCTTTCTTGTCAAAGGAAGAACGAGGATGTTCGGTTGGTTAATCCCTAAGGACGGTAGGGAGACTCACGACGAACCAGGAATTGAAGATGCGACAAGAGGTCCAGGAGGAACACCGTTTTAGGAGCCGGTAGCCTAGACGGGAGACTTTAAACTTGCCGAATAAGATAGGACGTCTGAAAGTCGTCGACAGGTGGGCACGGACGCCCTTTTTCAGCCAGACACTCAAACACGATGGCCATGGGTCGGGGAGGAAGACTCCAGATCTTACACACCGACAAAAGCCAAATTACTGTGAGGCTTAAAGAACACCATATCCTGAAATGAATTTTAGTAAAAACACCAGCATCAAATCCCACAATCGATGTGGATACAGATAGCTAGGAGGCAAGCACAGAGCAAATTGATCGATGAGTGAAGAGACGGCGATCTCTTTTATAGTTACACCACAAATAAAGAAGCATCAGAGAAGCAGTTGTGTGCAGGAACTTAATGGCGCATCAACTTCAAAAGACAGGTTAGGTGACGAAGGGAGATGACCTATTTTTAAGCTAGGGCCCCACGGATGGATCATCTAAGGAGCAGCGGAAGAATACATGCGGACGGCCGAATTGAAAGCTACCTTCAACGAGGAACTTATGAACATACAAACGCGAACAACATCAAGATCAAAGAACAATAAGATAAGTGCAATACTATATAAAAATAACCACTAAGAATAAAAAGCGTAAATCGGGCAGAGGCCATAACGGCCCAATACAAAAATAATAAAACAAATCAGTAATTCAGTAACTGTAAGGAGTGATATGCTATTGGTCAGTCCCCATTCACCCAAATCTGGACCCCGACCCACCGGAGTAGTAAAGGTAAGGAGTGATACGCTATTAGTCAGTCACCATTCCCATAGTAAAGGACCTGCAGGAAACAAAGTCGCAGAAGTGGAAAGGCCTCGATTCAGAGCATCCCTTATTGTTCATCAAAACACATTTCTTCTTCGATCGCTTTTCATTTTTCTTCCCGTTTGTTCTGTTTTACAAAAAATTTTATTAATTCGATGGGGAAAAGTACCATGTGAAGCGGCAAAGAAATAAAGCTTTTCGCAGATTCTGAGGCAATAAAGAGATGTAGTTTGGATCCACAAATTTCAATAAATGCTATCAATGGAGTTCCCTGCTCTAACCGAAAGCGGGAACGAACTCAGTATAAAATAATAAACAATGAATAGTAATAATAAATAATAAATAATAAATAATAAATAATAAATAATAAATAATAAATAATAAATAATAAATAATAAATAATAAATAATAAATAATAAATAATAAATAATAAATAATAAATAATAAATAATAAATAATAAATAATAAATAATAAATAATAAATAATAAATAATAAATAATAAATAATAAATAATAAATAATAAATAATAAATAATAAATAATAAATAATAAATAATAAATAATAAATAATAAATAATAAATAATAAATAATAAATAATAAATAATAAATAATAAATAATAAATAATAAATAATAAATAATAAATAATAAATAATAAATAATAAATAATAAATAATAAATAATAAATAATAAATAATAAATAATAAATAATAAATAATAAATAATAAATAATAAATAATAAATAATAAATAATAAATAATAAATAATAAATAATAAATAATAAATAATAAATAATAAATAATAAATAATAAATAATAAATAATAAATAATAAATAATAAATAATAAATAATAAATAATAAATAATAAATAATAAATAATAAATAATAAATAATAAATAATAAATAATAAATAATAAATAATAAATAATAAATAATAAATAATAAATAATAAATAATAAATAATAAATAATAAATAATAAATAATAAATAATAAATAATAAATAATAAATAATAAATAATAAATAATAAATAATAAATAATAAATAATAAATAATAAATAATAAATAATAAATAATAAATAATAAATAATAAATAATAAATAATAAATAATAAATAATAAATAATAAATAATAAATAATAAATAATAAATAATAAATAATAAATAATAAATAATAAATAATAAATAATAAATAATAAATAATAAATAATAAATAATAAATAATAAATAATAAATAATAAATAATAAATAATAAATAATAAATAATAAATAATAAATAATAAATAATAAATAATAAATAATAAATAATAAATAATAAATAATAAATAATAAATAATAAATAATAAATAATAAATAATAAATAATAAATAATAAATAATAAATAATAAATAATAAATAATAAATAATAAATAATAAATAATAAATAATAAATAATAAATAATAAATAATAAATAATAAATAATAAATAATAAATAATAAATAATAAATAATAAATAATAAATAATAAATAATAAATAATAAATAATAAATAATAAATAATAAATAATAAATAATAAATAATAAATAATAAATAATAAATAATAAATAATAAATAATAAATAATAAATAATAAATAATAAATAATAAATAATAAATAATAAATAATAAATAATAAATAATAAATAATAAATAATAAATAATAAATAATAAATAATAAATAATAAATAATAAATAATAAATAATAAATAATAAATAATAAATAATAAATAATAAATAATAAATAATAAATAATAAATAATAAATAATAAATAATAAATAATAAATAATAAATAATAAATAATAAATAATAAATAATAAATAATAAATAATAAATAATAAATAATAAATAATAAATAATAAATAATAAATAATAAATAATAAATAATAAATAATAAATAACAAATAATAAATATTAAAAAAATAAATAATAAATAATAAAATTAAATAATAACCCAACATATTTGCTCTGTACCTTTTGCCCTTGCTTTATTTATCAACTCCTCTCACACTTACACACACTGGAACACTCGTATAGTTCATATACATTACTTTGTTGAAAGCGGATCTCGGTTTTTATTGTCGATGGAAAGACTTAACCTCTAATAGGTTATGTCCCCAGTCGGCTGTTCCTTAAATTAAAAAATAAAAATAAATTTGTTGCTCCAAATTATTAAATAAAGTGTTTGCGAAGTGGGTGCAGCGAGTTTGTACTCGATTGAATAATGAGATGGTTCCGATTACACATTGTGGGCTATCGAAAGTGGAAAGGTCATAAGAAGTGAAAATATAACAACTGCGGAGCGTTTGACGAGGAAGAAGCAAAACAATTGGCTAACACAAAGCTCTGTATAAAGCCATCCCAAATAAACCACATAAGGCACTGTACAACTTCGTTGGCGGCGTGGGAGAAGCTAAAAGCAATATACCAGCCACGTGGGCCGGCTCGGAAAATAGCCTTGTTAAAGAAACTCCTCTACCTAAATTTGTCTGCGTTGAAAAAAGTACTATGAATTCATCCCACACGAATATCTATAGGTACCTTTCTCTTTTTCTCTGTTTAACCAAGTCAAAACTTTTCTTTTATTCTTCTTGTCAACTTACTTTACATGTAAGTTCTTAATAAAATATCGTACAGAAAAGTGTGTTTTTTCTATTGTATTTGCAACAGGTTATGGGCCTGGATCCCAACGTGAAAAATTGCGATATTTTTTTTTTTTTTGTTTTCAATATTCAGTTTATTCAAAGGGTTTCGATGTATCAAATAGATAAGCTAGACGATAAACTAGCTATTGGTGCGTCCAAATGAAAAGTGTGCTCGTGCATTCACAGCTATGGCTGAAGAAATGAAAGCAGCAGAAGTAGCAAAATGGGAAGCGCAGGATGAAAAGGCAATCGGAAATAATCGTATTCAATGTAAAATCGACACAATTAAATCACATAGAACACAGTCAAACATCTCGTGAAACGAGGAATAAATTGAAAAAGATCTATCAACCAACCGGTTCTGATAGAAAAGTGTCTCTTTGTAAAAAGTTGTTGAACCTTAGTATGTCTGAGGGCGAAAATATTTCCCAATACTTAAATTCACTTTCTGAAATTGTGGAAAAGTTGTCAGAAGTAGGTACCGACATTAAAGAAGAACTTTTGGTAATAATATTGCTGTCAAGTTTGCCAGCACCATACGAATACTTTGTTATCGCCGTGGTAATTCGCGATTCATTATTCTCTCAGTGTACATAAAATAAAGCTTGTGGAAGACGGGAGTAGTATAGTAGTGCTGGTTCAAGCCCACAACAACAAAAAGCTTGGGAATGGAATTAAGTCATGGTTTTGATGGTTCAAAACCAATGCTTGTGTAAAGCACTAAGATTTCAAATATTAATAAAAGACAACACATCAAAATAGAAACAATTGGTAGAGATATTGCTCTAGTAGGAACAGTTTAAAATATTTGTAGAGGAAGATCGAACGTCAATTATTTTGTATCAGACTGTCCATTCGCTGATGAAACTGATTGGGAATTTGCTGCAACAGTCATGGTTGGTGATGAAATAAACGATGAACGAAAACAGCAGAGAAGAAAAATTGTAGAAGAAACGAAATTAAAAATCCGTTTGGAATATTCTAATATGAGAACAAGAGAAAAACAAAATAAACTATAAATATGAATAAGCTGAGTTATTCTATTGCAAAAATATTAGTCCATCGGTGCACACGTTTATTTAAAGAAACAAAATAAATGATGTTGGTCAATGCAAACCACTAGAAAGCCTTAAAGTTTTACAATATACTCGTAACAAAGGTTACCAAATCCAAAGTTTTAGAAGATGTAATACTACTCGTAAAAACGGGTCCAGGATTATGGTACAACTGGAAGACGAAAAGATTCCTTCTACTTAGATTCAATTCAATAGACGACAATGAATTAGGCTTGATGGTAAACAGTGAAATGATAATATAACGAGCAGTTGGATCCTCATATGAATTTAAATTTAAAGAGGTAAGTTTTATTATAATAACATATATAATAATAATTTAATAATTGTAAAATAATTTCTAAATGAAATAACATTTTATAATTTTATTTAATAGAACCAAAAGAGGATGCATTCAGAAGAAGAAGAAAATTTTGTAACACCAGCAAAAACTTAAGAAGGATGTGAATGATGATGAGCATTACAAAGAAGAGCAAAAACAACGTCAAACAAAAATAAAGAAAAGGTTGATGATGATTTTTTTAACTCACAAGTATTCCATAACTTATAAACCGTCATTAATAGGAAAAAATAATGTATAAAAATTAACAAATATGTATTGTATTCTCATTCATTTATTTATTTATATTTTTCTTGCTGATGAGAAACAAAAAAAGAAATGAATACAAGCGAATCCTGTTATATGAAAACGACTCAACGAATACAAGAAAAATATTTAAATGAATCATTTAATTTAATGCTTAGGAAATATGTCTTTCCATATGATTATTTAGACTCATGGGAATGGTTAAAGAATGCTCTCTTCCATCAATTACCATGTTTTATAATAAATTCATTTCATTTTAAATGCATTTTTATTTATTTTAATTCAGAAATTCTTAAAAGCTAGACAAAAAAACGCTTAAAAATTAGCTTAATTAATTTAAAATTATCTTATTCTAACTTACTGGCCCCATGCGGACACTCTAAGTTAAACCTAACAATTAAGTTTTGTCTTTCGACTTTTCGTACATTTCATTTTTAAATTATTTTGTATTAATCACAATTAAAACTAAGAAAATTATTTTATAACAAAAACTTAGTAAATTGACTTATTTTTATCATCTTTTAAAACTTAACACTAAAACTAATGAACTACCTTAACATTATTCTTAATCTACTTAGGCTTCTTAAAATTATCTTATCATTTAGGTATTATTTTTTTTTTGTTGAGGAGTTGCCCGAAGGTTACCCATCTCTTTGTTGTTTTATATTTTTGTTTTTTTTTGTATATATATATATATATATATATTGTATATATATATATATATATATATACAATATATACATATGTATATATACATTTTTTTTCTCCTTAAAAACTATTCTAATCCTACCTAAATCTATGTAAGTCGGCCACGGCAAAAAAAAAAAAATTAGGCTGCCGACTCTGCTCTTTAGCAATTTTAATAGAGATAGATCCAGTGAATATCTTTTGTATTTAGATGCAAATAATTTGTCTGGATGGGCTATGTCAAAACCGCTTCCCTATGGTAATTTTCAATGGAAAAATTCTGAGAACTTTACTACTGATTACATTTTAACCCTTTCATATCCGAATTATGTTTTAGTAGAGGTCAAAAATATTTCTAATAAGAGTGATGGAATGGCTGATATGTAAAAACTATGTCAATCACATGCTTGCGGCATGGTTATTTTTGCAAGGGGAAATGTAAACGGTAGATAAGGAGTATATAAATAAAGGTTTTTGTTTACTTCTGTTTAAGAGACATTTCATTGAAAGTCTTGTTGCCATATGTCAACAGCGGGTATCAAAGGGTTAAATATTGAAAGCAATATGTTGGTTATGTTTTGAAAGTTGATTTAACTTATCCATTAAATACTCACGATAAACACAATGATCTTCCACTTTTCCCTGAGAATATAACCCCACGTGGAAGTAAATTTTCAAAATTAACAGCTAACTTCTAATCAAAAAAAAGTGTATTATTTTTATAAAGAATTTACAACAGTGTATTAAAAATGGTTTAGTACTGAAGAAAGTACATAGAGTGTTAACGTTTCACCAATATAATTGGTTGCATAAATATTATATATCCCTCAATACTGAATATAGAACAAAGCCACAAATGAATTTCAAACGGATTTTTTCAAGTATATGAATAATAGCATTTACGAAAAAACTATGGAAAATGTTGAAAAGAGAAGAAATGTAAAAATCCTAACAAAATGGGATGGTGATGGAAGAAATTACAATGCTAGGGATCTGATTGAAAAACATAATTTTCATTGTCACTCAATATTCTCATCGGATATGGCTGCTTTTGAAATGAAAAAAGGAAAGATAACATTTAACAAACTTATCTACCTCGGATTTATGGTTTTAGAACTTTCTAAATGGTTAATGTACGACTTTCATTATGGATATATAAAAGAAAAGTTTAATGATTCAGTGCGATTAAATTATATGGATACAGATTCATTTATGTAGGATCGAGTCAAATAAAGCACACTTCACCGCACAAACGTACAGAACAGAACGAAGGCGACACATACGCAAACATACACAGCCGAACGAACAAAGAGCAATTGCGGTTTTGAATGATGTAAAGCAGTTGATCGTAGAGAGTCGAGAAAGGGCAGTTGATCATAGACAACGACAGAGACTTGTCGTCACCAGACGCAGTCTAAGTTCTCATTGTCATTTTAAAATTTAAATAAAGTTAAACCAAATATGTAATAATAAAATAAAGTAGAATACTGGATTAAATAGAAGTGTTTAGTGTTTTACTTAGGAGAGATGAACTCTACATTTACATATTCTTTGAAAACTGATGAGTTTTATGCTGATATTTATAATGATGTCATTAATCCTGAAAAATCTACATTTGATACTTCTGAGTGTCCATCAAATAATCCTCATAATTTTCCTTTAACAAATGGCAAAATACCTGGTATGTTTAAAGATAAAAATAATTGTGAATAAATGTTGGAGTTTATTGGGTTAAGAGCTAAAATGTATTCATTTTTTGTAGATCATGCTGAAATAGCAAAAAAAACTAAGTTAATAAAAAGTCTATAACTAATAATTTAAATATTAGAGATTATCATAAATGCTTAATTAAAATTATAAGTCAATGCTTATATTTAGAAGTAAGTTGCATACTATTTATACTCAAAATATAAGTAAGTTATCATTGCGTTGTAATGATACTAAGAGATATGTATGTAGCGATGGAATAAGTAACTATGCTTGGTGACGTTATAAAATTGAACAAAAAAGTATAAAATGTAAAAAAAGAGATTTGTTTTATTCATTAATTTATATAAAGCCTCAACGGAATGTTGTACCGCTCGAAAACATTTTAAAAGACGGAGAGTTGTCATCAAGAGATTTGATGACTTATGGCAGGCAGATTTAATAGAAACGATTTCTTATAGTGGAGAAAATAATGCATACAAAACTGCAACATCTGTTACAGAGTCGATGGAGAAAATATTCAATAGTTCTCACAGAATACCAAAAAATTTGCAAAAGGATGAGGGTAAAGAATTTTTAAAAAAAAAATTATGAGTTTAATTAAAATGAATAAAAGTAACCACTATTCCCCGTACAGCAATTTAAAAGCATCAATAATTAATCGAACACTTAAGATCCCTTCGAGAGGAAAATATTAGGTAAGTGATAGAGTTCGAATAAGCACGTCTAAACAATCAAAAAACGGACCATAGTAAATGTTGTAAGGATTCGTACGGATTCTTGATAATTGCTAAAGATAAAGGACAGTACTCGTATAATTGTTAATGGAAACGCTTGTATAGACTTGCTAATAATCAACATTTTTAACTACTTTATAACCGCTTTTTAACTGCTTAGCAGTTCAATATACCGCTTTTCAATAATCTAACAACTTATTTATGCACTTATGAGCCACATATGAAACCCCAAAATTGTTAATCACAATGAAATCACAGTTGTCAAATCAAAGGTAATAGGGGATACAAATATAAAAATATTTATGTTATTCCCTTAGCTTTTTTTACTATTTCACCATTATCTACAGAAAATGAATACATTTTAGCTCTTAGCCCAATAAACTCCAACATTTTTTCACAATTATTTTCATCTTTAAACATACCAGTTATTTTGCCATTTGTTAAAGGAAAATTATGAGGATTATTTGATGGACACTCAGAAGTATCAAATGTAGATTTTTCAGGATTAATGACATCATTATAAATATCAGCATAAAAACATCATTTTTCAAAGAATATATAAATGAATCTGTATCCATATAATTTAATCGCACTGAATCATTGAACTTTTCTTTTATATATCCATAATGAAAGTCGTACATTAACCATTTAGAAAGTTCAATTTTTGTTATCTTTAACATTGCATCCCAAGATAAGCCAGGAGCTGTGTAATACTGACATGTGTCATGTTGTATACATGCAAATGTATCAGCTAACAATAATACATCACTTTGTAGATAAAAAAGTGTATAATCTCTTAAAGTTGTACATTTAAAATGATTTCATACTTTCAAGGCATGGTTATAATCATTTTTTGTGCATTCTCTGCCTGCTAATTTATTATAGAACATGGTAATTGATGGAAGAGGGCATTCATCAAACAATTCCCATGAGTCTAAGTAATCATATGGAAAGACACATTTCCTAAGCATTAAATTAAATGATTTATCAGTTTTAAATATTTTTCTCGTATTCGTTAAGTCGTGTCCATATAAGAGGAATCGCTTATATTCATTTCGTTTTTTTGAAAAAATAAATAAATAAATAAGAATCAAATACATATTTGTTAATTTTTTTATTTTATTTTTGTCTTATTACCAAAGGTTATAAGTTATGGAATATTTGTGAGTTGAAAAAATCATCATCAACCTCTTCTTCATTTTGGTTCGACGTTATTTTTGCTCTTCTTTGTGATGCTCATCATCATTCACATCCTTCTTAAGTTTTTTGCTAGTGTTACAAAATTTTCTTCTTCTTCTGAATGCATCCTCTTTTGGTTCTGTTAAATAAAATAATATAATGTTATTTTATTTGGAAATTATTTTATAATTATTAAATTATTATTATAAATGTTATTATAATAAAACTTACCTCTTTAAATTTAAATTCATATGAGGATCCATAATACTATCATAGTATTATGTACTATCATTTCACTGCTTACCATCAAGCCTAATTCATTGTCGTCTACTGAATTCAACTAAGTAGAAGGAATCTTTTGGTCTTCCAGTTCTACCATAATCCTGGACCCGTATTAAGTATTACATCTTCTAACACTTTGGATTTGGTAACCTTTGTTATATTGTAAAACTTTAAGGCTTTCTAGTGGTTTGCATTGACCAACATCATTTATTTTGTTTCTTTAAATAAACGCGTGCACCGATGGACTGATATTTTTATATTTTTGCAATAGTGTAAGCCGAAAGAAAAAAACCCAAATAATACGCAACGTTACTTTTTTTGTTTACTTTATTTTTCCTACCACCGATGTGGTCTCTTCGACTATCAACCTGCGAATGTCCCATTGCAAGTGCTTACGATCTGATCTAACAGTTCGGCCATCCTAAACTAATCGTGTACCCACGATTGGGTCAAAACTGTTGCTCCCCACACCTCCTCCGCCACCAGGTATGTCGAGAGAACTGGTTTCCGAGTTAGCCTCACGATTTGCCGCATCATCGTCCGCGCCTATGAGCCCCTCGCCCGGTAACTTACACCAAGGCTTGAGCATGTCCGAGCTCACCACAGTACTGAACCGTCGTTGATTTCTCTGCTTGCTTGGGATATCCTCGATAACATAGCGATCGTTTGGCAGCTCCTTATATTAATGTACGGTCCTCGGTAAATGGGTACAGCTTCCGGGATTCACCGGTCGCGACTGGTTCCTGTTCGATTAAAAGCAGATCGTCCACCTTGTACTTAGATGGCTTGCGGTGTCTTAAGTCATACCGCCGTTTCTGGCTAGCCTGACTCCTCTCGATGTTCCGCAGCGCCCTCTCCCTCCTTTGGTCCATCTCTTCTGGCTCGATCGATTCCGCCTTTTCCAGCTCCAACAGCAATTTATTTCCGAGGATGTCTCTCGGCGTGTACATAAACAATAGCTCGTGTGGACTTGCTTTCGTCGTCGAACTGCTTGCGGTATTAAGCCCCCATTTAAGGTCCTTAGGTAGCTAGCCTAATCCTTTTCCGCCGAATGGGCACAATTCAAGGTCGCGAGAATCGATCTATTGCACCGTCCCACTTGCCATTTGCTCTCGGTGTCCTCACAGCGGTTTTGATATGCTGCACTCCATGGTCTACACAGTTCTGCTGGAATGCTTTTGCAGTGAACGCTGTCCCTCGATCTGTCACCAATCGTCTCGGTACGCCAAAATACCCTGATATGTTCGTTAATGCGTTGAGCACCCCCTTCGTATTCGCAGCCTTCACTGCTCGCAGGACGGCGTACTTCGTAAAATTGTCGACAATCGCCAGAATGTACCTAGTTCCTCCCTTTCCTAAAGTAAATGGACCCAGGTGGTCCAGATGTATGGTGTCAAATGGCAACGGCACCCTTTCCGCACTATACAGCTCCCCTTCTATCATCCTCCATTTCCTTTTCGAGTACGCACAGTCCACGCATGCCTTTATATACTCCCGAGTGAAACTGCGCATTCTTGGGAACCAGTACGTTTGTTACACTCGGTTCAAAGTTTTCTCGTCCGCTAGGTGGCCCACATCGTCATGACACAACTTCGGGATCGTCCATCGAATTGAATGTGATACCCACTTCTCAGCGCCTTCCACCAGTCGAAAAAGTCGCATTCCATTGAGTTTGAAGTCTTTCTGCAGCTGTTTCTTCATGCTCGTTGTTTCGGTGGACTTTAGCTCCTTGATGATTGAACGCAGCTTGTTGTCCTGCCATTGCATGGTTGCCAGCCTGTCATCGTTGGTAATATGTAGGTTAATGACAAATAGCGACGCCTCTTCCACCTCCTTCGGCTCTTCCACGGGTTGTCGACTTAGCGCGCCTACATAAGCCGCTTTCCTCCCAGGTTGATGCAGCTTCTCGAATGAAAACTCCTGCAGTTTGAGCCATCACCTGCCCACCCGTGGTATGATCTTCGGCTTGTTCTTGGTAGCTACAATCGCTTCACAGTCCGTGGCTACCTTAAATTCTCTGCCTAATAGATAGACTCGGAATCGATCGAGACTGTCTACGATGGCCAACACCTCAACCTCGTAGGAATAGTACTTCCTCTCGTCGTCTGAAAGTTTGTGGCTGTAAAATATCACTGGGCGAAGGACCTAGTCTTCTTTCCCTCGCTGAAATAGGATTCCTGCCAACCCCACAGATGAAGCGTTAGTGTGCACCTCATGTTCACACTCCGGATCGAAGAACACTACCACCGGTGGGCTTGTAAGGATTTCCTTAAGCCTCCGTACAGCCTCTGCCTGCTGAATTGACCACACGAACTCCCTGTCCGTCTTCATCAGCTCCGTGAGGGGTGCTGCCAACTGCGAGTAGTTTCTGACGAACTTTCTAAAGAAGCCAGTAAGACCCAGAAATTGTCGCACTTCGTGTATATTTCGGGGTCGTCTTTAGCTGGCTCGGTTTCATCTTTGTCGACCTCATCACCAAGAAACTCGATATTAGTTTTAAAGAAAATGCATTTACTTACGTTAAGTGTAATTCCAAACTCCTGTAGTGTAGCTAAGATCCTTCGCAGCTTGCCCAACTCTTCTTCCACCGTCTTACTGGCTATAATGGTATCGTCGGATAAATTGCTGTGTCCCCTTCCGCAATCGTGACTTTACAAAGTTCATGCACGCTTGGAAGTGTGCCGGGACGGTAACCAGCCCGAATGACATCCTGTTGAAATCAAAGAATCCCTCGTCCGCCGTGAAAGCCGTGTACCTTTTGCTCTGCTCTTCCATTCGAATCTGATGATAGTCTGACGCCAAGTCCAAATTGGTGATGAATGAATTCACACTTAGCGACGTCAGCACCTCGTCGATTACTGGCATGGGAAACTTTCGTTTTACCGTGACTTTGTCGAGTGCGCGGAAGTCAATGCAAAACCTGTCTGAGCCGTCTTTCTTCTTTGTCAGGACAATCGGTGAACAGTAACCCGATGCAGATGGACGAACAACTCTGAGTTCCAGGAGTTCGTTCACCTTTTCGTTGACCACCGCCCGTTTTGCAAACGGAAGCTGAATTTTGAACTCGCCCGATTTTGATTCACCCAACTCCTCCGTTCCGACAACGAAGCAGTGTCGATACGTATCGACCAGGTCCTGGAGCATCTGTCTATTAGCCGCGCCTACATCTCCCACATCTAACTCCGCAACCAACAGCTTCTTTCTCTCCGCTTTCGGATACGCCTCCTCGACCAATAGTGTATCCTGTGTCGATTCTTGCATGTTGTCCCTGATAGATAATTTCCTAAAAGATTTCTCTACCCTCACCTGCGGCTGAACCAGGAGTCTTCGCCCAATTATCATCGGGTATGGTTGGCTACTGTCGGAACTACCAGAACCTTGTAGCAGGAAGTTAAGCGATCCACAGCGATCTCCGCATATATACGACCCATAGTGATGCAGCCTCCCCTACCAAAGCCATTAAGTTTTGTTTCGTACGAAGTGAATTCCAAATTTCCGGCCTCTGCTTCCGATTTTCGCAGTGTTACACAATCGCTCCCAAGGTCGATGAACGCTGTGACCGTGTGTCCATTCACCGTTGCAATCTTCAGATATTCAGTGCTGTCTTCCTTTACAATCAGCTGGGCTTGGCCACCTATTCCGCATTGAGCTGCACTGGTCCGCTGCATGTTCTGCACCTACTCCCGTGGTGATGGATAATTTTGCCGAAAGTGCCCGGTTTGCTATCACCGAAAACACTTTATCTGGGTTGCTGGTCCCCCCAACTTCTGTCTTGGTCTTTGTTCCTCGCTTTGTCCTTGGTTTCAGACCACCGACCCACAGGACTCGGTCAACGAGGTCATGGATTGTCCTAAGAGGTGCTGCTCGACACGCTTCCAAGCACTCTCCTTCCGTCATCCCTAGTACGATGTATTTGAGAACGGCTGACTCCTCCAGCTGGCCCCGTGACGCGATTCTCTTCATCTCAAATATATATTTTTCGATGTCTTCCTGAGGTTTTTGCCGCCGTTCGGGTAGCATATTATGAATATCTACAGCATCATCATTCGTTGGAAAGTTAACAGAAAGATCGTCGAGGAACTCCTCAAGAGATTCGTGCAATGACCCCTCACTCCAAAACCTTACTGCTCCCGCCAGCCTAGTCGTAGCAGCCATTAGCAAGAGTTTGTCATCCAGGTGGTAAATTCGGCGGAGGTCCCTCACTCTTCGGGTCCACGCCGATGAAGAAATGCCTCCGCCACGGACTTGCGTGCTGCATCCAATTCCTGCTCCATACGCACAATCTCCCTACGCAGTTCTTCGAGTTCAGTCCCCTCACTATCAGCACTTCTGACAGTTTTCCGGCAGCTCGTCACAGGAGCTGTAGCATCCCGCAATCGCTTGAGTAGTTCCTCCTTTAGCCCACCTTGATCTAAGACTCGCGTCTTCAGCTCTTCAGATTTTCAGCTTCACGCAGCTCATCTCGGTTCAACTCTGCATAATCAGCTGCACGCTGCTGGCTGCTTTCCATACTTACGCCTCAACAAAAGGAAAAAGACTTTGTCGTCCCAAAATACTATATAGAGGTCACACATTCAAACCTTCAATCTTCTGCCAAGAAATCAAACGAATAGCCAAAACCAAAGTCCCATTTGTACTATCCAACGGCTCCAAAAAAAAGAATAAGACTAATCACCAACCTGGCGAGAGCCAAAATCAACCGCCAGCCCAACTGTACAATCGCACAGTAGCAACCACGCACAAAAAAATGGAAAAGAATCAACAGCTACTCAGTCAACAGAATGAAAGCAAAAGCAAAAACAAAAACCGCAAGAAAACGAATCAATAATCCCGTTGGCGCGCTGAGTTTTATTATCCCACTTCTGATGTGTAAGCCGAAAAAAAAAAAAATAATACGCAACGTTACTTTTTTTCTTTTTTAATTTATTTTTCCTACTACCGATGTAGTCTCTTCGACGGTCAGCCTGCGAATGTCCCATTGCAATTACTTACCATCTGATCTAGCAATAGAATAACTCAGCTTATTCATATTTATAGTTTATTTTGTTTTCCTCTCTTTGTTCTCATATTAGAATATTCCAAACGGATTTTTAATTTTGTTTCTTCTACAATTTATCTTCTCTGCTGTTTTCGTTCATCGTTTATTTTATCATCAAACATAACTATTGTAGCAAATTCCAAATCAGCTTCTTCAGCGAATGGACAGTCAGATACAAAATAATTAACCTTCTACTCGTATCTTATTCTATAGTTATTTTCAGCTATTCCTACTAGAGCAATATCCCCACCAATTGTTTCCATTTGGATGTGTTGTCTTTTATCAATATTTGAAATCTTAATACTTTGCAGTTTATTTAACGATTCTTCATCTGCAACTTTTCACTATAATGTTCTGTTTCTATTTTCTGGCGTTATAAATACTTCCAGAATATTACCAATTTTATTAACATCGAAAATAAATAAATATTTCCAATTTTGTGTATAAATACAAAACTTGAGGCCATCCTTTAAGGTTTCACACCAAAACATTTTTGTTTTCAAATATAACTCTTTTCCCTTAGATTTCTAAAACACTCATACTCCTCAACCCTTCACCCTCACAAAACTCAGACCATTTCAACCATCCCAACATTCAACCATTACCTACCCTACACTAACATTTTTCAAGACCGCACACTCAGTGACCTTCACGTATTATGTACATTCATTATATGTATTATTATTACTTCATTCATACTTCATCATTACCCACACATTCAGCATAAGAAAGCTTATTATCTCTAGACGCACACACACACACATACACATACCCACACATACACCATTCATACAATACACTCACTTCCTCGTCAACCCTCCGCACGAATCATGACTCATCATCCCCCTTTCTTGACTTTTTTTTATTCACACCCTCAACCACATCATAACAACCACCAACATTTGTTTTCAACTATAAGACAATAACTCAATTCTATTCCCATGCTTTTTGTTGTGGTGAGCTTGAACCGGCCCTACCATACTACTGAGGGGAAGCTAAGAAATCAACGGGCCGAGAACTTAGACGATTCGTCTACCAGTCAAAAAGCATTTGTAGCGCACACAAAGTCCAAAGAAAAGTATAACCGTTTCAGCAAAAAAAAGCGAAGAAAGATAAACGGAAAATGCCATAATTGTGGCATTCGAGGCCACTTCCTAGTACAATGCAACAGAGTCCCGCTCGTATAATCGTCTGATCTGGTGCGTAGACAGTGGCACGACATCACACATGTGTGACGACTGCAGTTTATTAGAACCGTTCACAGAAGAAAAAGAAAAAATTGGTCCAGCCGGCGACAACTTTATCGAATCAACGGGAAAAGGAGATATACAAATCAAAACAAGTGCATGTACAATAACGCTAATAGACGGTTTATATGTTCTCGGTTTGCAGGGAAATTTTATATCACGCTGCATGAAATGGCGAAGAAGCAAATAATGCGCGAAATGAAAGTTCTTAATGTGACAAAACATATGAATTGTGTAACGTGTATCAAAAGTAAAATATGTCCTCAACCATCCCCATACACTGTCAAGCCGCGTAGATAATTTATTGGAATTAATACATACATATATATGTGGTCCATTTAACACACAATTACTTGGTGGTTCGTATTACTTTCTTACATTTATTGTCTACTTTTTAAGAAAAATATTTGTGTACTTTATGAAATCAAAGCAGAAGTTATTGGAAAATTTAAACTATTCAAAAATATGGTCGAGTTCCAAACCGAAAAAAGTTTTAATAAGTTCTCAACGAAAAAGGCATTAAAAGGCTATTTACGGCGGCATACACTCTTCAACAAAGTTGTGTGGCTGAGCGTGCGAATCGGTGCAGCATCTCCGAATTTTTGACTCAGTGGCTGTGGCACTAGACAAGAAGCATAGACATAAATTTGGGGCAAAAGGCGAAGAATATATCATGGTCGGCTGTTCATTTACATCTAAAGCATACCGCTTGTACGACCCAGCGAACCGCATGGTAATTGAAAGAAGAGATGTCATGTTCGATGAAAGTAATCTTATGAACTTGCACCACAAAGAAACAAGTGATATTTTAGCCATGGTGCCAGAAGATCACGAGTGTACTACTATTCCAGCAGCTGAAAACAATGGTGAGTTCGTCGAAAAAGCTAACAGAGAACATTCTGAACATAAATGCGGAGTAGACTTTGGGCATGAAATCAATGTCGGACCCGGTAGACCGCGTAATGGATCCCAACGCAGTGGTTAAGATTCCTTAGACTTTTTGGTGCACATTTTGATCACTGGAGAGATGCGATTCAGAGGGAGTACGAAACACTTATCGCCAACAATACCTGGTCGTTAGTCGATCTACCATCAGGACAAAGAGCTATTGGTTGAAAGTGGGTCTTCAACCTTAAGAGGAACAAGAATGGCGGCGTCAAGCATTTTAAGCACCGACTTGTTGGAAAGGGATGCATTCAGCAGTTCGTTTTAATTTTTTGGAAACATTTTCACCAGTGGTCCGATGTTCAACAATACGGATGGTAATAGCGCTAGCAGCTAAGCGGGGAACGCATCTCCATTAAATGGATGTATCCACGGCGTATTTAAATAGTGAGTTGAATGACGAAGTTTATATGTGACAGCCGGACGGTTTTGAAGACAGAGTTTTCCTGAGAAGGTGCTGAGGCTCAAAAAAGCAATCTATGGACTCAAACAATCAGGTCGAGAATGGAATTCAAAATTAGATGCCGTATTAAGAAGGATCGGTTATGTTCTATGCCAAAATGAGCAATGTTTGAAAAGGATGAATCATAAAGGTAAATTAAACTTGATCGCTGTTTATGGGGTTGGGGGCCGGGGAAATGCCAACGATGCAGGGCCACGTCGGAAAACGCGTAACGTTCATCCGAGTCAGCAGCAAGTAGGGAGTAGGTCGCCTGCTGGAGGTCAGTCTGGGAACTCAGTAGTTCACTTAGGTTTTAGTTTGGAGGCAAACGGTAGGGATAGGCGTCCATGTGTAGGAGTTCGCATTTATAAAATAGGGATGATAGGTCTTTTGGATAGTGGCGCTTCTCGTACTCCTATAGGGGGTGAAGGGTGGAAGATTATTAAAGATTTAGGGCTTTGACTAGGAACAAATGAAGTTTGGGAGCATAGAGGTAGTGGGGGTTGTGTCTCTACTTATTGAAGTGCAACAGTCGGTTGCCTCGATTACCGCTATTCGCGAGATTTCAGAGCTGGACCTCGCCGAAGGTGGGCAATTGGAAGCTTTGGTCAACGGTGTTTTTAAGTCGATACCCGAGGGACTGGGGTGTTCTCATTTGGTAGAACACATGATAAGGACGTCGGCCAAACCTACTAAACAGCGGTATTACCCTGTGTCGCCTGCGATGCTAAATGAGATGTTAGTGGCAGGAGCTGTCGAGAAATCGAACAGTCTGTGGGCATCTCCAATAGTCCTTATTAAGAAAAATGATGGATCATTTAGGTTTTGCGTAGACTATAGAAAGCTGAATAGGGTTACAGATAGGGATGCGTATCTATGGCCATTTATTTCAGCCCACTCACAGCCTTCACGGTGTAGATTAGAGGCCTGTTGAAATTCAAGCGAATGCCTTTCGGGTTGCACAAAGCGGCTGCTCCGTGGCAGATAGAGCCACACATATTTGTGTACCTAGACGATATTATTATCGCCACAAAGACATTCAACCAACACCTTAAGATACTGGAGGAGTTCCTTAAATGATTGTGTGAGGCAGTGTTAGAAGTTAGTCGGGGAAAATGTAATTTTTGTAGGCCGTCTTTAAAATATTTAGGTTATGTATTAGATAGGAATGGACTACATGTAAATCCAGAAAAAGTAGATAGCATTGTTAAGATTCCTGCGCCTGAAAGTGTGAAAGAAATTAGGGCTTTTATAGGGACAGTCTCTTGGTACAGACGTTTCGTACTAAACTTTGCCGCTTTAGTTAGGCCTTTAACAGCCTTGTTAAAGAAAAATAGGAAATTTATATGGACGGACGAGTGAAAGGAAAGTTTTAAGAAGACGAAGAATTATTTATTTACAGCGCCCATTTTGACATGTACAGACTTCGATAGGCCGTTCGTAGCTCAGACGGATGCCTCGAATCATAGAATATTATTATCTCAGGAGTTTGAAGATGGAGAGAAGTCTATTTGTTGTCTTAGTAGGTCTTGTCAGAGCAGTGAGAGGAACTACTCTTCCACAGAGAAGCAATGTTTGGTTGTCTTGTGGGCGATTGAGAAGTTACGGCCTTACATCGAAGGGGTTCGGCAAACAGTCTTAACTGATAATTTTTCGCTAGTGTGGCTGAGCAACCTTAAAGAACTTCAAAGAACACTAGGGCGATGGGCAGTTAGATTGCAGCAATTTGATTTTCAGATAATCCACCGGAAGGGCAAAAAGCATGTAGTTCCCGACATGCTTTCGCGAGTAGTCCCGAAGTTAGCTGCGATCTCAGAAGTAGATCAAGACCCTGGGACTAGGAAGATGATTGCTGCAGTAGAAGCTAACCCGTTAGCCTACCCCTTGTGAAGAGTAGAGGGTGGCAAACTCTTACAGTTTGCAAAAGCTAGTAATTTAGTAGTATACGACGATTACGATCACGAGTGGAAACAAGTAGTAGGAAAGCAAGGTTGAATAGGGATAGTACAAGCGTGTAATGATAAACCGTCAACTGGTCACATGGGCGTCCGCAAAACGTTTGCGAGAGTAGGAGCTTGGTACTATGGCCTGAGAAGTAACAAAGTATGTTAGGATTTTTAAAGTTTGCCAACAAGTGAAGCTGGTTAATGAGCAACCTGCTGGACTGATAGTTGAGAGGGTAGGTGTGTCAAGGTGATGGGAAATGGTGGGCGTAGATCTGGTAGGCCAACTCTGTGACTCTTACAAGTCAAAAATTAAATTTACGGCCCATTACCATCCGCAGGAGAATCCTGCGGAAAGGATTAATCGGATTATTAAGACAACGCTTAGAGCGTATGTCCTGGAGAACTACCGAGGTTTGGACTCGCAGTTGGCGAAAGTAGGGTGCTCGATTCGCACAGCCCAACACGAGGTGCTGGGGGTCGTCATAATACCTATATGTCAATTTTAGGAAGGAGATGGTGACTCGCGGCACGGAGTTGATGCCTCGAGGGATTATCTTCAGAGTTGGATGCGTAGCGAGGTTAGTCAAATAGGTAGTAGTGACACAGTAACAGGTAGAGAGGCCACAGGTACTATAGGTAGGGATTTAGATACGGATAGTAGGGAAAAGGAATTTAGGGAACCAAACATACCGGAGCTAGCTAGGAATTTTGGAGTATTAAGGGAGGTTATAAGTAAGAAATTGGCGGCTGCAGCAAAGAAGTCCGCGAAAGTGTACAACCTCCGACAGCGAGATGTTCAATATCTCCCGAACGAGTTAATATGGCGACGAAACTGTCTGACGCAGCTGGGCCCCCGCCCAATTATCAAGGCTTCGTCCATCAATGACGTTGCCTAATAAGAAGCGGGGGTAGAGTAAATACTGGACTTATCACAAACATTATCAGGCCTTTCCCCCTGATGGTTGCTATGATTTGTCCCTTAACAAGCTGCCGCTCATAGGTCTTGTTGAGTGTCAAGACCACCGGTAGTCCATACTAGGACTAAAAACACGGTACCGTGGGAGTTGGGAGCCCCCCGGACTTCGTTCCGGGCCTAGCTTGTTGAGGTAGGTCCCCTTGTGGGAGCGTCACTGTGGCTGTGGTTTAAACCTAAATCGCAGAGAGGGTGACCCTGCTAGGGCTAAATACCCGGAGTGGAGTGGCTATTAGTGCTGGGTACTGAGACCCTAAGATCAGTAAGAGGATTTTGGTAGGCCTCGACTCATACCAAGGGTGGATTTGTGCCCTCAACACATTTCCGCATTGGTATTGTTTTGTTAAGCAGCAAATAAGCGATGGCAAGGAGTATCCTTGCTCTTATGGATGTATGGGCATCATGTGAGCTTAAGACTGCACGACAGGCGTTCACGCAAAACACACGACATATCTGCTGACGCAGCTAATTTCTACGCGGCCAAGCTAGCGTCGAAATTCGTGTGACATTCAGGATCCATTCAGGGGCGATGGCGATGGCTCATTGTTAGTTAGCTCATTGGACTATCACGCAGAGAGTCTAGGTTCGATTCCTGGCTGGGTCACCAACAATTTTTCAAAATCGCCATCCCCTTTCGGCGGGCATTGGCAAAAGTAAAATTGCCTACGAAAAAGCTTCTAAAGAGTGCCGTTCTGACTCGGCGATAAACCGTAGGCCCCGCTCAGATGTGACAAAAATAACAACATGAGCAACACAAATGAGTGTCAAGAAGCTAGGTCATGGCCCATACCGGGCTGCCAGCGCCACAGTGTTTTTTTTTTTTTTTTTTTTTTTTTTTTTCCAGGATCCACAAACGTGTATCAGCGCGGACATACAGTTTGGTTGATTCGAATGCTCAGAATAAAGGTACCTGGCACGCTAAGGACCTTAAGCCCTATACAGATGAGCCGGAAGAGTTCTAAGTCCCATTAACCTTATGACTGTAAGTTGGGGTCTATATGACCCCAGGGCTATAAAACGTTGAATATTTTAAATATGTATTATTTTATTTGGCTGATTCTCACTGACATCCTTAAGTTGTTCGTCCCATATATTTTTATACCAAAATCAGCTCGATATTTTACCACGAAAGTATATTTTTTTCAGCTGAAAGCAAAAATAACTTAAAACCGTCATTTGGGGTCAAATGGATCCCATGTGACTTTTTTTATATTTTAAATGAGAGAAGTAGATTTTATTCTCAATTTCCTGTAAATATCATATGTGAAAATGCGTATGTAAGTGAACAACATTATTTGCATTCACGACTTCTGTCATTCGATGGCGCTTGTTTTCTTCTTTTTGACAAATACCTTGGTGAAGCAAAGCAAAACCAGGAAAGTATGGAATCAATATCTTCTGGGTATGTGATTTTCGCGATTTGTTTTCTCGAAATCAAAGACTTTTGACAATTATGTGCCTAAATAAAAAAGATTTAATTCTTTTGTCCACCATGCGTCGCTCCCCTGAGATCAATCTCGACCTAAAAGAAAAGCCAGTGATTATTCTCGACTACAATAAAACGAAGGGTGTAGTCGAATCAATGTATAAAATGGTAAAGACTTACACATGTAAGAGGAAGACAAACCGATGTCCAATGACTTTATTTTTCAATGTCCTCGATGTTGGCTGTACTTCGGCATTTGATCCCTTTAATTTAAAGTTTCCGAATTAGAATTTGCGTACGGATAAATGTCGTACTTTCAATCGAAAGCCCGGCGAAGAATAAGTCCATCCACAAATCACGGAAAGAATTGGTCGTGGCAAATATAGATACGGAGCTACAGCCCAAGCCATAAAAACCATGGGATACTAAATTGTGAAAGTCCAGGCGCCGGTAGACGGAAAACTAAAATGCATCCGCTGCGCAGTTTGGCTACTATCAAAAGATAATAGTGTCAGTACAGTATGTTCCTGATGCAAAAAGTATACGCGCAAGGAACATTTACAAATGATATTTGGTTTGTGTATTGCTGCCACTAAAGATGACGAGGATTCCGAAGGGGAAAATCACACTTATGTAAAATAAAAAAAATGTTTCGCTGCTTTATTTTGAGTTCTCAATAGAATACTCAATAAATTTTATAGAAATTTTCTTGTTTTTATTTGCCTCTCTATGTAAAACGTATGGAATAGCTTATGGGGTCTAACTTAGGCCAACATACGGTTTTAAGGTGAAAAAATCATTAACAGTCAGAAGGTTAATAGTAGAGTAGGTTAAAGGATTTTAATTTTAGTATTGTATTGGACTAGCGGTATTGGCCTTGATTAGAATATCTTTCCAATTAACTTTTGGCCTCGGGAAATGGTTTGCGCTTCTGAGGAATGCAAGCCCATTTCCTGGGAGGTGAGGGTGGTGTTTGTTGCAGTAAATTTTCCCGTACCATGGTCCCATCGGCCACTGGCCTACCGACCACAGACCTCGGAAAGAACTCATATAGGTCAAGGGCTAGTTTACCCTCAGAAGAGGAACGAGGTGGTTCGGCCGGTGAAGCCCTAAGGCCGCTAGGAAGACTCAAGACGAACCAGGAACCCGGGGTGCAACAGGAAGTCCACCAATAATACCGTTGTCGGAGCCCGGAGGCTAGGCAGGAGACTCGCAACGGGCTGCATCAGGCAGGATGTCTGAATGTCATCGACGGCTGGGACGGGCGGTCCTTGAAAGGCAGATACCCCAACACGATGATGACGGGTGGGGGAAGACGATTCCCGGAGATTACACCCCAACGTAAGCCTAAGACACAGAGGCTTGAGGAGTTCCACATCCTGCAACCGCTGTGGGTACAAATGATAGCATCATTTCCCACCATTGATGTGGATGCAACTGGCGTGAGAGCTAGCAGTGGCAAACCGGTTGAAGGGGGAAGAGATGAGGATCTCTTTTATATCTACAACCCCAACGAGGGCGCTAGGAGGAGCAACGGTGGTGTGTAGGCAGAAAAAAGGAACGACCCGCTATTGGTCAGTCCCACTCCCCCCAAATCTGAACGCCGATCCACCGGAGTAAGTAGGGACCCGGGGTAAAGTAGCACAGAGACACATATACTTAGCTTTGTTTGTGATGGGCATTTGTTTTGATTTGCAATTTTTTTTAGTGCGATGGGGGGAAAATATCCGGGAATCAGCAATACGAGAAACACTGCTATTTCCAATGTCTAGGGCAATAGCTAGGCATAGCAAGGATCCACAAACTCTCATAATCTCGCTCAGTGGAGTTCCCAGTTATCACTGAAAGCGGGAGGGAACAAAGTGACTGAGGAGTTTAGAGTAAGTGGGTACAATAGGAATGTATGAGAGGCCTAATTGGACACGGGAGCACACACTAGCAAAGTCTGCTAATCGTGTAGCTGGAAACCCAGGTGTTGGGTCCGCTAGAGTTAAATGTATGTGTGAGGGAGTGTGGGTGAGAATGAGTGCGTGAATCTGGCGGGAGTTTGTGGAATGCAAAAGATCTGGAAGTCACTTTTGTGACGACCAGCATTTAGTGAAGGTCATTTGTAGAAAGTTTAACTAGTGCGATTTTGTTTTGCGAATTGCGAGAGGCAATCTTTTCTTCCCTTTTTAACGTTAGAAGATTAGAGTAGATTTGTAAAATCGCAAGATTGTGATAAGCAAAAAAAATAAGGGAGTAAATAGGAGAAAAAAGGAGACAGGTATACAAGAGTTGCAGGACTAAGATAATCGGAAAACTGGGCCAGAAAGGGGTACAGAACCGCCAGGAAAGAAGAGATAAGTTCGAGTATGGTGTATATAGCGCAGAGTAGTGCAGTGAAAACAGTTTTGTATTTTATAAAAGAACACTCCAGTAGGCCGCGCATGCGTGAAAAATTCTTGAGAAAAGACGAGACACGCGACCCGTTTGTTAATTTATTTTTCTTGTTTTCGGGACTTTTAAAATAGTCACTCTATCGACGAGTGGGCCGCTTTTACGAAACCAATAAATGGAGCTTTTGTAACGTTGCGAACTTATTGTTTTTTTCTTTCTTTAGTTTGTTTTTTTTTCGGGGAAAAATTTGCTTTTTTTGGAATTCGGTCTTTCAGTTTTTTCTCATAGTTCAAGGTTTCGTGATTCCAAGTGAAAAATCACGTGGTGCTCAACAGTTTGTTTTTGTTTATACCCAGGTCTAGCTGCCATTAAAGCAGCTGAAGGTTCGGGAACACACATTTGGAAATAGGAGAGAATATCAATAGTTATTTTTGATTCCGGGAAACGACTGATAGTTGCCAGGAATTAAACTTTCCAACTGGAGTAGCAATTGTCGTTAATTTCTTTAAAAATTCTTAGAAAATAATCATTAAATCTATTGGGTCTATAACATAATTCGTGCGGTTTGCTAAGAGATGGCATAACTTGTATTATTCCATTGCTATTACTCCATTGGAACATGCGTTGGAAAGCTACTGTCATTGTACGTCATTTCAGTATATGTCATTCATTTAAAGCGTAAACAACAATAATTTTTTTTCACTCAATTATGTCGAACTTTTTGCCTGAAAATTTTTTTTTGGGGGGTTTCTTCTTCATTACTTTAATATGAAGAAAACTGCTGCCGAAAGTCATCGTATTTTGGTGGAAGTTTATGGTGAACATGCGCTAGCTGAGCGAACGTGCCAAAAGTGGTTTGCACGATTTATGATTTTGGCTTGGAAGACGATGAACATCCTGGGCAGCCAAAAAAGTTTGAAGATGAAGAACTGGAAGCATTACTCTATGAAGACTGTTGCCAAACACAAGAAGAGCTCGCAGAATCTTTGGGTGTCACTCAAGCAGCCATTTCAAAACGTTTAAAAGCAGCTGGGTATATTCAAAAGCAAGGAAATTGGGTTCCACATGAGCTCAAGCCGAGAGACGTCAAAAGGCGGTTTTGCATGCCTGAAATGCTGCTGGAACGCCACAAAAGGAAGTAATTTTTGCATTTGCATCGGATTGTTAGTGGTGATGAAAAAAGGATCCATTACGACAACTCCAAGTGCAAAAAATCATATGTGAAACCCGGCCAACCAGCCAAATCAACGGCAAAGCCGAATATCCATGGCGCGAAGGTAATGCTCGGTATTTGGTGGGATCAGATGGGTGTGCTGTATAATGAGCTGCTAAGACCGGGTGAAACCATCAATGGACAACGCTACCGAACACAATTAATCCGTTTGAAGAGAGCAGTAGCCGAAAAACGCCCGGAATATGCGACCAGACACGAGGCAAAAATTTTCCATCATGACAACGCTCGGCCCCACATTGCCATTCCGGTTAAGAACTATTTGGAAAGCAGTGGATGGGAAGTCTTACCCCAGCTTTTTAACCTTTGCTTCACATTTTTCTATATCTGTAACCACATAATCTAATAGCGACCTGGTAGAAGGAGTTATCCTTGTTGTCTCTAAGATCAATTGTTTGCAAAGTTTTCCAGAAAATAAATACTTAAGTTCTCTTTTAGAAATACTACCTTCAGGCCAGTCTATGTTAAAATTACCTAGTATAACTATTTTTTTATTTGGTAGATCGTCTATCCAATCACAACTACAATTACAAAAGCATCTTATGGAAGTACCAGGTGATCTATAAACTATATGGACCGCAATTGCTTTATTTTCAATCTCAATTTATACTATCAATAACCAAACTCTTAAATCTATTCGAACAATTTTTATTATAGTAGGATATTCATAACAGTCTCTTAAATGTATTATCACTCCCCCAGTGTGTGAAGATGTAGTTTCGCATCTTATTGTATGATAATTATTAACACTTATTTCTTTATTGTCTACTTTAGTAAAAACATGTGCTTCAGTCAACATAATCATATAAAATTTGTGTTCATAGATACAATTTTTTAATTCCCTAAAGTTATTTGTCAGCCCTTGAATATTTAATTGCGTGCACACAAACTAGAGGTCTGCATGAATGTACTTATTTGCTCTCGCTTAAAGAGTACAGTACTTCAGAGTGCACTATTCATTGCAATTATGCGGAAATGAATACCCGTAATATGGGTACCCGTTTGAGAAAAACGAGTGCACTACTCTTTAAATCATCTTTCAGCAAAATGAGCGCAATGTTTTTTTTTCTTTTCTTTGCGTGGGTACTCGCATTTACCAGAACGGGTTCAATGTTAACTGTTAAATATACACCGAGTGCACAGAATAAAGCGAGTGCAATGATCAATTGGGTTTTAGCGTCCGCTAAGTGAAGGTTAATGAAAACTTACATTTTATTAGAAAGCTATTGGCGACATATTACAAAATGGAGCTAACTGATGCAAGTAACATATCATATGTTAATATAATTATAAATATTTGTATGAACATATTTAAATGTGTGCATATAAATAATTTCACAATTTAACAAATGATTCTGATGTTTCAATGCTAAGCAATACCACCTCGTTAAATAATTCAGCCATCAAAACCAAAATTGCAAATGGTGAGCTAAGAATAAGCAACAAAAGATTTAAAAGACAAAACATTAATTTATCATAAGATAAAGAAAAAAAAGAAAAAAATAAATTTTTTTTTAAATATTGTACATATATCATGTGTTCATTTTATTTTAATATAGCAACGTAAGCAAGTCTTACTTTTTTTGGATTCCCTTCTTCAATTCCATATTAAAGCGGTTCTCAGTAAATCAAGAACTAAATTGAGTCCCCGTTTAAGAGAGTACTCGCTTATTAGAGTACTCGTTTGTGAGTACCCGTTTCTTATGAGTGCACTACCTAATGGGTTTTGTTGAAAATGAGTACAACACTTACAAAGCAATCAAACAACAGCAAATTCATTCATTTCAGTTCATAGGCTATGAGTGCACTAATAAGGTGTACTCGTAATAAAACGAATGTCTTGGAAATGGAAACGAGAAAGGGAGTCGAAGAAAAGACCTACAATAGTAAAGAACGATGAGTCTATTCTTCACCCGAAGTCGAGCCACAAAGAGAAGACAAGCGAACGAAACAAAAGCAATGAACGTAATCGGAATTTCGGATTATAGTAAATTGCATTGCCTCCTCAAAGGAACATTGACATTAGATATTCAAGGTTACGTCACTGCACAACGAGGTTTGGAAAATTAATGTTCATGATTAAGACGGTTTCCGAGCAGTGTCTCAAAAATTAAATACTGAGAACACTCAGGTACACAGAAAGGTACGCCTACCAAAAAAAGCTAATAAGGCAATTGCGAGTTGTAGCAAGAGGTCTTCACCCTTCATGTACCGAAGAAGGCATTATGAATGATCTTCAAGGTAAAGGCTTTAAAATTCTTGACGCTGTAAATATCATTAAGAAGAGAAAGCAGCAGACAGAACTCATAATCCAAATCAAGCCATTGCGCAAGAACACAAGATCGATCTTGCAGTGTAAGCGTTGTCAAGGTTTCAGCTGTACACAGATGTGTAAAATGTGCCTTCAAACATCTTTTGGAAAAACGCAGCTCAGATAAACAGATCCCAGGGACTTGTATAGGTATAAATAAAGGAAAGCACCCAGTGAACTATAGAGGATGCGATGTAGCTAAAGAGCTTCAAAAAAGACGCAATGCGATTCGTAAAACTTACGCCCGAATCCGAATTCACAGAAAAAAAATCACAAGTTTCTACGGAGACTGTAGCGACAGAGAGAAAACTTGCCAAGGAAAAGACGAAAGACACTTAAGCGCAAGCCGTGTCGCAAGAAAATTAACCAAGTAGTATTGCTGCAGATCCGATTTCACAAATTTTCTCTGTAATTCTTGCGAAACTGGAGTAGCACGACAAAACAAATAAACACATATTTGAAAACCTGTGCGATCTCGAGCATAAAACGCGCAAAACAGGAACTCAAGTACGAATGTGAAACCGTTTGATTTTCGAAACTCACTTAAAGAAGAAAAACAAAAAAGATAAGGAATCTGGTGTGAAAATAAAAGGATACTGCGCTTACCATGTTTACCATCCGCCCGAAAGGGCTACAGGCGGAACTTTCCTATTCATCAAAGATTGTATTGAACATTCTATAAATACAATAATAGAGACCAATGCGATGCAAGTAAATATACTACCTTGATCAAAAAGTTCCCGGAATAACCATCGTGTGGCGCTCCCATTGTTCCAATTTGAGTTCTGTTTTTTTTTTTTGTTAAGTTGGTACATTTATTGCTGATATTGCCTTCAAATCTTAGCATAATAGCCTGAAATTTGCAAAAATGACGTAGCCAAGAGTACATTTATCTCTGTGTGTGTTGGAGATTTTTTACTATTTTAGAAATGAATTTAAATTTACAACAACAAACTTGTATTACAATTTGCGTAAAAAACGGATTTAATGGTACGCGAAGGTTGGAAATATTGAAAAAGTGTGTCGGCAACTATTCTTTAAAGAAAACAGTCGTTTACCAGTGGCACGAGCGGTTCAAAAGTGGTCGTGAGTCAATCGACGATGATGAACGCAGTGGCAGACCATCGACATCGAAAACCGACCGACGACAGACAGTAAACAAAAATATTATTTGGGTGTTATGAGACGTTTGCGTGAAGGAATTCGCCGATTTCTGTGGGCAGAAAACCCGTGGATTATTACTAATTTTTTGACGGAAAATGCAACAAGTACTATCCAACAGCCACCGAATTCAACTGATTTGGCTCCCTGTGACTTCTTTCTGTTCAATCGAGTTAAAAAAAAACCACTTCGGGGAACGCGTTTCAGCACCCGAGAGGAAGTAATGGAAAAGTCACCAATACATACAGCGATAGATGTACTCTTGGCTACGTAACTTTTGCAAATGTCAAGCTATGACGCTACCATGATGTACCAACTTAACAAAAAAACAAAACTCAAATCGGAACACCATACGGTGAACTTTTTGATCAAGGTAGTAGTTCGGTTAAAAAATAAGCACTCATTCTATAATATCGCGTCGATTTATTGACCTTCGCAATTTCATAAATCTTCTTTTGTGTTAGAGACCGAATTTTTAAATCTTTTGAAATCACTTGGGCTCAATTTTATTGGTGATGATTTTAACTCGAAAAAAACCTTTTGGGGCTCAGATGCGATTCAACCAAAGGCATACTATTTAGGAAGCCGGCATGCAATTTAATATTGACTTCCTTTCGACGGGGAAACCGACATACATACCGACGAGCAAAGACTGCAAAACTCGGAGATTTCTTCATTGCAAGAGTCGTAGCCAAAGACGTTACGATCTCTCGATCTCTCTCCTCAGATAATTCACCAGTAATCTTGACAATAAGCGAGGGTCTAAAGAAAAAAAGAAGGAGCCTCTAGATTAACTACCGATTAAACTAACTGGGACGGCTTTAAAAAATATTTTACAGAATATGTTGTTCTGAATGTGGCGCTTAAAACACTGCATGAAATAGAAGATTGAGTCGGCAGATTTATCGAAGTCATACAGCCTCAGTCTCCCGATAGGAGAAAGAAATCGTTTATGGCGAAGAATCCCCCAGAGATAAAAGAACTGATACGTCAAAAGACGAGAACTCCCAAACTATAGCAACGATCCCGAGCTCCCCAGCACAAACCTTTATTAAACAACCTCTGTAATGAACTCAAGAAAGCAATTAAAGATTTTAAAAATTGAGTGATCTCTACATATATTGAGGGCTTGACTGCCCAAAAAAGTTTCCATTATTTGGTATGGAAAGTTATGAGAGGTATGAAAAACCTCCAAATGCAATCGCTATCGATAAAAAAAACCATGGCGAGTGGGCAAAAGAAGACAAAGAGAAGCCGGACTTATTTGCCGAGCACCTAGAAGAAACGTCCAAGCCATTTGACGGACAATGACTAACAGAAGATATTGGCGGTACGATTTCGACACCCGACAATTTCAAAATAAAGAGCACGTCGTTGATCGAACTTTTTCAAACAATAGAAAATCTCAAAAATGTCAAGGCCCCTGTATGTGATTTAATGACCGGGCAGATCCTAGAAGAATTGCCAAAGAAAGCTCTTATCAAACTTATGCATATTTTTAATGCCATACTTAAATTATTATACGTTCCAAGGCGACTTTCGCCAAGGTTATAATGGTTCCGAAATCAGGAAAACCTCCAAATGACAAAAAATCTTACAGACGGGTATCGCTCTTGCCGAGTGTATCTAAGGTATTTGAAAGACTTTTGTTAAAGCACCTACAACCGGTCATAGTGGAAACACGTTTAATTCCTGACCACCAATTCGGCTTCAGAAAAAAGCATTCCGCAATTGACTAGGTTTATAGAATAACAAATGAAAAAGAGAAAATCTAAGAGAAGGGTATGTTTTAGCGCTTTTCTGGGTGTTTTCAAGCCCTCGACAAGGTATGGCATGAAGGCCTGAAATTTAAGCTACGACAAGTTCTTCCAAAACAATTACATTTATTTATTTTTATATAATAAATAAAATAATAAATATTTGTTTTTATCCTGCTAAGCACGGATCGGAATACTATGATTTAAGAAAATCGCTGCAGGAGTACCAGCAGGAAGGTCCTTGGTCCAGTCTTGTTCTTACTTTACACGCAGAGAATGCTTTTGTAGCTACGTTCACGGACCATACGGCTATATTAACAACAGATAAATCAGTCGAGCTAGAAACTGTTAACTCAGTGCCGAGTTGACCTCCGACGAGTACTTTACTTTAAATAGCGCTACAGTCCGGGGTGGACCTGGGCCTCAGTCAACAAGCTTCTCCAGCCAGCTCGATCCCTGGCTAGCTGCCTCCAGTTTCGCACGCTAAGTTGGCTGAGGTCCTCTTCCACTTGCGTGCGCCACCTGAGTCTTGGTCTTCCTCTACTGCGCTGCCCCTCGGGGGCGGATTCGAAGACTTTTCGGACCGGAGCATTGGTGCCCATGCGCTCTACATGACCCAGCCATCTCAGTCTTTGGACATTCACTCTTCTGGCTAGGTCCATGTCGCTGTATAGTCCATACAGTTCCTCGTTGTATCTCCTCCTCCACTCACCGTCAATGCAAACGGGACTGCAGATCGCCCGAAGAATTTTTCTCTCGAAGCAACCAAGAACACCCTCATCCATTTTTGATAATGTCCATGCCTCTGCGCCATAGAGCAGGACCGGTATTATTAAAGTCTTATAAAGGGTGACTTTTGTTGTCCGAGAGAGGGCTTTGCTACTCAATTGCCTTCTTAACCCCAAGAAACAGTGGTTGGCAAGAGTTATTCTTCGCTTGATCTCAGCGTTGGTGTCGTTGTCTGTATTTATAGCGGAGACTAGGTAGACAAAGTCCTTAACTACCTCAAAGTTATATCTGTCGAGGGTGACGTTCTGTCCGAGACGTCGGTGTTGGTTGTCCTTTTTGCTTGACAGCATATACTTGGTCTTGCCCTCATTGACCGCCAAACCCATTTTCGCCGCTTCCGTCTCAATACTCGCGAAAGCGCCACTGACATCACGCTATCTTCTCCCGATTATGTCAATATCGTTGGCCTATGCGAGTAGTTGGACGAACTTTTGAAAGATAGTGCCTCTTGTGTTTGCTCGTGAGTTTTGCACTATTCTTTCAAGTACGATGTTGAAAAAATCGCATGACAGCGCATCGCTTTGTCTAAATCCTTTCTGGGCATCAAAGGTCTCGGTGAAATCTTTACCGACCTTGATGGAGCAGCGTGCATTCTCCATCGTCATCCTGCACAGACGGACGAGTTTGGCAGGGATGCCAGAACTAGACATTGCTCTATAGAGCTCGTCTCTATAGATGCTGTCATAGGCGGCCTTAAAATCGATGAATAGGTGGTGGGTATCGATCTGAAGCTCATGGGTCTTCTGCAAGACCTGCTGTAGTGTGAATATCTGGTCGATGGTGGACTTTCCTGGCCTGAAGCCACACTGATATGGACCTATCAGGTTGTTGAGAAACGGCTTCAGGCGTTCACACAATACGGCAGATAAGATCTTATATGCGATGTTAAGGAGACTGATGTCTCTGTAGTTGGCGTAGTTCAGAGGGTCTCCTTTCTTGAGAATCGGACAAACAATGCTGAGGTTCCAGTCATCGGGCATACTTTCGTCCGACCATATTTTACAGATGAGTTCGTGTATGCTCCTTACCAAGTCATCGCCTGCCGCTTTGAAGAGCTCGGCAGTCAGGCCATCTGCTCCAGCAGCTTTGTTGGACTTAAGCTTCGATATGGCTTTCTTCACTTCATCCAGGTCGGGTGGACGGAATTGTTGGTCACCATCGTCCAGGTTGAAAGGTTGATTCTGCCTGACAGCGGTATTTGGTCCGTCATCGCCGTTATACAGTCTGCAGAAATGATCTCTCCAAATCCTCAGCATCGACTGCGATTCTACTACGATGTTCCCTTGTTCATCTCTACAGGCTTCGGTTCGGGGTTTGTTTCCGCGGCATGTTATTTTTACCTTTTGGTAAAACTTCCAAACCTGATTCCTGGAGTAGCATCTCTCAATTTCCTCGATCGCGCGCTTCTCATGCTCTTTCTTCTTCCTCCCGAGAAGCCGGTGCTCGTCTCTCCTCTTCCGCTCATAGAGCTCATGGGCAGCTCTGGTCTTTCTGAGCAGCGCCGCGTTATATGCATCTTGCTTAGCTGCATGTGCTTGCCGGCATTCATCATTGAACCAGGGGTTTCGTTGTGGTAGACGAGTGAAACCCAGCACATCAGAAGCGGCATCTCTGATGGCGTTTTGGCAGTGTTTCCAATGGTCTTCGATGCTTGATGCTGGCGGCATTGGACCTCTTAAGAGATTACGAGACACTCGATCGGAAAAGGACTTGGCGATCTCTTGCGATTGTAGCCGTCTGACGTCGAATTTTCTCACAGCATTAGTTTGTCTTGGCGTACTTTGGGATATCCGCAACCGTACCTTGGCTACAACAAGGTAATGGTCCGAGTCGATGTTGGCTCCTCGGAACGTACGGACATCCATAATGCTGGAGGAGTGTCTTGCGTCGATCGCAATGTGATCAATCTGGTTGACTGTTGATTGATCAGGAGTTCTCCAAGTCCCCTTGTGTATGTCGAGATGTGGGAACCGCGTGCTGGCCACGACAATGTTTCGCCCCGCCGCAAAGTCGATTAGCCTGAATCCGTTATCTGAGGTGGCTATATTTTCCGATTGTTCCACCAAAGATACCCTCTCTTCCTAGCTTTGCATTAAAATCACCGAGGACAATTTTAATATCATAGCTAGGGCATTGCTCGTAGGTCTTGTTGAGGAGCTCGTAGAAGGCATCCTTGGTGTCGTCATCTCTCTCCTCTGTGGGGGCATGCGCGCATATGAGGCTTATGTTGGCGAATTTAGCCTTGATGCGGATTACTACGAGGCGCTCGCTCACATGCCGGAAGCTGAGGACTTCCTGTCTTAGTCTGTCTCCGACCACAAATCCGCATCCAAATAAGTGCTGCTTTTGCCGTCGATAACAATTGCCGTAGTAGATGTTTTCATTTTCTTTTTGTCCGGCCTATCCCATCACATTTCTCGAATGGAGGTTATGTCTGCCTTGCAGCAGTCTAGGGCCTTCGCTAGTTGCTCGGCTGCACGTGGTCTATTAAGGGATTTAACATTCCACGTGCATATCTGAAGCTCATTTTCCTTAAATCGTTTGCGTGGGTTGTCAACAGTAGAACCGTCCATATCCGAGGCTTGTTGATGCTTCGTAACTTAATTTTTTTTAAATGGCCGGGCAGTTACCCCGGTGGCAAAACCCGCAACCTGGAGGACCAGTTCCATTTTGTGTGCCCTTAGGACGAGGGGTCAGTTACACCGAAGCCAGTAGCCCGTGCCGGGATGTGAGCGCTGCCGTTGGCCCTTATAGGGCTCGTCCGCCACCATCTCTTTTCCAAGACCCTGACCCAGTCCTGGAAATCCTTTCCGGCCTGAGCTCCAAATATGTCGGAGTAGCCCGGATAAGGTCTTGTTTTGTTTTACGACACTAATCCTGGTTAATGGCGCAGGAAACTCGCCATTTGCCCCCTTCACTTCGCAACCTCTAGTGAGATTCCCAGATGGCGCCACGGGGAGGCGTGAAGTAGGACTTATTATCAGAGCTGCAAGATGTTCGGCTGCAGAGGCTCATTCTCGTCATTTAAGGAACCAGCACCTGTCGGAAGATGCTACTTCTACGAGGCCTTATACTAATCGTTGCCATCTGCATTATCAGTGCACTCGTAATAATTTGCCAAACTGTCTAGTCTGTGCACATAAAAAAGAGAAAAAACAAAATAAAAGGAAAAAAGAAAATAAAAACAAGAAAAACACAAATTCTCCCATTCCCCTCAAATCCGCGCGCGAGTGCAAAAATAGTGTAGAGTTCCCAGAAGAAACAAAAAAAAGTGTGCGAATTCGAGTGCAGTGCAGCGAAGAAAAAAAAAATCATAGCGCGGGCATCCCCTATCTCCTGCCTCCTATCAAATTGCTGTTGCTTGCACTTGGCCGCTGCTGTTGCTGTACTTTGTTATACGGCAAAAGCAATGGTTAAGTGTATGTAACAACTGATGCATAGCGGGTTGTGTGTGGGAATTTTGTTGGTGTACTGTTTCGTTTTGCTGTAAAGGTATAAGAACTACAGCAATTGGATTCGGTGAACCAATTACAAAGAATTTTCACTTCACGGCCTTGCTTAGTATCGTCAGTGTTAGTGTTTTTTGTGTTTGTTTATGTTATGACTCGGGAATTAAGAGTGGATGTAGCGTATATAAGAGGGCTGAAAAGTAATCATTTTTCTGCGTACATTCACGTCTGCAAATACAGCCCAGCTATTTTAGCACGTAGTGAAACACAGGTAGATCCCCGTCCACATTTCTCTGATCTAAAGCGATCTGGCTACGAACTAGTGCCATTATTCCTTTCTCGCCGCGGTCTCGCCATCTACGTGCGTAGTGATGTAGCTTAATAAACTCCACCACAATGTAGTCCCTGTTCCAATCTGGAATTCAATTCCATGTGGTTAAAATTTTATCTCCGTAAGCAAGTTATCCACTGCTGCTTTATTTATAAAAGCCCCAAACCGGACAGCAATTCAACCTTTAACGAAATTGATGCGCTGTCTGAATGCATACAAAGAATTGTATCCCTGTATCCTCATACTGAAATCGTTATTACGGGTGATTTCAATATACGCAATTCTGGGTGACTTCGACATTCTGGACAGACAACACCCGAAGGACAGTGTGTTGCTGCGGAAAACAACATGACCCAGCTTGTAAATGAGCCCACCGTGGACTTGTTTCTAACCTCACACCATGATAAGTGGTAAAGAGGCTGTCAAGTTGAGAGAAATGCTTTTTCGGTCCTATAAGACTAGCCTGACAGAGGAAAACGGAAAAAATTCAAACATGATTGCAACGCCTTTCTTAAGCGTGTGAAATTTATATACGACCAAAAACTGAGGCAAAAAATACTACAATGTCCCGAAGGTAGTAAACATTTTTGGTCGTTCGTCAAAAACATTAGAAATTCTGCTTCATCCTCCATCCCAACGCTCATTTACAATGACATTCCAGCTGTCAAATCTTTGGACAAAATCAATCTGCTTGCTGCACACTTTGCGGCCACCTCAACGCTTCTAGATTGTGCTTTGTCTCCGCGTACACTTGAGTGGGTAGAATGTTCAATGGGACCAATTCACTTTCGCACTCGTGTAGTAGCAAGAGTACTTAAAGATCTGAACGCTCACAAATCCGCTGGTCCAGATGGTATATCTCCCCTTTGTCTGAAGAGTTGTTCTTCTACTCTGGCAAAACCACCGCGTTAGCTTTTCCATCAATCCTACTCTTTTGGACTCTTTCCGAGCAGATGGAAAACAACATTGGTCCAGCCTGTTCCTAAAATAGGCGAATCTTCTTCTCTCTCCTCTTACAGACCCATTGCACTTACGTCCCTTCTTTCCAAGGTCATGGAAACGCTGATAAATTGTCAGCTCATGAAATATCTCGAAACACGAAAACTTCTTAATGACCGGCAATACGGTTTCTGTAGCAACAAGACCACTGGTGATGATGGCGTGTCTCACCGAAAAGTAGAACCAAAGTTTACATCAATCTGGCCAAAGCAAGATAGTTGCACTTGAGATTTCTAAGGTATTTGACAGAGTTTGGCATAGGGCTCTTTTGTCGAAAATGCGTGCTTTTGGGATCGAGGATTCTCTTCTTCAATGGATAAGAAATTGCCTTTCGGAACGTTCAATTCAAGTTGTTTTGGATGGCTTCCAGTCTGATATTCACAAAATAAATGCTGGTGTGCCCCAGGGCTCCGATTTGTCTCCGACACCCTTTTTAATTTTCATTAATGATCTGTTGTCTGCTACTTCTAATCCAATTTACTCCTTTGCTGACGACAGTCCTGTCTGCTTTTCATATTCGTTCCCGGACGCACCCCCTCTGATCAGGCTTCAATATATAAGGCTTTCATCGGCCCAAAATTGGAGTACAATGCTCACATCTGGTCAGGTGCGACCTACTAGATAGGATTCAAAAGCCGTGCGATAAAACTAATAGGTGAGACTAATATCACACAGTCGATTGATACCCTCGACCACCGACGTAATGTCTCCTGTCTCACCCTGTTCTATCGCTATTTTCACTATCAGTGCTCCACAGAAATTGTCAGTAGCATTCCGCCCCTTCAAACTTAAAACCATAACACACGTCTCACTATGAGTGCTCATCAGTACATCCTTAAGCTCGCTTTCGAACGTACCCTGAAATATCGTGATTCTTTCCTAAGCCGAACCACTCGCTTATGGAATGCCCTGCCGAGCTCTTCATTTCCTGGTCATTATAGCCTCCATTCAAGACCAACGCACATCGGTACCTATCTTTCTTTCCTCCCTAACTTTCCATCGCCCATCATTTTAAGGGTACTAACAACCCCTTGAGCGCGCGCCAATATATAATAATAAAAAAAGCAGCATTGGAAAAAATTTGTGAGTGTACAAAGATTTGGCGAATTGCTCTAAATGAAACCAAATTAACAAATGTTAATTTTGTATAAAAAAAAATTAACTACGTACCCATTTTCATATACTTGGTGCGAATATCGTTTGCAAACTAAGCAAAGTATCTAGGAATGACACTATATGCGAAATACGTGATAAAAAGAAACGCTACGACCTTGAAAATAAATTTAGAAATATGTATTGGCTGCTTGGAAGATATTCCAAATTAAGTATGTAGAACAAACTTCTTTTATACAAGCAAGTGCTTGAACCTGCTTGGACGTATGGTATACAACTTTGGGGTTGTACTAAACGAAGCAGTAGAGATATCGTTCAATCTTTTTGTTGTAGATTGAAAGGTAAACTCACTTTTCTTTAAATTCTATAGTTACCCAATTTATTCAAAAAGTTATTGTAGTCCACGTCTACACGAAATCAGAAAAAAAAACGACCGCGAGACGCGCTCCAAAAAAGACAGCTTGCCGACAGATGTCATATAAGTAAGAAGAGAAGATGAAACCTTGCTGCCAACAGTCAAGGCTTAGTGGTATTACTAAACTGACTAAATATACAACACCCCTCCCTCGTTGGATGAGTTGTCATAAAAAAAGCAAGGGTGGTTTCACTACTCTGCCATATCTTGATGTTTGTTGGGTATTGCTTCAATACCGATAGTTTTGAATGCGACTTTGATGTGATGGCTGCTTCTGACCTTAAGGTGACTGGTGATGTTGGGGTATCTGTTCTTGTGCTATGTGGTGATGAATCGGGGTTGCACGGATATACAAATAGTTGGGCATGACTGTTACCTGGAGAATTATTATTGCAATCTTCTGAAACGACAGTGGGAATATCGCAATCTGACTATTTTTTTTGTTGACCTAGTCTTCAACTCTACTATTGGAATGTCCAGTGACTCACTTCTCTAATCGTGTACAGTATCGTTTCCCACTCGGTGTTGAATTTGATTCACGTGTCGCCTTGCAGTCTGGTTCTCGGTTGTTTGGACGATGTAGGACACTGGGCCGGTTATTTCAGAAAAAAACAAAACACTGTGGTGCTGGCAGCCCAGTATGGGTCATGGCCTAGCTTCTTGAAACTCATTTGTGTTGCTCAAGTTTTCATTTTTGGCACATCTGAGCGGGGCTTACGGTTTATCGCCGAGTCGGAACAGCACTCCTTAAAAGTTTTTTCGTATGCAATTTTTTACTTTCGGGAATTTGCCATTGCCCGCCCGCATTGTGATATCGTGCAGTGTGTTGTATTGAAAATTTGAGTTGCTAATATTAAATTTTGAATGATCTCTAATGACTTAAGGTCGAGAGACAGATTTCGCACCCTGTGTAGTTGTAATTTACTTGTATTAAATTTTGTAGTTGTTTAATGAATTGTGTATTTTTTCTTTTATAAAAAGATGGAAGACTTATGGTAATGCAACTTGAGCTGCATGTAATTTTTTTACAAAAGAACTTAACATTCAAGAGGGTATGATTAATCGCAAAATGCCTGAGCACACGTATATTAAAGTTTAGGTTATTCAGTTATTTCGCCACATGGTTAACTTTCTTACTTTACTTAAGGCGGCATTACAGTCCGAACGGTCGACCTGGGACTCAATAAACAAGCGTCTCGAGCCAGCGGCCTCTAGTTTCGCACGCTCAGCTGACTGAGGTTCACTTAAATTTGCGTTCGCCACCTGAATCAAGATCTTCCTCTACTGCGCTGTCCCTCGGGGGCGGATACGAAGATTTCTCGGACCGGAGCATTGGTGTTTATCTGCTCTATAAGACCCAGTCATCGTAGTCGTTGAATCTTCCATCTTCTGGCTAGGCTAATATCGCTGTACAGTCCATAAAGTTCGTCGTTGTATCTCCTCCTCCCCTCACCGTCAATTCCGACGGGACCGAAGATCGCTCAAAGAATTTTCCCCTCGGTGTAACTAAGAGCACCCTCATCCATTTTTGATAATGTCCATTCCTCTGCGCCATAAAGTAGAACTGGGATGATTAAGGTCTTATATAGGGTAAATTTTGTTGTTCGAGAGAGGGCTTTGCTAGTCAATTGCCTTCTAAGCCCAAAGAAGCAGCGATTGGTAAGAGTTATTTTTCGTTTGATCCTAGCGTTGGCGTCGTTGTCTAAATTTATAGCGGAGCCTTTTTTCTTTCAAGTATGATGTTGAAGAAATCGCATGCCAAGGTATCGCCTTGTCGGAATCCTTTTTTGACATCAAAGGTTTCTGTGAGGTCTCTACTGACCTTGATGGAGCAGCGTGCATTCCCTATAGTCACCTTGCACAGACGGACAAGTTTGGCATGGATGCCAAAACTAGACATTGTAAAAACAAAATGACGGCAGCGGAAATGAAAATGTTAAGGATGTCTAGTGGAGTCACTAAACGCGATTGCATTAGATCTACGCGTATAAGAGGAAGTCTACATATAAAGAATTCGGTAACCGAACAGCTTGAGGCGAATAGAATAAGTTGGTATTGCCACGTTCAAAGAAGATCTGCGGAAAATCCGGTTAAAAAGGCACTATCAACTACGGTCACTCCAACTGTAAGAAAACGAGGTCGGAAAAAGAATTCCTGGATTTCTCAGATGGCAAATGCGCAACAACGTCTGGGGTTAACCACTGAAGCGATCCAGGACCGAGCATTATGTAGACGCGTTCTGCGGTCTGCGACATTAGCCAACCCCATAAGCGGAGCAGCAGCGATGCAGTAAAAATGGGAAACTCGTTACGCATAAGTTCGTATAACGAGGAAAGGGTTAATAAAAGGATAAGAAGAAGAAGCCAAAACTAGACATTGCTCCGTATAACTTGTCCTATAGCTCAATAGCTTGAGGCCACACTGATTATATTGCTGACGAACGGCTCCAGGTTTTCACACAATACGGCAAATAATATCATGTATGCGATGTTAAGAAGACTGATGCCTCTGTAGTCGGCGCACATCAATTGTGCCTATAATACCTCGACGTGGTAACCGTCGGGTACAGGTCAATATATGTTAAACATATGAGCGCGAGTACTGACCTGCGAAAAAGAAAAAGCGGCACTATAAGCGAGATAGCGTGTGAATTCACTGAATGCAATCAACGATGGAAAAATATCCCAAAACAAATGAGACGGGGACTCCGACATATTTGGAGCTCAGGTTGGTAAGAATTTCTAAGACTAAGACGGGATCTGAGATGGTGGCGGAAAGCCCTTAATGGACCACCGGCAGCGCTCAAATCCCAGAACGGGTTACTTGCTTTCAGTCCAACCGAGCCCTCATTCTAGGAGTATCAAAAATGCAACTGGCCCTATAGATTGGGGGTTGCACCGCCGCCGAAGTAACTGGCTGGCCATGAAAAAAAAAAATTCCGAAATACACGGTTAGCATTCATCATTAAGAAAAATGGCTACGTTATTAGTGCAATTTGAATTCGTGTTCTGTTTTCTTCAACTACTGATCTATTATGCATTTAACTGAATGAAAATAATGAACGATCATGGTTCGAAATCGACCACCAAACCGTCCAATCGAAAAGTCAGTGGAGTACAACTTGAGCCTCAGACACCCACTGGTGTAAATATAAATTTAGCTTTTGTTGATGAAGAGTTACTTACTAAACAACGCATCCCCCCAATTACTGCCAAACCGCTCATGGACAGTTTCACCCGGTCTACACGGCAGTGATCACTTTCCAATTATCACTACACTCATATTCCACCAAAATTTATAGTTGCGAGAGTCCTTATTCCAGTGTATGGTTGACGATTTGCTTATAGAGAGAGATCTTTCAACGATAGATGAGAAGTCCGCAATAATTCAGAGATGTATTCGCTCGGCAGCTAACGAAGCAATTCCTCAAAACCACTACCATAAGGATCCTCATCGGAACCTATTTGTCAACTCACATAAGGTTTTAAAAACTATATCGCAATTGCTGTCTGTTCCCTCAGAAAATGCTTTGCAAAGACATGGTCAGAATTCTCAAAAGATTCCTCAGTTGAAGAAAAACATGCTCACCTAACACTGCACTTATATCTAAACTTAGATTTTCACGAAAGTCCAAAATCATAGCAGATGTCAAAAAAATCGTAAGTTACAAAAGACTTCCTAAGCTCCCAACGACACAATTTCATACACTTGGCTAGCTGTTTCGATATCCCATTTCATATAGAGACTCAGAAAACAACAGTTTTCCCCCCTATGGTTATTGTCCAATGACTAAGATACACATAGCAACAAATTTTGAGAATCTTTTATACACTGAAGGATCAAAATCGGAAACCTGTACAGCTTTTGCAGTAGTACAAGAAAATTGTAACGTTATTGCTAGAGGTATAGCAGCAGATATTCGCTCAGTGTTTTCTGCAGAAGCAATTACAATTTTAAAAGCCTGTACACTCAACAGAAAACAAAAGATTCTCATCTCTACTGCCTACGAGCCTATCAGAGAAAAACTAATGAGAAATCAAAACAAAATTAAACGAATGTGGCTTCCTGCAAACGTAGGCATTAAAGGAAATGAAAAGAAAGACCACGTTGCTAAGAAGTCAATTTCAAACAAACCTCTTATCAGTTTTTACACACACAACAATAAAGACATACAAAACGGTATGCGAACAATATTCAAATACAGAACGGATACAATATATCCACCATTGCCCGAACTTGAATCCGGAAGCAAATATGTCAATTTATCCATTAAACCGCCAAAAAATTATATGGTGCTTCCATCGTCTACGCTCGGGTCATACGGACATAACCCATCATCATGAATTTGACAAGAGTAACCCTCTCGGGACAGCGGATGAATTCCCCAGATGGAATCAACGGTGGAAATAATCCCGAAACAAATGAGACCTTATCCGGGCTACTCCGACATATTTGAAACTCAGGCCAGTAGGGATATCCGAGACTAAGTCAGGGTCTTGAAAAAGCCTATAATGGACCAACGGCAACACTTTCATCCCAGAACGGGTTACTGGCTTTCGGCCTAACCGATCCCTCGTCCTCGGGGTATCAAAAATGGAACTGGTCCTCCAGGTTAAGGGTTGTGCCGCCGGAGTACCTGCCCGGCCATAGAAAAAATTAAAAAAACTACGAAGCAACAACAAGCATTGGATACGGATGAATCTACTGATGACAACCCATGCAAACGAGCTAAGGACAACCGACTTCGGATATGCAAGTGGAATGTTAGGTCCTATTTGGATGCGGGTTTCCGGCATGTGTGAACGAGCGCTCCGTAGCAATCCACATCAAGGCTAAATCTACCAACAGAGGAGAAAGATGACGACACCAAATATGCCTTCTATGAGCTCTTGAACAGGACCTACGAGAAATGCCCTAGCTATGACATTGTCCTCGGCGATTGTCATGCAAATCTAGGAAGAGAAGGCATCCTTGGTAGCACTGTCGGAAGATAAAGACTGCACCACCTCTGATGAAGGATTCAAGCTTATCGGCTTTGCGACGGGATGAAACATTGTGGTAGATAGCTCGCGGTTCCCCCATCTCGATATTCACAAGAGGACTCGGAGAACTCCTGATCAATCAACCGTCGACCAGATTGACTACATTGCGATCAACGCAAGACACTCCTCCAGTATTATGTCCGAACGTTCCGAGGAGCCAACATCGACTCGAACCACTACCTTGTTGCAGCCAAGGTAAGTTTGCGGATATCCCGAATAACGCCAAGAAAAGATGATAATATTGTGAGGACTTTCGACGGCAGACGGCTATAATCGCAATAGATCGCCGAGTCCTTTTCCGATCGAGTCTCCACTCATCTCTTAAGAGGTCTCCTGCCGCGATTTCAAAAATTGTTGATAATCCAGCCAGGAATCGAACCCAGAATCCATATTGGTCCGTGAGAGTAGTTTCGTTTAAATACAGCGTCTGCAATGTTAAAGCTTCGAACTTGTTTGGGTGTATCTCCTGCTAAAGTGTCGACATGTTCGCAAATATTATCTGGATGCAAAACATCTAAAGCTGTTCTTAACTTTCGTTTTTCCAGTTGAAGTATGAGGTGTTGTATCTTGTTTAAAAAGAAATCTCTGCAATTTGAGTTGCATATCTCCCTCGGCTTGGGTGAACAAGGGCGCCTTGGTATATCCCGTCATCTTCTCGCCCTGGCCATTGCATTTGGATGGATGATATGGTGCCATCAGGTGAAACGATATTCCGTTGCTTCTATAAAAACTTCGAAGTTCTTCTGACACAAATGCCGTTCCATTGTCTGAGATGACAGGTGTCAAAAGTAAGAAGAGATGTTGAAACCGTGCTGCCAACAGTCAAGGCTTAGTGGTGTTACTAGACCGACTAAATACATAACACTTTTCAAAACAAGGTGCTGAAAATCATAGTAAATGCTCCATGGTATATCAGAAACAGTGATATCCACATAGATATTGGAGTAACTACCGTCGATGGCGAAATAACAAACTCTGCTCGAAAACTCCGTATTCGTCTCCATGGATATTGCAATAACGTTATGCTCCAGATTCTGGACAGAACAAAGAACAAAACCGTTCGATTTAGCGCAATAAGACTAATCGAATTTAAATGCGGGCTATAACAGATGATTTCTTGCTGGAAAGCTTCCTGCCAAAAGTGAATATCATAGAAACTAAAACTACTTGATAAGGAAACTAAGTCGTAGTTAATCAGTAGCAGGGAGGTGCTGTATAATGAGTAAGAATCTTAAGCTACTGTGAGGTACGGGCACATAGTGTCTATAAGGTGTGTATTTTTTTTTACCACTTACCACTTTGTAGATTCAAAACAATGAGCCGCTGTAAGAACATATTCCGCGCTGATCAGTGAGCCCCCGCATAACCAAATGTACTTTCCAGTTTCACTTTTACAACCTAATAAGGCCATGTGTGGGAATTCCTTAGGCCTTGCGTTTTCGCCCCCAACAATCAATGGAAATGTATGTTGAGAGCATTTTGATGTATGTTTCGAAACTGTTTCACCACTTGCAGTTAGCCGTGTAAAAACAACGCTTGTGTCAAACAATTTCGATTTATATTGTTCGCACTCTGAAAAAAATTATGGTTATAAGTTTGTTTATCTGTAAGGATTATAGAATTTATTTAAAAAGATATTAGCTAGTTTCGATTCTTGTGCTATACTCGTCCACGTGAAGCTACGATTTAATTTTTTTAAGTTAAAAAGGACATAACATCTAAGTCTTTCAATGATATTTAGCTAGCATGCTCGTTTCTTTCACAAATTATTAATAACAATAACATATATTTTAAAAACTTTAAATAAATATAAGGAATGGAAGAGGGTAGATAAAACGTTGGTTAGGCTTGCAATACATTACTGTTCAGCCAATTTTTGTCAAAAAAAATGGCCAACAAGAAGTGTACCTATTGAATTACTCATAAAATCTCTTAGATATTCTTTCTTTGTCCTAAAAAGGACATTTTTGGAACCTTTTCGACCATTTTGGTTTGACAAAAACGGTTTTAACTACAAATTCTGTTGATCGTACGTAAACAAGTTTCAAAACATAATTTTTTGGAAATTTCCCAAGATAACAATTTCAGAAAATTGATTAAGCAAATTAAGAAAAATGCATTTCAAATAAAAAATGTAACCGAAAATTTTCATAATTTTGAGTTTAACGAGCCATAACTGCATAGATGTGCCCAGACGTGTATGCACTACTAAATTATCTTTTCGAAATGTCTAAAATTATTTTTGTACCTGTACTAGCTCAAAAGTTATAGCGTTTAAAGTGGTTACACCTACAAATTAGAGGTCACCCACTCTGATGGACTGTAACTAAAAATGGAGTGCGAAAAGACCTCCAGTGCCATACAATTTTTTGTTCGTCGGAACTTCAGGAAAATACAAGTAAAGGATTATATTGCTAAGCTGGGACGTCCTGTATTTCATAAGTGGGTTAGCGTCATTCTTGCGCTGACTGTGACTTACTTGCCTTAAGTGGCAATGCAGACGGGATCGAAGATCGCCCGAAGAATTTTTCTTTCGAAGCAACTAAAAACACCCTCATCCATTTTTGATAATGTCCATGCCATGGGCTTTGCTACTCAAGTGCCTTCTTAGCCCAAAGGAACAGCGGTTGGCAAGAGTTATTCTTCGCTTGATCTCAGCGCTGGTGTCGTTGTCTGTATTCATAGCAGAGCCTAGGTAAACTACCTCAAAGTTATACCTGTCGAGGGTGACGTTCTGCCCGAGACGTCATTGTTGGTTTTGCTTTGTGCTTGCCAGCATATACATGGTTTTGCCCTCATTGACCGCTAAACCCTTTTCGCGGCTTCTATCTCAATACTCGCGCAAGCGCCACTGACATCACGCTGCTTTCTCTAGATTATATCAATATCGTGGACGTATGCGAGTAGTTGGACAGACTTTTGAAAGATAGTGCCTCTTGCGTTTGCTTGTGAGTTTTGCACTTTTCTTTCATGTACGATGTTGAAAAAATCGTATGACAGCGCATTGCCTTGTCTTAATCCTTTCTGGATATTAAAGGTCTCAGTGAGATCTTTACCGACCTTGATGGAGCAGCGTGCATTCTCTATCGTGATCCTGCACAGGCGGAAGAGTTTGGTAGGGATGCCGAAACTAGACATTGCTCTGTACAGCTCGTCTCTATATATGCTGTCATACGCGGCCTTAAAATCGATGAATAGGTGGTGTGTAATGATCTGGAGCTCATAGGTCTTCTCGAAGATCTGCTGTAGTGTGAATATCTGGTCGATGGTGGACTTTCCTGGCCTGAGGCCACACTGATTTGGACCTATCATTCTGTTGACGAACGGCTTCAGGCGTTCACACAATACGGCAGATAAGATCTTGCATGCGATGTTAAGGAGACTGATGCCTCGGCAGTTGGCGCAGTGCAGAGGGTCTCCTTTCTCGGGAATCGTACAAACAATGCATACTTTCGTCCGACCATATTTTACAGATGAGTTGGTGTATGCTCCTTACCAAGTCATCGCCTGCCGCTTTGAAGAGCTCGGCAGTCAGGCCGTCCGCTCCAGCAACCTTGTTGGACTTAAGCTTCACCTTCACTTCATCCAGGTCGGGTGGATGGAATTGTTGGTCATCATCGTCCAGGTTGATTCTGCCTGAGAGCGGTATTCGGTTCGTCATCGCCGTTATACAGTCTGCAGAAATGGTCTTTCCAAATTCTCAGCATCAACTGCGATTCTACTACGATGTTCCCTTGTTCATCTCTACAGGCGTCGATTCGGAGATTGTTTCCGTAGCATGTTATTTATACCTTTTGGTAAAACTTCCGAACCTCATTCCTGGAGTAGCACCTCTCAATATCCTCGATCGCGCGCTTCTCATGCTCTTTCTTCTTCCTTCTGAAAAGCCGGTGTTCGTCTCTCCTCTTCCGCTCATAGAGCTCATGAGCAGCTCTGGTCCTTCTTTGCAGCGCCGCTTTATATCCAACTTGCTTAGCTGCATGTGCTTGCCGGCATTCATCTTATAACCAGGGGTTTCATTGTGGTGGACGAGTGAAACCCAGCACAACAGAAGCGGCTTCTCCGATGGCGTTTTGGCAGTGTTTCCAATGGTTTTCGATGCTGGATGCTGGCGGCATTGAACCTCTTAAGAGATTAAGAGACAGTTAGTTTGTCTTGGCGTAGTTTGAGATATCCGCAACCGTACCCTGGCTACAACAAGGTAATGGTCCGAGTCGATGTTGGCTCCTCGGAACGTACGGACATCCATAATACTGGAGGAGTGTCTTGCGTCGATCGCAATGTGATCAACCTGTTTGATTGTTGATTGATCAGGAGTTCTCCAAATCCCCTTTTGTATGTCCACATGTGGGAACCGCGTGCTAGCTATGACAATGTTTCGCCCCGCCACAAAGTCGATTAGCCTGAATCCGTTATCAGAAATGGTGTCGTGCGGGCTGTATTTGTCGATCGTCAACCAAAGATACCCTATCTTCCTAGCTTTGCATTAAAATTACCGAGGACAATTTTAGTGTCATAGCTAGGGCATTGCCCGTAGGTCTTGCTAAGGAGCTCATAGAAGGCATCCTTGCTGTCGTCATCTTTCTCCTTTGTGGGGGCATGCGCGTATATAAGGCTAATGTTGGGGAATTTAGCTTTGATCCGGTTTCTACGAGGCGATCGCTCACATGCCGGAAGCTGAGGACTTCGTGTCTAAGTCTGTCTCCGACCACAAATCCTCATCCAAATAAGCGCTGCTTTTGCCGTCGATAACAATTGCCGTAGTAGATGTCGCAGTTTTTCATTTTCTTTTTGTCGGGCCCATCCCATAGCATTTCTTGAAAGGCAGTTATGTGAGCTTTGCAGCAGTCTAGGGCCTCCGCTAATTGCTCGGCTGCACGTGGGCTATTAAGGGATATAACATTCCACGTGCATATCCGAAGCTATTTGTCTTTAAATCGTTTGCGTGGGTTATCAACAGTAGATCCGTCCATATCCGAGGCTTGTTGATGCTTCGTAACTTCTTGTTTTATTAAATGGCCGGGCAGTTACCCCGGCGGCACAACGCCCAACCTGGAGGACCAGTTCCATTTTTAATGTCCCTAGGACGAGGGGTCTGTTACACCGAAGCCAGTAACGCGTTCCGAGATTTGAGCGCTGCCGTTGGCCCCTATAGGGCTCGTCCGCCACCATCTCTTTTCCAAGACCCTGACTAAGTCCTGGAAATCCTTACCGGCCTGAGCTCCAAATATGTCGGAGTAGCCCGGATAGGGTCTTGTTTTATTTTTTCAAAACTAATCCTGATTTGTGGCGGAAGAAACTCGCCGTTTGTCCCCTTCATTTCACAATCTCCAATGAGACTTCCAGATGGCGCCACGGGGAGGCGTGAAGTAGTGCTTATAAGCAGAGCTGCAAGATGTTCGGCTGCAGAGGCTCATTTTTGTTATTTAAAGAACCAGCACCTTCCGGAAGGTGCTACTTCTACGAGGCCTTATAGTAATCGTTGCCATCTTTTTCTTCTAATACAAAGTTAAAAAAAAACATAATTGACACAGCTTGAAGGATTGCTTCTTCTACCAATCCACGGTGAAATTTATTAGTAACTAAAAGAGATTGGAGGTTCAAGACTGCAGAAGTAAGCACATTTCGAAGGAATATCGAAGTGAAGGATTTTAATCCATTAGCTGAAGAAGAAGTTGCTAGTACGAAATCAGATCCATCATTTGCATGTTTCCCATCGAGGGATAATTGAGGTGGAATTCTGAGTATTGATGCAAGGTCAGTGAAGGGACGTTGGCCTGGAATGAGGAAATCTGTTTGAACATTCGAACATCTTAATACCAAAATACCGGACTATGAGATATGTCTCTGTCGCTTTTCAATTCGATTGAAATATAAAATAGTCCCTGAGTTAATGTATATAATTAACTTTTAATAGTGTTGTGTGTGGCTTAGTATTAATGATGATTTTGCGCCTCTTAACTTTAAAAGAAAATTTAATGAGGAAATCCTATATAGTAAAAGATTTTGTTTTTGGTTGTCTCCAACAAGTTCTTCTAAACAACAACTTCGACATAATTAAGAACTTCAACACCAAAACATACTCAAATAAAAATGACTCTTCGATTGTTTAGACATCACTTATCTTACTAAGACTTGATCCAGTGGAGAGTCACGATATTGCTGCGGATGCTTTTATGTTTGGTATCCCTGTGTTGTTGGAAAATAATCTTTAGCATGTTTAACAGACTTTGTTTTATTCTTCATGTTCCTCCACCCTCGTTGAAACAATATTTTCGGCAAAAACAAGTAGTGGCAACTCTCCAGTGATAGTCAAATTTAACAACCGATAAGAGACAAATTCAATTCTGAAAGCAGCTAAAGTGTTTCACTAATTTAATAGTAGGCAAGACTTTGGTTTTGAGGGCGGGAGCTGGGTTTATTTAAATGACAGCCTAACTTTATTTTATCATTCGCTTTTGCAACATACCGTCAGCTTAAACACGATAAACCGCTGGCCGCAGTATTTACTAGATATGTAACGGCAGTAGTGAAAAATCTGAATAATGGAATAACATTAATGATCAAGGGTTTATCTGATTTAAATGGTCTTGCAGCGACAGAAGAAAACACTGAAAATGTACTTACAACTTTTTCTTTATTTTGTGTAAATTATACGAGTACCATATATCTATTTTTTTCTTTTTAATTCAATCCCTTCAAATAATTTGTACTTAATATTTTACTTTTTATTCTGCCTTTTTCTACTTACGAGTAAATCATTTTCTAATACTGCTACCTTGTGAATGTGCCCTTTGTTTTTACAATAATTGATAAAAACTGGCTTTCACGTTCATTTTTGTGTAACCATGTGTTGTTTTACTGATTGCAATGGTATTGGTTCTAAATAAGTTGAGAAGATCTCATCTGGAGCTTAAAATTACTCCGATCTTAACGCCAGTAAATTATGATAGATTACCTAAGACACGTTCCTAAGTGAATGTTGGCGAAACATGCTTCAACCTTAATGTTAAAAAAATATTGCAAGCAATATCGTGAGATATGAATAAAATCACAATGTTCGCATAACAAACACCACAGGTTGAGGCTTTGCGATTTACTATAGGTCTTGTCTAGAAGTTGCTGAATCGGTGTCTACAGCTAACGGCATGTTTTCTCGCATTTGCTTACAAAGCCAATTTTTTTTCCGTTACCCTTTCCTACGGCGTTTTTTCTGGATTCTCGGAAAATTATTATTTATTTTTATCTATTTATTGGTTACCACAACTGTAAAATCCCATCTAGCAATTTACATTTCATAGTACATCGTTAGGTTGGAAAGAGGGTACACCCCAGTGTCTTTACCCTTGATTGTTAATGTTTTAGAAATTAAAATTAGTTTAACTAGAATTAAAATTGCTTAAAATTATGGTAACATATTATTATATGGCATACTTATGGTTATATGTGTGCATACATGTGAGCTTCAGGTACGAACCGCTACGTCCACTGGCAGTGTTTTGTGCAGTCGTCTGGATCTCGGTATATTCACTAGGCTTTGGACTTCATGGTTTTCATATTAGTGTAGTCGTGTATGTAGATGTGTCCCTGTGGATGTTTTCATTTCGTATGTACCATGGTCCATTTACGATGGATCTAAGAACCTTATTTTGAAACCTTTGTAGGTATAACACCAACAAAATAACAATTTTGACTTTTTTTTTAGTTTACATAAATTAAAAGCAAAAGAGTTAAAAATTAAGTTTTTTTTTATTTATATTTATAAATTTACAAATTTTCGTTTTAAACCCTAGTAATCTTGTTTCATTTTTTATATTGTATTAAATGGTAAGTTGTTAAAAAATATTATCCCTAGATAAACAATTTATTGCTGTGTACATGTTAATCTGCATCTTGATGTTTTTATGTTTTCGTTACTTCTCAAGTTACAAGGCTGGACATCAGAAACTTGCACAACCCTATTAGTCATATATAGTATTCTGGTAAAAATCGGTTCTTCATTCTAAATATGAATATTATTGTATTGTATTTCAATCTTTGTTTGACATTCATCCATTTTAAACATTCAACCATATGCATACCTGAAGTATAAATGCCATTATTTAATTTAGCATCTAGCGTCATTCCTAGATATTTAGCTGTATTTGCGTAAGGAACCTTATTAGAATTTATGTAGAGAATTTATGGATTATTAATTAATTTATAAGTGAAGTTAATATGAGTCGACTTAGCTTCTTTTAATGTTATGCCCCACTTCTTTGTCCAATCTACAACTTCGTTTATTGGGTTTTGCAACTTTGACGTGGACTCTGTAGAGTTCCTTCCGGTCGTCAGCTAACGTAGCTATTTAAGCATTTGTTGCAGTTGGAAGGTCGTTTGTGAACGATAGATACAAAACCGGGCCAAGCACGCTACCCTGGGGGACTCCGGCTCTTGTTTTGCGTAGCGTAGATTATTTATTTTTATACTTCACTCGAAGGGTCTATCAGTTAAGTATGAGTTTAGAAATAAAACTCTTTTGGTAGAGATCTCTGAAATTTGTTTAGAAGGCCTTGGTGCCAAACTCTAAAAACACTGCCGAGTAGGTATATTTTTTTATGATCTAGTGCATTTTCTATTACATTTGTCAATCGATGTACTTGTTCAAGAATTGTGTGTTTATTTCTGAAACCAAATTGGTGAGTTGGGGTCAGATTTCCTTTGGTTGAAGGCGTCTCAGTAGAATTTATTCAAATAGTTTTGACAGTGTAGGGAGGAGAGATATAGGTCGATATGATTTTTTGTTAGTTGGTGGTTTTCTTGGTTTAGAAATCATAATGACTACTGCTAACTTCCATTGTTTTGGTACATATTTCAGGCGAAAGGCTGCATCGATGATATGTTGAAATTTTTTAATAGCTCTCTCAGATAGTTCTTTGAGTATCTGTCCAGTAACCAGATCCTCTCCTCGTTTTTTTTTAGCTTTAATTTCTTTCTGAATAGTGTTTTTAAGCTCAGCTAGACTAACTACTTGAATTTCTAGTTTATCGTTCTCTATTACGAGTGAAGAGTTTTCTTCCACGTTTTGTCTTTTTTTCTTAGATTCTAGAGTGCTTGGTAATAGATTAGTCTACGATATCAGGAATCTTGTTATTATCAATCGGCCAGTGAGTTGGTTGATTACCAGAGTAGAAATTGCAGTTGAGTTCTAGCTCAGCTGAAAGAAGCTCTCTACCTTTTGTGGTTGTTAGTCTGAAACCCCAGAATTTATTTTTCGCATTGTAATCACCTCGACTTATAACCTTACATTTGGAGGAACTCCATTTATTTCTTCTTTTTGAGTCTAAACAAAGAGAACAATAGATTGCTGATATGTGACATTCCATCATTTGTTGTAATTCATGATATATTGTCACCACTTGCGTATATTCATTTTCTACTTTTATGCTCTCGTTGTTCTTTATGCTTCGATGAGACTGATGGAAAATTTCTGTTGCTAAAAAATGTAATCTAAAGAAACCTTCTGATTATACACGATATAGAACACGTAGTAAATTTAATTTATGACGGTTGACTAAATTCACATATACATATATATATATACTTCTATATATATAAATTTTCCTTCTTAATAAAATTTAGTTTTAGTAATCAGATGCCTAAGTACTTGATTACTTTCCTGTATTCGGTACTTTGTAACGAGTGAGTACTTTTTCCTACACCACTAGTTGTATTGAAGATTTTAGATGATATCAAACAAGAATTTGATATTTGGCAGCTTTTTTACTACCTAACTTCGACAAAGTCACACAGTGAATCACGAAATACTTTGCAAGTAACTCTGTCGAAAAATGTAACAACGGTGGACATAGCTTGGGTCAACATGTCTAGCGACCAAACAAATCTGGCCGAAACTGGATCTGAATCGCTCTAACAGTAAAAGTAAAATTTTTCAAGACAGAAGGCATTTCAGCGCCATAATTGACGTCATCTCTGGACACTGTCTATTAGGTAAACATATTAGGAGGCTTCGTATTCTAAAAACGACTTCTGAAGAAGCTGCATGGACGAGGAGGAGGAGACAGTCCCCCACCTTCTTTTTAGAAAAATAAAACTCTATTTAGGAGCCTTGTTCTACAATGACTTTAGCGATCTAAGAAAAACAGACACCAGAAGTCTCGAATGATTTGTTAAAAATTCAATATGGTTTCTTGAGTAAAGTAATTTCAAGTACACAGCGCGTCACACCGGGCCAACAGGCCTAAGTGAGTTGGTCCCTTTCCAGCAGCCACTCTAACCTAATCTAACCATATCCTAACATGGATAATTAAAATTCGGACCAAGCTAATCTCCTACCATACACATGTATACATGTGGGATCTTTCTCACAAATAGAAAGAACTATTACCAATAATTCACAAATGTTTATTTAAATGTTTTAGCAAAAGGATTAAATTAAAGTCAGTAACGATGTAAATATATGTACTTCGTCCACGGCCACGTTCACGTTGATAATGCTCTAACAGGCAACTGCTTGCCGCCTACCACATACATAGGCTAAACAGTAAAAGTCTAAATAATGAACCCTTTAAAGTTCTCAAGACACTGGCAGTAATAAGTCGTTTTTTTAGGAGCAATAAAAGAACAAGTTAATCAAATGAAACCACAGCATAAGTTCACCTTGATGTAGTTTGAGATATCCGCAACCTTACCTTGGCTACAAAAAGGTAACTGTCCGAGTCGATGTTGGCTCCTCGGAATGTAAGAACATCCATAATATTGGAGGAGTGTCTTGCGTCGATCGCATTGTAATCACTCTTGTTGACTGTTGATTGATGGGGATTTCTCCAAGTCCCCTTGTATATATCGAGATGTGGGAACCGCGTGCTAGGCACGACAATGTTTCGCCCCGCCGCAGAGACGATTAGCCTTAATCTGTTATCGGAGGTGGTGTCGTGCGGGCTATATTTTCCGATCGTTCCGCCAAAGACCCCCTCTCTTCCTAGCTTTGCATTTAAATCACCGAGGACAATTTTTATGTCATAGCTAGGGCATGGCTCTTAGATCTTGTTAAGGAGCTCATAGAAGAAATTCTTGGTGTCGCCATCTTTCTCCTCTATGGGAGCATTCGCGCATAAAAGACTAATTTGGACGAATTTAGCCTTGATGCGGATTGGTACGAGGCGCTCGCTCACATGCCGGAAGCTCAGGACTTCTTGTCTTAGTCTACCTCTAACAACAAATTCGCATCCAAATTAACGCTGCTTTTGCCGTCGATAGCAATCTCCGTAGTAGATGTCGCATTTTTTCATCCTGTTTTTGTTCGGCCCATCCCATCGCATTTCTTGTATGGCGGATATATCTGCTTTGCAGCAGTCTAGGGCCTCCGCTAGTTGTTCGGCTACGTGGTCTAATAAGGGACCTAAAATTCCACGTGCATATCCGAAGCTTATTGTCGTTTAATCTTTTGCGTGGGTTGTCAACAGTAGATCCGTCCATATATGAGGCTTGTTGATGCTTCGTAACTTTATATTTTTTTAAATGGCCGGGCAGTTACCCCGGTGGCACAACGCCCAACCTGGAGGATCGTACACATACTTGGAAAATTATTGTAGTTTAGCACTTTGGATTTAGAGTCAAATCTAAATTCATTAGGATGTCATTCCAAACAAACAGCTACTTCCGTAGATAATGATAATTTTGATTTTTAGCGATTACATATTTGCTTAAAATATGCACCCTCTAGGTAGAGTGTGCCTTGTTTACATGGACGATATTTTGGTAGATTGTATATTTATACAAAGACATATGCAAATCCGTGAACAAGTATTTAAAAATCTTTGAACCGCCAATTTTGAGAATCGGTTGGATAAATATGAAATATACATTTTTAGTACATATTGTAATGGCTGACGAAGTCAAGCTCAATCCTGAAAAAATCTTAACCATCTAGGAATACCCGACACCAAAAGCTCCTAGACATATTAAGCCATTTAACTGAAAGCTTTCAGAATTTTAGATTTTAACTATTCCAGTTTCTTGGAAACGTTCAAAATATTCTGCGATCGCAATGTGATGGAGTTCGGAGTGGTTAACCAGACCGATGAAAAAGAGCACTTAACCAAAATCAATAATTGTGACATACCATGAGATAGTACACGTGGTGACAATCATTCAGTTAAAATCTTGGAGCATACAGCACAATCCAGTTTTGAGAGAAATAATACCTCTCAAAGTAGTGTAATGGACCCCGATAAGAGAGTCTACAACTGCAATGAATGGACCACGGTCCTCAGTAACTTAACTCGGGCAGCAAGTCACGTCAACAGCAGCTCCAATAAGAGGAAAAGGAGAAATGAAGAGACAGCGCACGTCACTCAAAATATAGAACCTAACCTTGTGAACAATCCCTTTGAACCTCTAATGAACTTAGAGCAGATGAACGCCAGCATAACAACTGATAACATGGACGTGAGCACGAGCAATCTTCGAAGTAACTCCAACAAGCAACCTACTAACAATAATAATCGTACTGCTAATACTAACAAATCCCATCTTTGTCTTTGGTGCTAACTGCACCCTAATTAGCGAATTAATCGAACTTGCATTGTCTAAATGTAAAATAGTAGATATTCAGTATAACTTTGTAAATATTGGTTACCAAAATATGCGAGTAAGTAATACAAGTGTGCACAAACTAATAATTGATAGATTGCGTGACACAGGCTTAGGTGCTTATTCTTTCTCTACTAAAGAGACAAAAAAGCTTCGATTTTGTTAATAGGTCTCGATGGTGATACTCTCATTGAATCAACAGTTAAAGCTCTAAAAGAATCCTTGCCTCATATCAGAATAGATAAGATTACCCCGTTTTCAACGACGCGAACAAGAGATTTGAATATTAAATTAAATATTTTTGTTGTTAGACTGGATGTGGGTGAACCAATTAAGGACTTGATTTGTATTCGCAGTTTGTTACACCAATGAGTATATTGGGAACGGAAAAATAGTAGACTTGTAGTAAGATGTTATCGCTGCCAAAGATTTGGTCATACAGGTGAATGCTGTGCCTATAGTACTAGATGTGTTGTCAGTGAAGAAAATCATGCATCTAAACCATGTATGGAAGCATACAAATCGAAAAAAGAAAACAACTTTGAGATGCCAGAACATAAATGTATAAACTGTAATAAAATAGGTCATGCGGCAAATTCTCAGAGTTTCCCAGCATACATCAAGTATAAAGATAGAAAACTAGCTTCAAATTCAAACGCGGCTTTCGTATCGCAAACAATTAAAAGGGTAGTTCAAGAGATGGTTATCCAGCTGACCACCCCTAAAAGTACTCGTAGATATAGCAAAAAATGCAGCTACAACATCCCCCACTTTTGCTGAAACTATACCTAAATCAGGAAATCTTAATGACTTTCTTAATGAATCCAGAAACCTGTTTAATATTTCGTTTAAAGACCTTTTGGTTTAAATGAGGCAATTTTAGCCAACATACCTAAATCTCGAATCAAAGGAGGAAAAAATCTTTGCTTATTTAGAGTTCGTCGCTTCTATAGCATAGTTATATAATGGCTCAAACAAAACTTCGCAGTATGTTGATGAATTTTAACTCAATAATTTCTCATGAAAAAAGACTTTCACTTTTAAATAAAGAATAAGAAAAAAACACAAACCTTCTTTTGAACGTTATAATACCCTACGAAATGATTCAGGAAGAGGAATTGCAATCATTTTAAAACAAAACCTTTCATTTAGAGATATTCCTTTTCGATGTGAAAAATTTTCCGTGTGTTAAGCATCGATTTCGTTTCATAATTCGGGGTGCACTAGTTACAGATTATTTATAGAAAGTATGTACATACCGGGCGATGCAGGCCAAAATTTACAAAGAGACCTCGATAGACTTCTTTCCTTTGCAAATACATTTGATGCAATAATTATTAGAGGAAATTTCAATGGCCGTCATCCTCATTGGGGGGACAGTGTTATAAATCGAAACGGAAGTTAAGTTTATGACTGGTTTTTCAATGGCGCTTATTTGAACCTTGATATTATTCCTTCGGATGGCCCGACTTTTCCACGGTCGTCCTCCTTCATTGACTTCTTTCTCCTTTCTTCAAACCTTAAAAGCAGTGGAAAATCAAACTACTGGACAACGTTTTCTACCCCATCCGACCACTTTAGTATATCTTTACATGTAGGATTTGGTAACTATTCTCCTCTTTTGTTACCCCCAACAGGACCCTCTAGAAGCTTTAAAAGTACTAATTGGGAAGCGTTTAGATTAAGCCTACACAACGACATTTCCCTGATATACATACCGTCATAAAGAAATATATCAAATTCCGAAATTGATAATGTTTTATCTGATCTAAATTCACAATTAACAACGGCGGTTGAAGCCAACTCAGAAGTATATGAACCTAACTATAACAAATTTAAAGATGTGTCTGAATTCACATTGAAACTCATAACAACTCGGAGCGCTTGTTAAAAAGAGTCTTTCACAAACATCTCAATGGGGTCAGTATCGAATATCAACAGCTATCAGCTAGAATTCAGTGCCTAAGTAAACTGATCAAGCAAAGAGTAAACACCGATCTAAATAATACCTTTAATTTTGTTAATAGGTCTCGATGGTGATACTCTCATTGAATCAACAGTTAAAGCTCTAAAAGAATCCTTGCCTCATATCAGAATAGATAAGATTACCCCGTTTTCAACGACGCGAACAAGAGATTTGAATATTAAATTAAATATTTTTGTTGTTAGACTGGATGTGGGTGAACCAATTAAGGACTTGATTTGTATTCGCAGTTTGTTACACCAATGAGTATATTGGGAACGGAAAAATAGTAGACTTGTAGTAAGATGTTATCGCTGCCAAAGATTTGGTCATACAGGTGAATGCTGTGCCTATAGTACTAGATGTGTTGTCAGTGAAGAAAATCATGCATCTAAACCATGTATGGAAGCATACAAATCGAAAAAAGAAAACAACTTTGAGATGCCAGAACATAAATGTATAAACTGTAATAAAATAGGTCATGCGGCAAATTCTCAGAGTTTCCCAGCATACATCAAGTATAAAGATAGAAAACTAGCTTCAAATTCAAACGCGGCTTTCGTATCGCAAACAATTAAAAGGGTAGTTCAAGAGATGGTTATCCAGCTGACCACCCCTAAAAGTACTCGTAGATATAGCAAAAAATGCAGCTACAACATCCCCCACTTTTGCTGAAACTATACCTAAATCAGGAAATCTTAATGACTTTCTTAATGAATCCAGAAACCTGTTTAATATTTCGTTTAAAGACCTTTTGGTTTAAATGAGGCAATTTTAGCCAACATACCTAAATCTCGAATCAAAGGAGGAAAAAATCTTTGCTTATTTAGAGTTCGTCGCTTCTATAGCATAGTTATATAATGGCTCAAACAAAACTTCGCAGTATGTTGATGAATTTTAACTCAATAATTTCTCATGAAAAAAGACTTTCACTTTTAAATAAAGAATAAGAAAAAAACACAAACCTTCTTTTGAACGTTATAATACCCTACGAAATGATTCAGGAAGAGGAATTGCAATCATTTTAAAACAAAACCTTTCATTTAGAGATATTCCTTTTCGATGTGAAAAATTTTCCGTGTGTTAAGCATCGATTTCGTTTCATAATTCGGGGTGCACTAGTTACAGATTATTTATAGAAAGTATGTACATACCGGGCGATGCAGGCCAAAATTTACAAAGAGACCTCGATAGACTTCTTTCCTTTGCAAATACATTTGATGCAATAATTATTAGAGGAAATTTCAATGGCCGTCATCCTCATTGGGGGGACAGTGTTATAAATCGAAACGGAAGTTTAGTTTATGACTGGTTTTTCAATGGCGCTTATTTGAACCTTGATATTATTCCTTCGGATGGCCCGACTTTTCCACGGTCGTCCTCCTTCATTGACTTCTTTCTCCTTTCTTCAAACCTTAAAAGCAGTGGAAAATCAAACTACTGGACAACGTTTTCTACCCCATCCGACCACTTTAGTATATCTTTACATGTAGGATTTGGTAACTATTCTCCTCTTTTGTTACCCCCAACAGGACCCTCTAGAAGCTTTAAAAGTACTAATTGGGAAGCGTTTAGATTAAGCCTACACAACGACATTTCCCTGATATACATACCGTCATAAAGAAATATATCAAATTCCGAAATTGATAATGTTTTATCTGATCTAAATTCACAATTAACAACGGCGGTTGAAGCCAACTCAGAAGTATATGAACCTAACTATAACAAATTTAAAGATGTGTCTGAATTCACATTGAAACTCATAACAACTCGGAGCGCTTGTTAAAAAGAGTCTTTCACAAACATCTCAATGGGGTCAGTATCGAATATCAACAGCTATCAGCTAGAATTCAGTGCCTAAGTAAACTGATCAAGCAAAGAGTAAACACCGATCTAAATAATACCTTTAAAGCCACTTGCGACGCAGGTTTAACGAACGAAGTTCTTTTGAAGGTAACCGAATTTCGCCTACCTAAAAACAATCCAAAATAACCACCTTTTCGCCATCCAGGCTGTCATATAATCCAGCTATTCCACCCTTCACATCACCTCAACATGTAAAAATGTGCAGAAATGGCCTCAAAAATAAAAAATCCTGAGGATTTGATGCCATGCCATGCTGCCATTCACTCGATGTTTTTCTGTTATCTCTATTCAATCATTGCATTAATAATGGCTATTTTACCTCAGCATGGAAAATAGCAAAATTATTACCCATAGCTAAAAAGATAGATATGTCAAAGAAATAAAAGGCTTTCAACCTATATCTTTGCTTCCCAACATTGGAAAACCAGTCAAAATCTTCTGGGAGAAAAAAAAACATTATTCCCCAAACTCAATTTGGGTTCAGAAAACAACATTCCACTGAACATGCCATTCTTCTTCTTTGCAATAAAATTATCCAAAACCTGAGATCAAAAAATGCACGATTTCCTTATATATGTATTTTAAAACGGCATTTGACTCTGTCTCGCAAAAAGGGTTAGTCTATAAATTGTTAAAACTTAATTTTCCGAAGTAGTTAGTGCGAATTATTCAAAACTTTCTTGAAAATCGATTATCTTCAATGTTTGTTAACTCTGAACAATCAGACCCTTCTCAATGTTGTTAGGAAAACCTCAAGGATCAATATTAAGCCCAATTTTGTTTAACATATACTTATGCGACTTCCATTTGCCAACTTCACAGAGGCAGAACCAAATGCAATTCTATTTGCAGACGACACCGCCATAATAGCCAGTGATGGGAGATCTCAAATTGCTCTTTTTAAAATAGAAGAAAAAGTACCCTTATTAGTGGGCTATTGCCAAGAGTGGGGTATAAATATAAACACTGAAAAAAGTAGTCTAACATGTTTCCGAAACGCTAGTTGAAAAGGTTATCGTATGGCAGTTAAAAAGAGTAAAAGACTCTCCCACTGCGATCTGAAAATAAATACTTCGGTATTAACTTAAATAATGGATTACTTTTTAATTAACACGCTAGAAAGATAGTATGTAAAGCATAGTATGCTACGGCGAGGCTGAAGCCAGTACTTCATTCAAAAGGAATGCCCAAAAACACAAAAGTTCTCATCTATAAAACTTTGATTCGACCGATTTTGGCATTTTTGGGTTCTGCTCCTGGTTGAGTATTTCACCCACAATAGCAAAGGAACTTGAAAAATTTGAGAGGAAAATTTTTAGATTTTGCTGTGTTAGTAGAGCGAATAAAAACTATTTCGCAAGTAACGTAATTAATGAAGACTGCAAAACAACGCCGCTCCTCCAATATTTAACAAACCTTGCAAAAATTAAACTTAAACGCACTGAATACCATCCGAACACATTAATAAGATCCAGCTTTGAAGATAATTATTACCTCTCTCCATACAACATTATAAACCAGAGATCAATACCAGTAGTAGAGCTTGACACAAACAGGAACGGTTTGATACCTTTTTACGATAAAACATCATGCTTTAGCTTAAGAGGATAAACGTCTTAGTTTTTCGGAAAGTGAACACTCTCATTATACCAACTTTAGTTTCTTATCCTCTATCAAAAATATTTAAGTTTTGCAAACACAAGACATATACGAGTACATTTACACATGAATATAACTATTAAGTTGAATGGGAAGTCAGCCATCTCTTGTTTCGTCTTATTTTTGTGTTATATTTTCTAGTCATAATTTAAGATATAAAATAAGAATATTAAAGGTACGCCAGGAGCAAGCGTACTCCAAAAAACTTGATTTACACTTTACAAGTATCAAGTTAATTTGCTAAATACTATATACACCAATATTCTGTTGGAATATCAAAAACGCACGAGACGACTGTTTAATTCAGAGTGAACATATATTTCGATATATTCTATTTCAAAGTTGTGAATGTAATAGAGTAGAATATAAGTGTAATATAAGAACATAATTGTAATGCAATAGTTTTGTGCCATAAAAAGTAGCACAGTAACATTAGTAAATTTAGCGTAGTATTCATAGCATTCATAATTAGTATAACATAGTATTCATAGTTATTTTTATTTAGTTTTTAATTGATTTATTTATAATTAACACTTCCCCGCAATCAAAAGTTAAGTCCAAGGTCTTCCTTGCTTCAATGTCAAAGTCTGTATATCCAATTACATCTAGCCCGCTCATTCGATAAGTCAGCTTATAGTTTTGTGTCCCTTTAAGGTACCTCAGAATCCTTTTAGCTGCTGTCCAATGAGGTTTACCATAATTGTTATTGAACTGACTTAGAAAACTAATAGCGAATGAAATATCAGCCCTGGTCGTTACAGCCAAATACAGTAACGAACCAATAAGTTTCTGATAAGGTAACTTACTCATATTTTCCTTTTCAATGTCAGTTGTAGGACACATGTTCTTTGACAACTTGCAATTTAAGTCTATTGGTGTGCTCACCGGATTTGAGTCTTCCATATTGAAACGCTTTAAAACTTCAGCTATATATTTTCCTTGATACATTGTGATCTCGCCAGTAGCCTTTTGATTGAACTCTATTCCTAAAAAGTAGTTGAGTTTACCTATATCTTTCATCTTAAACTGAGATTTTAGTTTATCCTTATAAAGTTTAATTTGATCTATGCTATTTGATCCTATAATTATATCATCAACGTATAAAGTGATAATAACTTTGTGACCATCCTTTCGTAAAATGTAAATGCAAGGTCACAGTCGTTCGTGGATCTCCGCAGAGATTTATCGTGTTCGGCTTTCTAAGAGTGAAAAAGACAGTGACTCAGTGCTTACAGTAAAGATAATTGATCAACATTTTGATAATTGACTCGGTAGCCTAGCAGTTAGCGGCGCCGCTAATCTAATTGTGGGATACGGGTTCGAACCCGGGAATAACCTGACACTTTTTTTTTTGTAATTATTAATTAGTGTAAAATAAAAACATAAACAAAAGTCTCTAATAAAAGAAAAATCACGTGATGGATGGTGGAGAGCGCTCCGCTGTTCCTATAATGGGAGTTGCGAAAGGCAACAATGCTATTGCCGGTGCCGTGGCGAAAGCTATTCAGAGGAGGAGGAGGCTAAGAACCACTCCTAATTCAAAAAAAAATGAAAATGGGTGCAGCCTTGGCAACAGAAACAGCACGGCAACGCAAGAACAAATCAGATGATGCGTTGATGCACATCACTGATGAAGCGCAGTATGTGGGGGGCAACAACAGCTTTGCCTCTTTAGCTGCGTCTGAATCAGAAGATGAGGATGCGGAAATAAGCGATATAAACAGCAGCATTCAAGAGCTGAAAAAAAGTGCTTGCAATTAAGCAGAGACAAACTGCACGCAGGCAGAGCAGAAACAACAACTGCAGCAACAACAAAACCAGCAGCAGCTGAAACAACAACTGCAGCAAACAAAACAGCAGCAATAACAGCAGTTGCAAAAACAACAATTGCTGAAGCCACAGCAGCTTAAAAAACAGAAGCAGCAGCAACAACAGCAGCAACAACAACAACAGCAGAAGCAGAAGAAGAAGAAGGAGAAGGTGCCTCCTATCAACACCTACAAACTTGAGGTAAATGCTACCAAGGACCTATGTAAGTTAGTCATTGGTAATAATTTTAATATTAAGGGATTGGGTAACGATCGCCATGCCATCCACTGTAATACAGTGGAGGGCTACGCGAAAGTGAAAGAGCTCCTCAAAGAAACGACGTAGGAGCACTACTCATACACACCGAAGTGTAAAAAGCGGCAATCGATGCTGCTGAAGGGTTGGAACCATCTTCTGATCCTGAGGAGATCCTGGCACTGCTCAAAGAGAAGGAGTGCGAAGGACTCAAATTTGTGGGGGTAAAGCCATTTACCACAGCTAGAGCCAGGCGGGAGAAACGGGGTCTGCCGTTCTTCCTGGTGCAGCTCAGTCCCCAAAAGCCGTCTGGATAGTCTTAGGAGTATCAATGTCCCAGACTACCAGGTGGTTCACTGGGAAAAATTAAAAAGGAGCGAAGGCGTTATACAATGCGTATAAGAGTGTGAGTGAAGAGTGTGCTCTGGGTAGGGACGGAGCATCCGATCGGACGCAGCTCTCGTGCGTGTTATGTGGGAGCGTGGGACACACCGCAAACTATCGGGGTTGTCCTAAGTTCGCCGACATTAAAATCGCTCGGCAGCAGAAGGTGGAGGTCAAACGTTCACCTGTTAGGTTTCACACACCAACCAGCTGCAACAGCAGGTGCAAGAACAGGCCAAGCGGGTGGACCGGGCTTAATGCAACACATGTCGTAATGGGTACGCACATAGTGGAGCAAACTTTGAAGGTCCTTGCGGTGAATGTTAATTCCCTGATTGGGATCGAACGAAGAGCCGCGATGTTTAAATTGCTACAAGACCAAACTCCTGATGTGCTTTTCGCTAGCGAAACCAAGCTAACCGATGAGCATGAACTGGAGTACAATAATTATATTGTTAAAAGAAGAAACCGGCCTATCTCCCAACGTGGAGGCGGTGTCGCGATCATCATTAAAGAAGGCATAGAATTCCACAGAGTGTACAAGGGAGTGTTACGCAGGTTCCGGGTGTTAGAAGCAGTCGTCATTTACATTCCGCTCCGCAGTGGAAAGCGGCTGTACTTGGCCTCTGTTTATGCATCTGGGGCTTCACAATCCACCTTATTCATTACAGAGCTCGACACACTTTTTCGACTTCTGAGGCTGGAATCGGGGGAGAATTATTTTATAATCGGCGGGGACTTCAACGCTAGACACAGAGATTGGGGAAATAATTTGCCAAATACTAGAGGGAACCTACTACTCGATACGATGCCATGTATAGACTCGGTCGCAAAGTGACGGATAACCCGTCGTTTCCCAGAGGCGGGTCTTATTTGGATCTATTACTGTACGACGAACGTATACGACTGACAAGTACGAATTTACAAACGCTTAACCGTCTGCGCACATTCGTGTATGACAGCGACCATTGCGGTTTTAGCACCGAAATCACAGTTCCCAACGATATTGCGGAATTGGAGGAGTTTGTCCAAAGATACTCTTACAACTACAGTAAGACTCGATGGGCACGCTTCTCCGCAACCTTGACAAGAGCACTCTCCTCGAACACGCTCCACCCACCGTCCAATAGGAATTTATCAAAGGAGGAGATCGATAAGTACCTTAAACGAACGGACCAGACAATAAAACAAACTATGGACACTACAATACCGCGGTATAAACAAACGACTAACGAAGATCTGTTCCGCAATCCTACTATTGACGCACTGCACCGACAGAAAAGTAGACTTCTGACAAGACTTAAAAACTTATACAGACAACACCCAGAGATTAGGACACTGAAGTCGTCGATTAAAAATATTCAAACACTAATCAAAGAGAATTACAGAATTGCTGTAAGTTTTTATTGGAACAACAAGGTACGGGCTGTAAACACCAGCAACCCGAATATGTTCCCGCAAATAAATAAACTTTTTCGGAGAAAAAAATCAAAACGACCTTCAGTGTCTTAAAATAGCCCGGACAACAGACAATGAACGGTTACTAACAATAGCAGGCATTGATACAAATGAGGCCGCTGATGATGACGACTTCTTTGTGATCGAGGATCCACAGGAGAAGGTTGAGGCCATAGGGGCGACTTTCCAGGAAGTATACAAGGCCAATGATATCATTGGCCCTAATTATGACCTGGACAATCGCGTCTTGGTGCACAACTTCTATATTCGAAAAGAAGTAGAGAACTGGCGATCCGAGGGCTCTGGTTTCACCCAGTTCAGCAACGAAAATGTGGCAAATAATGTCATTGCCAGAGAAGGTGAGCTACCCCCGTTCATTTCGAAGGAAGAACTCCATTAGATCTTCGACACAATCAGAAGTAAGAAATCAGTGGGGACTGATGATATTCCGAACATCGTGCTTCGACATCTTCCTCTAGAAGCGGTAGACATTTATACCACCCTGTTTAATAATGCAATGAATAATGCACATTATTTAGCGCATTGGAAAACGGCGGTGGTTCAACCTATCCCCAAAAAGGGAAAAGATATATCCAATCCGGCGAATCTTCGGTCGATAAGTCTTCTTCCGAATATCAGTAAGGTGTTCGAAAAAATAATCAGTAGAGCTCTGACTAGGTGGGTTGAGGACAAATATATAGTTCCGGATAACTAATTCGGTTTTAAGGCAGGACATGCTTTCTCACATGCCGCATCTAAACTGGTGTCCGATATCCAATGGAATAAAGGCAAAAAACAGTGTACTGGTGCCTGTCTAATTGACTTGGAGAAGGCTTTCGACACTGTATGGTTAGAGGATCTTTTCTACAAGTTGGCTAGGCTGGGGATCAGTAAACCACTCTTGTACATTCTTTGTAATATGCTAACCAACAGACAGTTCATCGTGAAAAATGGTCATGTGACTTCTGTTGAAATATTTCAAATTAAAAATGGTCTTCAGCAAGGCGCGGTCAATTTGCCGATCCTATTCAACATTTATACAAGCGACTTGATAGGTTCACTTCCCCATACTATATCGTACGCAGATGACTTGATAGCGTACAGAACTGGTCCAAAAATCGAGGTCATTAATACTCTCTTACAGCGTGACTTCGGTAAGATAAGACGATTTTGCGATGACTGGAAGTTGAAAATCAACTTTCAGAAGTCGGAAACCATTCTTTTTAGGACGCCGTTGTCTGGAGCCTCTAGGGATACCAGAAAAGCGAAAGTTCTCGATCATTGGACAACACGGACAGCCTCTTGCCCGTCGAAATGTAGTCAGATACCTTGGGATCTGGCTTGATCAGTTTCTGTATTTTAACAAAAATGTAGAAGCTGCTCTAGCCAGAGATAAAGGCGCTTTTGCCCTCACAAAGAGACTGTTTTATAGCAGCCAACTCGATGCGAGGGTGAAGATAATCTGCTACATGGCCCTTATCAGGTCCATGCTGGTATTTGGGTGTCACGTGTGGTTCAATGTACGAGCAAGCTTAATGGAAAAGATTCGGGTGTTTGAGAGGGCTTGCCTTAGGCCTTGTCTTCGCTTGTACAGAATACCAGAGTCGGAGTACAAAAAATTTTATCCTAACGAGGTCCTTTACAACAGGGTGAACCTAATACGAGTGGACAACTTCGTAATTAAGCTGACTCGAAGGCACATTGCAAGAGCAATGACCTCGACGAATAACCTCATATCCGGGGCTTACTACCCCAATTACATTTATCATGAGAGTGTGCGCTCAAACGGCTTCGCTCCACCGGAAGCATTCCTCTACTTTGATCAGATAAGGTTGATCCAGGATAGATCAGCGATCCCGTTAATCTTCCATGCCGCTCGGACAGCTGGGGACAGGCGACTCAACTACAACAGAGACGTCGCACACAGCAGAGTGGATCGTCTCAGGTTCAGTAGGGCGGTGGGGAATCGCGATAAGAGGGATGTCGTTCGGCAGCACCAGCATTTCTGGTGGTTGAATGATGGGGAAGATGCTTCGTCGTTGTTTCCGTCAATTACGGACCAGCCTCACTAATGAGACAGAGCTGACCAATCTATTTCCTCTGTAAATAGCGATGGCCAGCTTACATAGGTTTAGGATTGCATTTAAGAAATATATATATATATTAATATAAACAAAGGTATATACTAATATATGTATATTATTGTGTATAATGTCTATGTGTTTATATGTGTGTATTATGTATGTAGGTTAGCTAGACTAAGGTTGTTTTTAAGTTAGATATTAAGTTTTTATAAAAAATACAAAATTTTGTTCATATGCTAAGTTTTTGTTAACAATGTTTTTCTTAGCCTTAAGTATAGAAAATAAATATCATAAAAAAATATAATTGAAGTCGAAAGACATAGATATAAGAATTTAGAGTAGCTTAGAGTGCCTGTGTACTGGCCCTACACCTAAGTTAGTATAAGATTGTTCAATAATTTTAAGCTAGCATTTAAGCATTTTCTGTTAGAATGTAAGTCGTAATGATAAGTAAAATAAAATGCATTTAAACTGAACTGAAACTGACTGTAAATGCAAGGATCAGTAGCCAATGGTCTCATCCCCATATTAACAAGTGCTGTATTAAGTTTTACGTACCACTGTCGGCCCGATTGTTTCAACCCATATATAGCTTCTTGTATTTGACATAGCTTACCATTTTCACAATCTTCATTCATAAGAGTCGAATACATCTCAGGAATTTGCATGGATATTGTTTCTTCAATCTGTCCATTCAAGTTAGCGGTGACCACATCTAACTGGTGTAAAATGAGACCCCATTCAGCAGCAAGAGCCATAACTAAACGTATGGAACATTGTCGAGCTACTGGTGCGTACGTTTCCTCTATGCCCGAACGTTTAGAGCATCCTTTCGCGACCAAACGAGCTTTTCTTTTCGTAATTTCTCCATCAGAACCAACTTTTGTTTGGAATACCCATCTACATCCTATCACATTTTTTCCCTTCGGTCGATCTGCTATTGTCCAAGTCTCGTTGACTTTATGTGCTAAAAGCTCTTCCTTCATAGCCCTTTTCCACTCAGCAATATATTTGGATCTAACAATAATTCGTTAATATTTTGAGGGTCTTCACTTACCAAACAAGTGGCATCTAAAAACACATCGCAATCCTCAGAATCACATATATCGACTTTGCCATGCTGTTTTAAATTTGCTGTGCTCGCAAATTTCATTTTTGACCGAGTTCTCATTCCTACGTGTCCATTAGCGTTCTGTTCACGCTGTTCAGAAAGATTGTGTCGAACGTAGTCTTCATTCGTTTCGTGCTGACCATGCGTTCCATGCTCTTCATGCTGTCCATGCTGCTCTTCATGATCCTCATGCAAATTTTCCAGTTTTCTAGGCTTTTCATGCTCCCTTCTTCCCTCTTCTCCAAAAATCGATCCGAAAAGGAATTCCAGTTCAGTTTCATTTGACTTGTTATTCGTTGGGTCCAATTCTTTTCTATAGGTAAAATCTTTTTTAATAAATTCAACATCTCTGTTTTTTATAAATTTTGTTGGTATATGCCTTAGAAGATTTGCAATATCCTACAAAAATATACGGTCTTGATCTAGCATCAAATTTACCTTTGTTTTTACTTTTGATCATACAGCGAGCCATTTCCACAAACGTCCTATTCATCCTTTCCGAAACGCCATTCTGCTCAGGTGTATACGCGACTGTTAACTGATGCTTAATGCCATGTTCGGTCAAAAATGCCTCGAACTGTCTGCCACAATATTCTCCACCATTATCCGATCGTAAAGTTTTAATGCTTCATTTTTAGTTTTTAGGAAATATACTTCAAACCACCTCCTAGCATCGTTAATGAAAGTCGCAAAATAACTACACCCACCATTTGATTTTTTACTTATCGGTCCACAAGCGTCGCTATGCACTAGTTCTAACGGATGTTTACTTCTTGAATCACTACTTTTTGGAAATGGTTTTCTGCATAATTTTTCTCTGATGCAGATTTCACACTGAAAATTGTTTAAGAGTGTACTTTTGTTACTCATCTTTAATCCCAAAACAGAATTCTTCACCGCCATATTTCGCAATGTCTTTGAGTTGAGATGACCAAATTTTCATGCCATTTTTGTAAATCAAACTCAATTGATTGATCAATGGGCAATTTCCATGTTTTCAGATATATAATACGAGTATAGACCACCCATTCTTTCAGCAATTGCAACTGCCATATTATTAGAATTTTTAATGATAGCTTTACTCTTATTAAAAATCACTTCTAGGCCTTTTTCAGTAATTCTCGGAATTGAAACTAAATTTGTTCGTAGATCGGGAGCAAACAACGTTTTCTCTAAATTAATGTCAACACCACTTAATGTTCTGATTTCAACTGCACCAATGCCTTTTATTTCCGTAGTTTGTTTGTTACCTGGCTCTGTGTACTCTAACGAAGAGAACTTATTTTTATCACTGCACATGTGGAATGTTGCTCCACTGTCCAAGCACCAATTTCGAGTTTGTGCACTAACTCCAACTGATAATGCTTTGTTATCCTCACAGCTTGTTAAAAATGATTCCTCAGTGATTGCAGATCGCTCTTGTGCATTGACTTTTCATTTGCAATTTGATGCTTTGTGACCCAAGCGACCACAACGAAAACATTTTATATGAGATGTAAAATGCTTGTTGTCTTCGATTTCCCTGTGTTTCCTTCTATCTACATTTGTTACATTGCCCTGCCTGCTCACCTTTGCTTTTTGTTTGCGATATTTTTGTTTTGCAAATAGGGCTCCACTTTCTGTGCTCTCTTTAGTCTTACGTGCGTTATACTCTTCTATTATTTTAATCTTTAATATATTAGGTCTCGGAAGTTCATCTCTAGACTCTATTGCAACTCTAAAATTCTCAAATGATTCTGGTAGACTATAGAGTAAGAGTATTGATAGCAAATCCTCATTTACCTCCAATTGCATATCAGCCAGCTTATCTACGGCAGAGGCGAAATTTGATAAATGATCTTGAATATCGTCGCCTTCATTCATTTTATTCAAAACAAGTTGTTTTAGCAAAGTGGCTTTCCTTGCAGGACCTCGTGATTGGTACACGTTATGCAACTTAACCCTCTTACCTCTTTTAATTCTGATGAGCTTATTGAAAGAATTACGTCCGATTTAGCTTTTCGGTCCTGTCGGTCCCATATCTCGGCATTCTCCAAGTCCATTCCCTCTGTCCCGGTTGGCCGCTTCTTAAAACCACTCACATAATCCCAAGAATCATCCCTTACCAGCAATGCTTCCACGTGTAATTTCCATGTGTCGAAATTATCCCGCGTAAGCGCCTCAATCCGCACTAAATGATTATTTGACATCGTTCAATTTAATCAATGGCAACTTGATAGCAGCCAAACAAACTTTCCACAAATTATGATGACTCTAATTATTTAGGATTTCTATTGTCTCTTAGTAGGCTGGGCTGGGCCCATAACCTGTTGGAATATCAAAAACGCACGCGACGACTGTTTAATTCAGAGTGAACATATATTTCGATATATTCTATTTCAAAGTTGTGAATATAATAGAGTAGAATATAAGTGTAATATAAGAACATAATTGTAATGCAATAGTTTTGTGCCATAAAAGTACCACACAAACATTAGTAAATTTAGCGTAGTATTCATAGTATTCATAATTAGTATTACATAGTATTCATAGTTATTTTAATTTAGTTTTTAATTGATTTATTTATAATTAACATATTCTCCCCAATTGCTTTGCCTGGCGTATTTTTAAGCCGGCTACATAATTGTAATTTTAACATATATAATATAAACTTATAAACATAAAGAAAAATTTGTTTCAAAAGCCTCAATAAAGAATTGAATTAAATTGAATTGAATTGTTTAAAATGTTCTGCGCAACGATCGTACAACAGTTTTCCGATTTAACCAGACCTTTTAAACAAACTTAAATTATTCCAAGTGTTGTCCATCGTAAGGTTAGAATCAGATAAATCGGTTTGCGATGCAAGGCGGACATAGTAGCTTAAAGAAAGATACGAGGGCGGGTCAATAAGTCCGTGACTTTTGGATTAAAACACAGATTTTTTGATAAAAAAATAATTTTATTTTTCAACGTAGCCTCCCTTGAGCTCTATACACTTTGTCCAACGCTTCTCCAATTTTTTTATCCCTTCCAAAAAAAATGATTTGTCGAGGTCCTCAAAATAGGCCTTTGTTTGCGAGATGACTTCATCATTGGAGTCAAATCTTTTTCCACCAAGCCATTTCTTCAGGTTTGGGAACAAGAAGTAGTCGCTCGGAGCCAAATCTGGAGAATAGGGTGGATGAGGGAGCAATTCATAGCCCAATTCATGGATTTTTGCCAGTTGTTACACGATTGCGTTTGTGGTCGACTGTGAGCAAACGCGGCACCCATCTTGCGGAAAGCTTTCTCATGCCCAAGTGATCATTCAAAATTGAAACCACTGAGCCATGCGAGATCCCTACGGCTTCCACAATCTCTCGCACTTTCAATCTTCGGTCGGCCAACACCATATCGTGAATTTTTTCGATTGTTTCCGGTGTAGAGACCTCAACTGGGCGTCCAGGACGTTCGGCATCTTCAGTGCTTATACGGCCACAACGAAATTCAGTAAACCACTTTTTTACCATTGAAATCGATGGTGCAGAGTCCCCATAGTATTTATCAAGCTTAGCCTTGGTCTCGGTAATGGTTTTTTTTCGCAAGAAATAATGCTTAATAAGCACACGAAATTCACTTTTTTCCATTTTCTCCTCAAATTAGTGAGTAGTCTGATAAAAATAGCTGTCAAACACAAACTAACTGACGCAGCAAGTTTAAATTTTGACAGGAGTCAACTGACAGATGCCTGTTGACAGGAGCAGTGTTGCTGTTTCAGTAAAGAGGTCAGAAATTCAAAAAGTCACGGACTTATTGACCCGCCCTCGTACCTTTATCTAACTTTCTAATCAAATCATTATTTAATACAGAGATAGTAAATTTAAACTGCACGCAAAACCAACAATACAGTTTAAACCGAAAAAGACATACATTGGAGGGGTGTAATATAAGTGATAAACCTGCCACAGCTAAAATATTAAAAACATTAATAAATAAACAGAGATTAGAAACGATAAAACTTCAGAAGCTATTCGACATGTTTATTCTGAAATACATTTATCACTCATAGCCGTATAAAATTAGTTTTAAGCAATATCTTTCTAAACGATGTAAAGAACGAACAAGAAAAGTTTGTTCGAGACTACAAAAAATCGAATCATAAAAGTAGTTTAGAAACATTTGAGAATTTAAAGGAACATGTTGTTTTTAGAACGTGAAGTATACATATTATCAAAACACGTCAATTAACTATATAGGTAGTTAAACATGTCATCGGTATAAATATGATATAACATGTAAACATTTATTCAGTAAATAAAGAAAATTGCATGGTAATACTAAACAAATTTTGCAGATTCTCTTGTGTATACCTAATACCCGCAAGAAACAGTATAAATCTCATAAAACTTCTTAAATATTTGTTTTCCCACCATTGCATTCCCAATTTAATAATCATAAACAACATAATTGAAGAATTTTCTAAATTTGTATGATATAGACTTAGGAGTACACACTTAGTGTCCTAAAACATATTGTTTTCCTGTACAAAATAATAGTTTTTAAGTGTGCACATTATTGTTTTTTCTTTAATTTTTATTAAAGTTTTATGAATTACATAGATATAAAAGCGTTACTTAGCCTAAGGCCTCTTGATGCTCTGGCTACTAAGCTACTCTGTAATTTTAATTGTTCTGTAGCTGTTCAATAAATAAATAAATAAATAAAAGCGTTACTCAATTTCCCATAGTTTATAACAGTTAATATTATATGGTTTTTTAAAATATTTTTTAATAAGAACAGAACAGTTTAACAATTTTTCGTACATTTAGGAAATATATACTCGTATAATAAAATAATAAAGTGCAAATAGTTAAAATGTTTAGAACAAAAAAAACAACACAAAATCAATCACAATTAAAAAGAATTAATGGGATAGAGACAAAAATAATAATTAGTAATAAGAAAAAATAAATGCGATTGTTAAAGTTTGTGGATATTGTGTGTGTTTTTATTGCAACAATTCAGGATAGAGAACTGGTATTGATTCTAGAAGTCAGGACTCGTGGTATCCAAATCCAAATAACATGAAGTACGTTAAACTGTTGCAAGTAAGTAAATAAAGCTTCGTGTTATTTAAAGACTGCTGATGATGTTGGAAAAAGTTTGACTTTACCTGCATCTAAATTCCCTTTGAATTAAAGAAGTTTTCCCGCAAAGGCAGCCATAAAGTTTTTTGTTTGAAATAAATTTAGCTTATAACTTTGTATTTGTAATTTAACTTCAGTAAATATTTTCAACAGGTCTGTCAAAAGAGAGATGTAAGTTTTCGAAAGAACCAACTTTTCGCGAAATTTTTCGTATTTGTTTTGAATAAAGTATAACCCGATTCAGACCTTTTCAAAACCAACATACTGCTGTGGAAAGCAGCAAGCTATAGCAATCATCATTATTTTAACAACAAAGCTGGTCATTCAGTGTACTCGTACTGCTTCTAATCTTATTGTTTGTTGAAATAACGCAGTTAATCGACTTCTGCAGGCGTTCATATAATTTTTTTACAACTAAAAGCTGACGATTAATAATACGATGTACCGCGAGTATATTTGGTAATGCTTGTTTCAAATGCGCTATGACACCCTTATAATCCCCTGTCATGTCGGAACACCATGCGTGCTTTTGCATTAGTTTGACCTGCCGAAGAGAACAACGCGAAAATGAGATTCACAGAGAATCATGTAAAATCAAATGCAGCAAGTGCGGTAACTGACTACATCCGGAGTGCGCAAACCACAGTCCATCAGATGTGGACTATATCACGAAAAACAAACAAGTTTGGAATTGTGCCGATTGCATGAAAAAACTCCGAAATAACCCCGGAAGGCTTTTCTTGTCGTCGACACCACCACCAGCTGAGTGTGATTCATCCAAAATTACTCTGCAGAAGGTGTATGACGAAATAGTGCAACTTAAAAAATCTCTTTCGTATACTGTTATCACACTCGATGCTATGAATCGCTGTTTGACAACGTTGGAGCAGTTCGCGAACTTTGCCAATAAAATCAAAGAGGAAAACGAAAAATTGAAAATACAACTTGAAGCCAGCGAAGAGCGACCCAACGGCGCGGAGCAGCTGACTCATGCCAACTACTTGGAGCTGCGCAATGTGCGTGCTGTCGACAACGAATGTGTGAGCGATACTGTTGTGAAAATTTTGAATGATGGACTGCGACTTCAAATACCGAAAGAAGACTTAGACATTTGCTGCCGAAGGTGGAGGTGGAAAATTCTCTACTACTGATGTTGTTTTACTGAAGAGGGTGAGAAGATGCACGAAGGAAAAGATTTTATCGGCATGGCATGCTTAACAGAAGCCAATCAAAGCGAATTTGATTAATTTTTCTGCACTTCGCAATGTATATATCAATGGATGGTTGTCTGGTGAAATGAAACATCTCCTTATGGAAGAATTATAAACATCTGTGGGTGCGAAATGGAAAGATAATGATGAGACTTGAGACAGGATCAGAAGTGAAATTCGTCAGGAGTATCGCTGATCTCCGACAGTTAAGCACTTTATAATACAAGAAAAAAGCTAGATGATTTGAACATAATCGATCCTGAATATGTAAACGTCAGCAATTAAATTTTTTTGGATCTCGATTTTTCATTAAAACATTAGAAGCTTGGAGCAAATTTTGATACTTTTTGTGCTTATTTAGGTACTAATTGCTTAAGTGTAATACCTCAAACTGTAATTTTGACAGAAATCTGGGTATTTAAAAATGAAATTAGCAAATATTCTCCACCGGGCTATTATTCATAACTGAAGTGCATGATAAATATGCGGCCGGCGGAACAGTGGTTCTTGTGAAAAATTAATTTAAAGATGATATTGAGTGATTTACTCCAGATATGGAGTGTAAAACTAAAAGTTGGTAAGAAATTCTTGTTTCTCGTGTGTGTTTTCCTCTTCAGTTAAAAGAAGAAGATATGTTTCTTAGGGAAATCGAAAGCGTATTGTGCTTGGTTGACTCTAGGGATGTGGATATTAATATCGATATTTTTAACTTTCCATAATCCAGTGATTATTATATGTTCTTGCTTTCATCAATGGGTTATCAGTCGTTCGTTAATATTCCAACAAGGGTGACTGAGATTAAATCAACTTGCATTAATTATATTTTTGAAGAAACAAGTTTAATGCTCAACCCTTTGTCTTACAGCTTAATATAACTGATCATTCGGCTACCACTATCTCTCTAAAGAATTTTGTGAATGAAAGTGAGACAACTGGTGCATCGAAAATTGTTAACGAAGACATAAAAAAAATTAAGTTCGCAAAACTTATTCGGCTATTAAACCGGGGAACATGGACTTCAGTTTACAACTGTGTCTGCCCTTCGGAGGCCTTCTTGTCGTTCTTGGAAAAAATAATTAGTTATTTTGAAATTTGTTCCGGCACGTTTAAGCAAAATACTCGTAGTAGGATTGAAAAATTAAAGCTGTGGATGACAGAAGCAATATGCACCAAAATAAATGCTAAAATTATCTTTTACTCAAGGAATAGGAACAAGTTAAACCAGCCCTCAATAAAACAAAAGTATAAACCATTACAATCGAATGTACACAGCCTTATAGCTGAACAGAAGATAGAATACTATAGGCATAAACTTGTGGATAACAGATCCAACCCCAGAGAGCAATGGCGTATAGTCAATAATATTCTAGGAAATGATAAAAAGAGAGATAAACTAATAATCCCAAAATTTAGAGAAAGGAATGTTAATACCAATGAGGAATTGTGCAACGAATTAAACTCCTTCTTTAAAAATGCGGCTTAAAATACTAAGCCAGATATTACAGTGAAGTTAAATAAAACAAATGCGAAGTTCTTGATAGATAAATCCACCTCATGTTCATTTTTCTTGTCCGATAAAGAATGCAGACTTGCTTTCCGTAATTAATATTCTTAAGTCAAAAAAATCATGTGGAATAGATGAAATAAGCAGTCTGGCGATTAAAAAGGTCGGAAAATCTATTTTAAGTCTTTGGCCTTTTTAATAAACAAGAACTGTGAAGAGGGGAAATTTCCTAATGCTCTTAGAACAAGTATCGTTATTCCAATTTAAAAAAAAATGGAACCCTACTGAATCGAATGACTTTCGTTACTATCTATCCTCTCAAAAATATTTGAAAAAATAATTGTAAATAAAATGATAAGGTTCCGAGCCCAGACTAGTTGCTTCAGTAAATCCCAATATGGCTTTATAAAGAACAAATGTACGAAGGATGCAATTACTGCCTTTCTAAGCAGAATATATAGTGAATAAGATAAAAGTCAAAAGTTAGTTGGCATAGCGTTTGAGCAAACAAAGGCTATTGATTTAGTGAATCATGAAATATTGCTGCAAAAAATGGATCGGTCCTTGGACCAACACTGCTTCTCATCTAAATTAACTCCATTTTTAACCTAACTCTTACTTACTTACTTTAAGTGGCGCTACAGTCCGGGGTGAATCTGGGCCTCTGTCAAAAAGCTTCTCCAGCCAGCTCCATCCCTGGCTAGCTGCGTCCAGTTTCGCATGCTAAGTTGGCTGAGGTCCTCTTCCACTTGCATGCGCCTGAGTCTTGGCCTTCCTCTACTGCGCTGTTCCTTTGGAAGCGGATTCGAAGACTTTTCGCACTGGAGCATTAGTGTCCATACGCTCTAGAGCCATCTCAGTCTTTGGATCGGGACCAAAGATCGCCCGAAGAATTTTTCTCTCAAAGCAACTAAGAACACCCTCATCCATTTTTGATAATGTCCATGAAAGGCATGCCATAGAGCAGGACCGGGATTATTAAGGTCTTATAAAGGCTGCCTTTTGTTGTCCGAGAGAGGGCTTTGCTATTCAATTGCCTTCCTAGCCCAAAGAAAGAGGGGTTGGCAAGAGTTATTCTTCGCTTGATCTCAGCGCTGGTGTTGTTGTCTGTATTCTTAGCAAAGCCTAGGTAGACAAAGTCCTTGACATCATATACTTGGTCTTGCCCCCTTTGACACATTTTCGCCGCTCCCGTCTCAATACATACAAGAACACCACTGGCATCACACTGCTTTCTTCCAATTATGTCAATAGCATCGGCGTATTCGAGTAATTGGACGGACTTTTGAAAGATTGTACCTCTTGCGTTTGAGCGTGAGTTTTGCACTATTCATACAAGCATGATGTTAAAGAAATCGCTAGACAACGCATCGCCTTGTCCTTCTTTGACATTAAAGGTCTCGGTGAGATGTTTACCGACCTAGATGGAGCAGCGTGCATTCTCCATCGTCATCCTGCACAGACGGACGAGTTTGGCAGGGATGCCAAAACTCGACATATAGCTCTTCTCTATTGATGCTGTCATACGCGGCCTTAAAATCGATGAATAGGTGGTGTATACCAATCTGAAACGCATGGGTCTTCTTCAAGATCTGCCGTAGTGTGAATATCTGGTCGATGGTGGACCTTTCCTGGCCTGAAGCCACACTGATCAGGACCTATCAGGTTGTTGACGAACGGCTTCATTCGTTCACACAATACGGCGGATAAGATCTTATATGCGATGTTAAGGAGACTGATGCCTCTGTAGTTGGCGCAGTTCAGAGGGTCTCCTTTCTTGAGAGTCAGACAAACAATGCTGAAGTTCCATTCAGCGAGCATCAATCTCTGATGGCGTTTTGGCAGTGTTTCCAGTGGTCTTCGATTCTTGATGCTGGCGGCATTGGACCTCTTAAGAGATTAAGAGACGCTCGATCGGAAAAGGACTTGGCGATCTCTTGCGATTGTAGCCATCTGACGTCGAATTTTCTCACAGCATTAGTTTGTCTTGGCGTAGTTTGGGATATCCGCAACCGTACCTTGGCTACAACAAGGTAATGGTCCGAGTCGATGTTGGCTCCTCGGAAGGTACGGACATCCATAATACTGGAGGAGTGTCTTGCGTCGATCGCAATGTGATCAATCTGGTTGACTGTTGATTGATCAAGAGTCCTCCAAGTCCCCTTGTGTATATCGAGATGTGGGAACCGCGTGCTAGCTACGACAATGTTTCGCCCCGCCGCAAAGTCGATTAGCCTGAATCTGTTTCGGAGGTGGTGTTGTGCAGGCTATATTTTCCGATCGTTCGACCAAAGATACCCTCTCATCCTAGAATTGCATTAAAATGAATGAGGACAATTTTAATGTCATAGGTAGGGCCTTGCTCGTAGGTCTTATTAAGGAGCTCATGGAAGGCATCCTTGCTGTCGTCATCTTTCTCCTCTGTGGGAGCATGCGCGCATATAAGGCTTATTTGGGCGAATTTATCCTTCATGCGGATTGCTACGAGTCGCTCGCTCACATGCAGGAAGCTCAGGACATCTTATCTTAGTTTGCCTCCAACAAAAAATTCGCATCGAAATAAGCGCTGCTTTTGCCGTCGATAGCAATCTCCGTAGTAGATGTCGCAGTTATTCGTCCTGTTTTGGTCCAGCATTTCTTGAATGGCAGTTATGTCTGCTTTGGAGCAGTCTAGGGCTTCCGCTAGTTGTTTGGCTGCACGTGGTCTATCAACGGATCTAACATTCCACGTGCATATCCGAAGCTCATTGTCCATACATCGTTTGCGTGGGTTGTCGACAGCAGATCCGCCCATATCCGCGGCTTGTTGATGCTTCGTAGCTTGTGTTTTTTTTTGCAAATGGCCGGGTAGTTAACCCGGCGGGACAACCCCCAACCTGGAGGACCAATTCCATTTTGAATGCCCCTACGACGAGGGGTTGGTTACACCGAAGCCAGTAATCCGTTTCGTGATGTAAGCGTTGCCGTTGGCCCATATAGGGCTCGTCCGCTACCATCTCTTTTCCAAAACCCTGACTAAGTCCTGGAAATCCTTACCGGCCTGAGCTCCAACTATGTCGGAGTAGCCCGGATAAGGTCTTGTTTTGTTTTTTCGTGTCTGTTGTTCGGAACAATGTTTTGTACTAGATTTCGTTGAAGAATTTAAATATCTTGAAGTTTTAATAGACAACAGATTGTGCTGGAAGCCACATATTGCGTCACTAAAAAAAGTTGCTATACATTGCCATGAACAAGATGTACTATCTACGTAAACTTGTACCACATATTCGGCTTTTATCAATTTACTATGCACTGGTTCATTTACGCCTAGAGTATGGTCTTGCTTCTTGGGGAAGCGCGTATATAACAAACCTGATGCCCATTGTTATAGCACAAAAGAAAATTATTAGATTAATATTCCATAGAAATAAGTCCGAGTACTCATTGACTTTCTTTCAATCAGCTAAAATACTCCCTCTACGGTATCTTCATTAGGAGTGGTAATATTGATTACAGAAGAAATGAGGTGTACTTGCTTTGAAATAGGAACACTGTGGTCGTCCCAACAAAGAGCATTCTAGACGTTTTCTTAATCACTTTCATCCTCATTCATCATATCTCGTTCAATTCATTTTTCTATTTCGACTCCCACCGCAACTTTTTCCGCCACTTAGCACAGTGAATGTCATAAACTGCGTTTTTTTCTCCCTTTCTCTCGGCTTTTGAGCTTAATTCCTTGATATAAAATTGCTAAACAACACTCTTATCACTAGTCTTCTATTTAGACATAAAGTGTGTATTTCAATATATTTTAAATACCTATGTTTTCTCCTTTTCCTCTGGAAGTAAATTTTGTGAAAAAATTGTGAGTTTTTAAGAATTATTGTTATAGAATGTAAGAAACTGAATATATTGAATTGATATTATGTATAGATTCTCACTTTGTATCATTTTCCAAATTTGCCAAAAGCAAATAATAAGTCCTGATAATTTTTTTCTTTTTCTATAAATCGAACGTAAGAAAAGGGTCAATATGCGTTATTGAGTAGAGTTGAATGATTGAGTGGAATGGAAAATTTGCAAGTTGCTAACTACAATTTTGTTTTGTTTAATTGTAGTGTGTATGACATCTTCGTTTATTGATGGAGTTGTTGTTGTTGCATCGGTCTCTCGGGTAATAATTCTTGATCAAATTGATATCGTTAATGGAATTTTCCCAAAGATGACGAATTGGTTCGCACAGGTTTTTTGTCTTCAACGGCGTGGGATAATTTAACGGTTTGCAAATCGTTACCCTTTGTCGTTTGCCAGTCTGAAAAAATTTCATTGGAAATTTGGATAGTGTCGTCCGCCATTTTTGGATTTTTTTGGAAATTCATGGTTTAATTTTTTTTAGGTTTTTTAAAAACTTTGTCGCTCTTAGACTGATAATAAAAAAAAAAATACACCGCCGCGTTAAAACCAAAAAAATCGTTTCGCGTGTGCATTAATATAATAATACAACACAGGACCAAAAAATGCAGAGTGCAAGTTCCCCACCTCTCCCGCTCTCGAAGGTATCATACTATTGCCAGCAATTAGTCACTGCAGTTGCTGTATTGTCATATGTTACGGTCAATGAGTGAGTGTATGTAACAACTCGTACTGATTCATACTGCTGTAGGGGCAAAACATATACAGAAATCTGATTCAATAAAACAATGACAAAAAATTTCCACTCACGGCCTTGCTTAGTATTGTCGGGTTTTGTATTTTTTATCCGTTTTTGATTATGAATCGGGAAAGAAAAGTGGGTCTAGCCAATATAAAATTAAACACTTTTCTGCGTACATCCACGTCTACGAATGCAAGCCGATTGGAGCAGACTTAACACCTTGTTTATGAATTTTAACGGGTCCGTATGTTTTCTCGATAGCGACATGGATGCCGCTACTGATATAATCACAGACACCATTCTCTTTGGGATGAGATCCCCTATCTAACTGGATTAAGACCATCAGACCAAAAGAAAAGGCTGTAAGGGTAAGAGAAATGTTTTTTCAGTCATATAAGGCCAACAGGACAGAGGAAATACGTACAATTTTTAAATAAGCCAAGAATGAAAACAACGCCTTTATTAAGCATGTAAAATTTCTATACGACCAAAAACTGAAGCAAAAAATACTATAATGTCCCAAAGATAGTAAACATTTTTGGTCGTTCGTCAAAAATATTAGAAATTGTGCACCATCCTCCATCCCAACGATAATTTATACCGACATTCCAGGTCTTTGGCCAAAACCAATATGCTTTTTTTTGCGTCCAGCTCAATACTTCCAAATTGAGCCATGTCTACACTTGAGTGTGTTGGATCTTCAATGGCATGAATCTACTTTTGGAATCGTGTTGTAGAATGAGTTCTTAAAGATTTTTACATTCATAAATCTACTGGTCCAGATGGTATGTGTCCTCTTCTTCTGAAGAGGTGTTCTTCTACGCCGACAAAACCACTTTTTTATCAATTCTACTCTTTAGAACTCTTTGCGAGCAGGTGCAAAACAGCATTTATCCAACCCGGAAAGGCGAATCTTCTCTTTCCTCTTAAAGCCCCATAACACTTACGCCCCTTTTTTCCAAGCTAATAAAAACGCTGATAAACCGTCAGCTCATGAAGTATCTCGAAACATGAAAACTTCTTAATAACAGACAGTTCGGTTTTCGTAGCATCAGGTCCGCTGGACATATGAAAAACGACATAAGTGCACTTTAACAATGTAGGTATTAAATTCGAAAAAGAGAATAAAACCATAAGTCAGATTGCTAAAAAAAAACATCATTATTTAAAGGAGTACGAAAATTTATTATACGAGTACAAGAAAATTAGGAACTTAATTTACTATCTTCTATTTCCAAAATTTATTGCTTAACCTCTATATTTTTTTTACCACATCAGTTCAAAGTTTTAAATTCGCCTCCTGAAAAGTTTCAAAACATGACTTATGCTGTTATTCCTTTTTGCTACAGAATTGCAATTTTATAATATAGTAGCCATAATTTTAGTATTAAATCCATAAAAAAAAAATCAAATAAAAAAGGTCCCTATTCAGACGCAAGAAAATAGATAAGTTCATTTTTCGTTTGACTACAAACGGCTCTGTTTTATTAAACATATTGTTTAAGGGCTTGTGTTGTCTACCCTTTTATTAACAAATTCTCTCTCTCCATGGAATATCTGCTAGTAAAAACGTAATAAGCTGACTCAGCTGGCAACCTGTCTTTGAGTGTCGAACCAGGTTCGAGGCGGTGCATATTGGATTGTGATAACTCGCTTCCATCTGTTTTGAAAAAAATTAAAGAAATTCCAATTTACGTATTCAATGTATAGCATATTTTTATTTAATACAAATGTGTGAACATCATGTTTGAGGACACAGACTTTTAAAAAGCCAATGGAATAGCTTTAAAATCTAACAAATGCTCAGTGCTGGTGGTTGGGTGCTGTAGAAATAGGGTTGGCACTGAGAGGTACCATTCCTGCAACAACAGTATAACTGTTTCTACGCATCAATTGTTCTTATTTTATCTCTACGTTGTAACCGATGGATACTGATTAATGTCCATACGGACTCGATTTACTAAACTTATGAGCGCGAGTGCTGAAGAGGAGACCAAAATAGTAGCACTATAAACTGGACAGCGGATAAATTCCACACATTTAATCAACGGTGGAGCAAAATTCCAGAACAAAAGAGACCTTATCTGGGCTTTTTGGGTTGGGCTAGACAAAAAGAGTATGAAAAACTGTGACAAGAGGAGCGCCTATTTGGATACACATTTATTGTTGGAGGCTGACTACGGCAAGCAGTCTGTAGCAATGCGTATCAAAGCTAAATTTTTCAACATTAGCCTTACATGCAAGCACGCTCCCATAGAGGAGAAAGATGACACCACCTTCCATGAGCTGCAATGAGCTCTTAAACAAGATTAATAAGCAGTACCCTAGGTACGACATTAAGAAATAAAAGGTCTAGAGCTCCTCCCGAGCTTCTACGCCGACTACAGATTTTATCCGCCGTATTGTGTTAAGGCTTAAACCCATTTGTCAACAACATGATCACCATTTCAGTGTGGACAGGAAAGGCCGCTGTATACCAAATATTCGCACTACGGAAAATCTTGAAGAAATCTCATGAGCTTCAGATCGATACACACCAACTATTCATGGATTTTATCTTTGGGATAAGATTGTAATAAATTTTGTTAAACTGAAGATGCTCTATTAGATGTTTGTTCACAAATGTATTCAAATGTAGATAGAAAAAGGAACTTAGCTTTGTTTGTGGATACATCGAAAGCTTTTAATGCGCTTAGTAGTTTGCTAAGAAAGTGTGGTGTATCAGGTTCTAGGCTATGTGCTCGATTAGTTTACATCCTACCAAGAAAATACATTACAAAGAGTAAAAATACAATATAATAAACTAGAAGTGGAAAAAATTATTTCAATATGGTTGTGACACAAGGTTTGGTATTTAGACCAATACTTTTTTTTATCTATACAAATATTTGCATATGGTCAGATAGCGCTCTAGGTCTTGTTGCAGATTTTCATTAGAATCTGGACTTAATGAGAATGTTCTGGCTACCAATATTTGAAACAGCCATTCCTTCTCAGAAATTTGCTTTTACCAGCGATCTGCTTTTCTAATCTAATATCTTGTAGCTGACCGCCTTATCTTCTATTCCCAATTGACACCAGCCTTGCGTTAGGTATTTGGGTATACATCTTAACACGAGATTAATCTACAAAGTACAAAGTATGCAAACTCTTACATACTTACTTTAGGTGACTCTATAGTCCGAGGTTGACATGGGCCTCAGTCAACAAGAGTCTCCAGCCAGCTCGATCTTTTTCCAACTGCCCTCAGTTTCAAACGCTAAGTTGGGTGAGGTTTCCTTTCACTTGCGTATGCCACCTGAGTTTCAGCCTTCTTCTACTGCGCTGTCCCACGGGGGTGGATTCGAAGACTTTCCTGATCGGAGCGTACAGTCCGTACAGTTCGTCGTTGTATCCCCTCTTCCACTTACTGTCAATGCAGATGGGATCGAAAATAACTTGAAGAATTTTGCTCTCAAAGCAGCCCAGAGCACCCTCATCCATTTTTGATAATATTCATGCCTCTGCGCTATAGAGAAGGACTGTGATTACTAAGGTATTATATAAGGTAACTTATAGCGGAGCCTATGACAAAGTCCTTAGCTACATTAAAGTTATACATGTCGAAGGTGACGTTCTGTCCAAGACGTAATTGTTCAGTGTCCTTTTGGGGTGACACCACATACATGGTCTTGCTCTCAGTTTTGAATAAATAAACAAAAAAAAAAAACTGATGACGCCAATCGAATTTAAAGGCGAGATACTCGATTATAATATCTCGTTTTTTATTTTTTCCCTACATCAAGCTATGAATTTTACCTTTAATTGTACATTTCGTCGCTGTTTAAGAAAACCGGCATAGCTCAGAAAACCCGAAAGTTGAGTTAATAATGCCAATCGCAAGGAAAAAAATTCTCTATCTTTCTGTAAAATCGGCATAACTGTAACTCTTCAAAATCCCGCTTTGTCGTTGCCTTCTTTTCTTTGTTAGTTTATGTGTAACAAAGGCGTAACTTAGTAGCTGGCAGATGTTCAAAGTCGTTGGACCAGTGTTTTGTGTTGAAAAGTGACATATTTTGAGTTGTGCGTGGTAATTTGCTTCTTAATTTAGAGAAAAACTGACTTTTTTGTTTGATTGCTATGCAAGATAAAGTACTATAAGTATGATTTTAAACCTTTGTTCCTGCAACAAAACGAATACTAAATACCGAATTTTTTTTCGGGAAAAGTGACCTAAGTTGGAAAGGGATGCAAAATCGCTAAAATTTTAATCCCTATTATATATTTTTTCAGCTTTTATTTTTAGTTTTCATTAGATAAACTATGGATGGCGCTTGCTGAATCAAATGAAGATTAAAAAAAAAAAGATTGAGGGTCATTCGAAAAAATTAAAATAGTGAAAATTTCTGAAACTCAGAAACTTTAAACAGCTCTTCTGAAAAATTAAGTTTTTTGAATTATGTCGGTTTTCTTAAACAGCGCCGATTGTACATCTTTATGGTTGACTGAGTTAAAGATGAATTTGATCAATTACCATATCGAATGATCGCACAAAGCATAATCCAAAAATTTTAAAAATATTAGAAAGCACAATGTAAAGATTTGTATTAAAAATTGAAATGTTACTTAAACACGTAATGATATTGCAAATAACAATTCGAATTAACAAACAAGTATAAAATTTAAAAATAGGCTTAGCTAAGTATATTTGTCAAATGTTAACTCATAGTAAACCCAGAATATTTAACCCCCTGGGGCAATGAGATCCATATCCGATATAGGCCACAGAGGTCGGGAATTAAGCAGGGCTTTCACTTGAGAAAGGAAGGTATTTATCTCTTTGTATGTGACTTTATGATCCAATATAACACAAGCGGCCAAAGTGTGGAGAAGAAGGAGGAATGAATTTCCATAAGATTTTATCCTTGGATAGGTGGTCGCTGATGATATTGGTGTGCTGTTGATTAATGAGATGCTGGAATAGTTCATCCAAGTGTCGTTTACTACCACGAAAGTTTGCTGCGTTATCGCTCTATATTTCTCCGGGTTTTCCTCTGCGAGATGCAAAACGATCGAGAGCTGCAATAAATGCAGCAGAAGTGGGTTCAAAAACTAACTCAAGATGAATTGCCTTTGTAGTAATGCATACAAAAACTGCGATATATGCCTTAATAAATCTTGCTCTATATAAACGTAAGGTTATAGGTCCCGCATAATCAACTCCGATGATGTTGAAGGGTCGCGAATAACGAACACATTCGGCATGTAGATTACTCATAAGTTGAGTGGCTGTTGTTTTACGATGTCGAAAGCATTTAACACATTGATAGACAACTTCGTTCATGAGATTACGACAACCGACTATAAAGTATTCTTGTCATAAAATGGCAAAAATTTGAGAAGCACCAGGATGCAAATAACGTTTGTAAATATATGTTTCACGTAAAGTTTCGCAAACTGAGAATTTTTGTCGAATATGTTTGGGTACGACCACCGACGCGAAGGATTCGGTATGTATCCAGAAAAGGGCTTAGGGATGTTTCCTTTTTGTAACGCTTACCCTTTCGAGATCATCTTGATTTCGATTGAAAAAGAAACGGATTGATGCCACTTGCTTAAAACCGTTTTTGACTTCGAAATTTCACTGGCAGTTAGGTATTGTTTTTCGTATACAGTTGAAAAAGGTAGAAAACTTGTTCATCAGGGTCTCAAAGATGTTTGCTTTGTATCCAGTCGATAGATGTACTTCGACAGGAGAGTTTTTGCGTTCATCGTGCTGTTCATTTAAAAAGTCTGATATTTGATTCACATTATACGGCCACTGACTTTGATCGTGCCTGATTCACGATGGTCCAGACCACCACAACTTATTTTGCAATCAATGAGAAGGTGAAACGCCACCAGATACGCAGTCAGCTAGATTTTCATGAGATCCTATGTTATACCAAGACTCTCTTGGTATAGATGACAGATTTTCTCATGTACGATTTGATACAAAAACTGAGAAGAACGATTCAAGAACCAGTCCAGGCGAGAACTTTAATTTCTAGGCATTGGAAAGAAGTTTTAAGCTCTCGACTGCGTGAGGGGAATGGCTCCACGAATTCGAGTCCTGGAAGTGAAACTACCTTAATCGGAACTACCTTTGTTTTTGCGGCTATAAGGCTGCTAGTAACGCTGGGTCTCTACTTGCGCATAAGTTTCTAAGGACGCATCGCAAAATCCATGAAATTTTTATTTTTTATTTTTAAGTCGACGTAATACGCGGTATATTTAAAGTTTGTAGTTTTAGAAGCTCGTCGCGTAGTGAACACCAATGTTAAGATAGTTCTGCTGAAATAGGATCGTCCCATAAATACTTTTTTCGCCAAAGCTCTTGAAAAAAGGTTTTGAGAGTTATAACAGCGGTTGCCAAGAATCCTTTTGGGTCTAATATCTTCGAAGTTTCTGAGAGAATATAACCCTTGGTAAATTTAAACTTATCACTTAGATTTATTTCATATGAAAATTAATCCTTGGCTGGCGACCATTTAAGACCGAGTAATTTTATTAAGTTATGCTCTTCGAAGTCCTTGGGTGATAACTCTTGCTCATCTTCTTGGAGAGTGAGTAACAGAGGCCATCAATTCGTCCATTTGCGTAGATTGAATCCACCTGATTGAAACAATTTTATCAGCCCCAGTCGAAGCGAGATCACATCATCGACTGAATCTGCCCCGGTCATGACATCATCAACGTAGAAATCATTGAGTTATATTTCAGCGGCGCGTGGATATCTATCTTACTATCTACCATAAGACAAATGACAGTGAACATTTTCAAAAACGTCTTCAGAATGTTGATCGTCGACGGAAAAAATGGGTCCATGATGAACTTCTTCGAGGCGCCAAAAACATTCAAGATCAAATGAATGTGAAGAATTAATTTGAGTGTAATATGTGTTAATTCTTTGTTAGATAATGTTGAGGCTGCAATGGTTCCGCATAGCACCCAAACGAAAATTGTTGAAATAGGATTAGGAAGATCATGAAGGCCCAATAACATCCGCAAATGTATATGATTAGGGGATTTTCTTAACCGAAGTTGTATTATGTCTAGCAGGAATTATGGAGTTAAGATTCGAGATTATATAGCACTGTATCTCCATCCACCTTGGCGTTGGCGCGATAGTTAGCTCATTGGACTATCACGCAGACAGTCTAGGTTCGATTCCTGGCTGGGTCACCAACAATTTTTCAAAATCGCCATCCCCCTTTCGGCGGGCAATGGCAAACTCCCGAAAGTAAAAAATTGCCTACGAAAAAGCTTCTAAGGAGTGCCGTTCGGACTCGGCGATAAACCGTAGGCCCCGCTCAGATGTGATAAAAAATGAAAAACATGAGCAACACAAATGAGTGTCAAGAAGCCAGGCCATGGCCCATACCGGGCTGCCAGCGCCACAGTGTTTTTTTTTTGTATCTCCATCAACTGTTGGTTATGGTACGATAGCAGATTAATGGTTACAACTCCGTTTGTTTTCTGTTGGGAAAATAATACAACTCGTTTGTGTTTTTTTTTTTGAGTTTTATTATCTGAAATATTCACTTGTTAAGCATTTGTACATTTTTAAAATTGCTTAACCTCTACTTACTGTGTCGTTCCCTTTCAGCGGTTAATTCAAAGTGGCTGAGTGCTCAGCTGTCACTTTAATTCATATGTCCAGAGCAGGGACGGCACAACAGGCAGAGTTGTCATATTCAGTTGAAAATAAGTAATCTGTTTTACATTTTATGTTTATTCAAAATTTATTTGTGACATCCCCCCGTCTGTGAATCTATTCACCAGATTCACCAATATCTCGCTTCGTAAGTTTAGAAGCTGGTCTTTTTAGAAGTCCTGATGATTTTTTGACTACTTCTGAGCGCACCTGTCCATCTGAAGCTGGAAATACCTCCGATATCCTTCCCCGCTTCTATTCTCCCCTTCTTATCTTTCTCGTCACATATAAGAACGTTATCTCCCACTTTTCATGGTATCACTTGCTTGTGCCATTTTGTGCGACGTGTTAGCGTAGGCAGGTACTCTAGAACTCATCTTTTCCAGAATGTTTGTTTTAGTTGTTGTAGTATATACTACCGTTAGCGTAAACACACGGCTTCACTTACCGCTGGTGTTTGCATATACTCGTAGTTTGGACAACCTAGCAAGAAATGGTTGGGCGTGATAGGACCAGCGCTTTTGCTCTAGAGTGGCACATGCGTAAGAGGTCTCGAGTTAACCAAGTTTTTAGCCTCGATCAGCAGACTATGTAAAGTTTGTACCTGTGGTGCCTTTTTTTTTAATGTCACTGCCAGAACTCGCTTAACGCATCCGACCATACGCTCCCAAGCCCCACCAGCACTTGGATTTCCCGGCGTGTTGAAAACCCACTCAATACCACAAGGTGTACATTCGTTCTCGATGGCACTTTCAGTTATTATCCATTTCTTTTTGTCTGCCCCGACAAAATTAGTACCGCGATCACTTCTTAGTCGAACTGGTACTCCTCCTCTATTCACAAAATTTCGTAAACTAATAATCACGGCGTCTGTTGATAAGTCCTTGGCTAATTCTAAATGAATTGCACGAATAGTAAGGCAAGTAAACATGGCTAACCATCGTTTTTCATAGCGACGACCAATGGGTACTTGCATCGGCCCGAAATAATCCAAACCCGTGAATGTGAAGGGGCGGACGTAGGGTGTAAGCCGATCTTCGGGAAGTTGACCAATTAGAGGTACTTCTGGGATGGCTGAAGAGTTTTTTCAACACTGATATTCAGTTTTGGCTGTTCCGACAAGTCTGCGAATGTTCGGGATCCAGTATTTAGCACGTATTGCAGAGACAATCGCTTCCTGATTTTGATACATTTCGTGATAATAACGCACTATAAGCTTTGACATTGGATGGTTATTTGGTAATATTATTGGCCTTCTTGTATCCTTCTGCACACAGTCAGCATTGTCGATATGCCCACTTAGTCGTATTATTTGGTCATCATCCAATGTTGGTGTTAATTTAAATATGGGGCTAGTTTTTGGTATGGCTTTTAGCATTTTAGCTCTACTGCTCACCCTGTACTATTCGACTTAGACATTTTTCGGTGTCTTTCACTTCCCTTGTAGATGGGAACACTGTCGATGATGACAATATTGGTATGCAATTATTTTTATCCCGATATTGAAACCTCAATACAGCACGCTGTACCCCACACATGATACGTAGCAACTTATAATAGTTGGAGTAATTGGCGAATGGGATTAATGATGTATCCTCAGCTACGGTTAATATAAACGTTGACTTCCTCTAAGCCATTTGGTCGTTTACCTTGGTGTCAGTAGGCATTTCGGGCCATTCCTCGATAGGCCGCGATAAATAAGATGGACCACTTAACCATATCGAGTGGTTCGGGGATTTCGTTATTAACTGTGGTCTTGTACTCTCATCCGCTAGATTCTGAGCGCCCGGTACCCACTTCCAATCATGTACATCTGATGAGTCCAATATTTCAGATATCCGATATGCAACGAACTGTTTATAACAGTGCCTATCTGATTGAATCCAATGAATGACAGTCTTCGAGTCCGACCAGAGTTTCATTGAATTTATACATTATGCCTCTTTATTATTGCATCTTTTAATCTTATGCCCAGAACAGCTGCCTAAAGCTCCAGCTTAGGTATAGACAATGCCTTGATAGGGCTACATTTTGTTTTTCTTATAGAAAATACTATTTTGACTTCGCTTTCACATGATATGCACCAGTAAGCAACAGCTGACATTGCGAATCCGCTTGCATCCACGAATATGTGAAGCTGAATATCGGTACAGGCATTTGTGAAGTGAGAATTGTAGCACATTGGAATCTTAAGCTCTTTAATTTTGTCCAAAAGTTTGAACCACTTAAACCATTTTTCATATATTTCCGTTGGCACTGGATCATGCCAATCTGTTTTTGTCTTCCACAACTTCTGTAAGAGATCCTTTGAGAATATACTGGGCCGAGCAGGGTGCGCTTTTCTATCCGAATATAATCGATGTCTTCACGTACACTTCAGGCTGTATCCTCTGGTTACCGTCCCTCCATAGAAACCGTTGAGCATTTTAGTCTTCTTTCCTTATTTTTATTCGTAGGAACATTGCCCAGATGTCAGCACATATACCTACCTTTCCTTGGCGAAATTGAAATAAAATTGATAAAAGTGGCTGTGGTTGATAAGAAGCAGGTCCTTTCATTAAAACTGTATTGAGTGACATGCCACCAGACTCAGCGGCTGCGTCAAAAACAAGACGAAGCTTATTCCCTTTATTAACGTTGACAGTATTTTGTTTATGATGATTTATTAATGAGGCAAATACCAAACATGTATGAGGTAGCAGCTTTTGGGCGTAATTTTTTTGTGAGTATTCATTAATCTTACCTTTAAACCATTCGGCAAATTCATTTTTGTTTGACATCTTCCTTCCTACAGTTTCTAATCGCTGCATTGCAGTTGTATAACTTTCTGTCAACACGATGTAATCAGCTGTCCACAAAAGCCCAGTTTTATATCGGCCACCGACTCTTTCTCGTTGTGTCGAGTAATTTAAATTCAGCTCGCTTATCTTCCTCCGATGATATCATTTTGTGTGGCTTCATTGCAAAATTCTCAATGAACAAATATTCGGCCACCTGTTTATGTAAATTGGATAGCGGATCTTTCTGCTCTACATAGTTGACAACTGCCTCTTGTTATCATTTTCGTTGGACCAGTAAAGAATCCATCCCAATTTCGTACTATGTGCAGAGAAACTCTCATCAAGGTTAACTTTTTTCATTGGACGTACTAAATTTATGTGTGGCATGCCAATTAAAATTTTAGGGACAGCATCCATATGCTATAGTCTTCAAAAGGAATGTCTTGCTGTATACCCGCAGCTATTGATACATAGGCGGCAACTTGTCTCAACCAATCGTTGAATTGTCGAAAGATTGGGTAAACAGATGAGGTGGCTGGTCTATCAAAAATGGATTGTTCAGATGAGGCGTCGCAGATGCATTTTCCAAGTGAACAGTCAGATTGGATACTACTGTACTGAAATTTATTACTTTGCTGGTCTGCGTTTGTTTTATAATAGGATAAGCTTTAATTTTTGATAATTGGCTTCTTATTAATACCTCGGGACGTCCGTAATGAAACTCAAATGTGCCCATTACATATTTGACGCTACTCGGATGTATGAGCAATGATTCCACTAGGCGATCAGCTTCACCACTGAGGACTTTGGTGATAGATTTTGCAAATCGGTGTACTTATATGTGCTTGTTGTTTCGTTGAATGCTATTGAAAACATAGGCCATCGTTCTGGCGATCCTGAGAATTGTGGCAAATCATATAATTTGTGAGTGGGCTGGCTCAATTACTGGACGGCTGGGAATGATGGTGGGGAGTTGCTAATAGGTGGTATAACTGGGGGCACTGTAATACTTATCGGCCAATTTGGGGAGCGAATGGCGCGATCGCTTCAAACACGTGGCTGAAGTAACATTTATAAAATTATTTTGGCACCTACCTGTGATAGGTGGATTCCTATTCTGAGATGGAAGTTTAGTTGTAACTGTGTTTGGAGATGGAAGCGAAAAAGTGGGTGGTTGTGCTGTTGGTGGTGCAGACGATGTGCTCTGATGACTCACTGCATTCGACTGCTTGCATGGCTAAAAGTTCCCGTTGTAGGCTGCATTTCTCCGCTTCTACTTGTGCAAATGATGTCATGAGTTGTTTAATTTCTTCCCTCAATGCTGAAAGAGCTGTATCGGCAATTTTTTGATGGGCGGATTCATCGAGATCACTTTCTTCCATTTCAGGGGTTGATGGCGTTCCTTCAGCGGCCTTTTGTCCTCGGGCTTGGGGACGTTGCATTAGTAACGTAGCATTAGTAACCTCTTTTCGGTTGGCAAACAATTGTGTCATCGCACAAGACAAATTAATAAAAAATGTTTTCTGTTGGGAAAATAATACAACTAGTTTGTGTTTTTTTGAGTTTTATTATCTGAAATATTCAATTGTTATCATTAAGGGCGGTTAGTTCCTCTTTAAATTTATGCCATGTTGAAATGATTGATGTTGGAAGTTTGCTGTCCCATGTTTGATGATCCTTCCAAATTTTTTGCATCAACATTTTACCTATGACCACGCAAGGAGAGATTCATCCCATTGGATCATACAGCCGAGCGAAGTCTGCTAAAGTTGTTCGTTTCGTTGTCGTCTTTGCGTCCGATGGATTTACTCCGACAGAAAAGGTATCCTTCCCAGGATGCCACAGGATACCTAAAGTCTTTATTGCGTTGTCTTTCACAAATGACAGCGGTAACTGAACCTCTCTATCTTCAGCTGGAATTGCTGCCAATAACTTCTCTATGTTGCTCATTTTCGCAAAGGGAACGCTCCAAGCCTCAACATTGTTGTGAGCTGGCGTTGTATCTCTAAGGCTTCCTCTTCAGAGTCAGCTCCATGAATCACATCGTCCACGTAAAAGTAAACAGAGTCTTCAAATGGAACCCAGATCTGCCTATACATTTTGTTGATATCCGCTACAAACCCTATCTTATGTTTCCTAAAGCGGGCGATGTGGTCAAAAATGTCGTCTTGTAGCCGTGGGCCAACAAATAGATGATCATTCAGTGATGTGCCGTCGGACGTCTTATACGTAGCATCGAATACAATACGTGGTTTTGTGGTGGAGCTGGATCCCTTCCTCACTGCATGGTGGGGAACAAAATAATGCGCATGGGTTAACGACGTGGTTTCTATGAGAGTCATGTGCCTAGCACTTTATAGTCGTCTACAATGCTTTTGTACTCTTTGTAGAGTGATGGGTTTAGCCTACATTTTCTTTCTAATTGAAGATACCTAACAAGAGCGGATTTAAATGACAAGCCTAATTTAGGACGTTACCCTTCCTTGAATGTCAGCTGAACAATATATTTACCATCTAGCTGACGCTGGTGTGTTCTACAAAAATGCATTTCACACTGTTTTTCTTCCTCCGAGAAAATTTTCCTTGTAGTTACCTCCTCAAGTTCCCAAAACTTATGCATCATGGATTCCAAGTCGGGCGTCTCCTTCATGATGTGCAAAGATGTCACCGTTTCTTGGTCCCCAGCAGATGTACAACCAGAGAGAATCCATCCGAGTTCTGTTCGTTGAGCCATAGGTGTACCTGGTTCTCTTTTGACAACACCGTCGAGTAAAATAAATGGATATATGTCGCTCCCCAGTATGACATCGATTTTGTTTGGTTTGTAAAAGGTGGGGTGGGCAAGTTGAATGTTCTGGAGGCGCATCCAGTTAGCCCAGAGAATGTTGTGCATAGGGAGGACTGCTGTTAGCTTAGGTAGAACCAACGCATTAAGCTGTAAGGTGAAATTGTCGTTAACGTTTGAACGGATGGTGAGCGAAACCTAAGATCTGGAAACGCCAAACACCTGAGATGTTTTCCCAACGCCTATTATGTTGACAAAGGTCATTGTCCTTTTAACTTTCATCAGCTGTACAGCCGATTCCGAGATGAATGACGCCTCTGATCATCCTGGATCAATTAAGGCCCACAGCAACAGCGGTTGGCCCACAGCTGGAACAACCTTGATAAGCGCAGTGGATGAGTACGTATTGTGTAATGCATCCTTTTGCTGGAGGAGGTAGAATCTTTTAAAAATTCTGACTGTGAAGATTGAACCGTAGTGGAGACAGGTTGAAAAGGAGGCTGAGTAACCAACGCTGAAGTTGAATTGTTGACATGCATTGCGTTCGTGTTAGCTGGATCGCTTTCGTGCAGCAACGAATGACGCCTTTGTTTGCATGCAGAACAAGTAAAAGTGCTTGCACAGTTTTGCGTGGCATGCGAGTGTGACAGGCAGTTGATGCACAGTTAATGCCTTTTGACAATGTCCCTTTTTCTCTGTGGAGCTAATGCCTTAAATTTGTAACACTTCCTAATTGAATGCAGACCCTGACACATCTGACATTTCGAAATTATGGAATCGTGCGTACGAACTGTGACTGAGCTAAATTGCTTTGATTTTGATTGAGGGGGGTTTGGTGAGGATTGTCCTAGGATTTCTAATGTTCTTGACCTCATGAGCAAGAATTCCTCTAGGATGTTGAAGGAAGGATAATCTGCATAAGACGAAATATGCTATTCCCACTGACCTTGAGTGGTGATCGGAAGTTTTTGCACAGTGTGGAAAATTAAAACGTCTTCCCACGAATCTACAGTGACTCCGAGATTTTCGAGAGATTGCTTCGCCTCAATTGTGGTATCTAAAAGTGATTTTATATCATCTGCTGATTCCTTAGATAGTTTAGGTTGATCAAACAGTAATTTAAACTGGTTGTCCTTCAGTAAACGTAGATTTTGATACCGCTTCACTAACGTTGCCCATCCTGACTCAAAGTTGCCATCAGTGATGGAAGTGTTTCGAAGCAACCGTTCGGCTTCACTGCTTAAATTAGCCTTCAAATAATGCAACTTCTGAACATCGGATAAAGAAGAATTTTTGCCTACCAAGCTTTCAAATAAACCTTTAAATTCCGACCACATTTGAAAGGAATCCGAGAATGTAGGGATCTTAATCGGGTGGAGCTTCACATCAACCAAAGGGGCTTTCGATCCTGCTATTGAATTATTAAAGAAACTCTGAGTTTGATTGGGATTTTCGGAGGTAAATAACTGCTCCTTTAAATCGGAATAATATGTGTAATAGAGCTCTTTTAATTTGTGAAATGTTAGCTCCTCAATGTATTTAACTTTACCCTCTTCACTAGGAGCAGCAACAATTTTTTGATGAAGTGCCCTAGCTTCATCAAACCCTTTCTCCAAATTCTTTAATCGCGCCTCAGCCATGAAGATAGATTTTGATGATTTACCAAGTTCCTTATGCGCTTTATTATCAGCTTCGAGTTGACTCCAGATATTTTGAATTGAATCGATTAAATTTGAGATCTTAGATTCACTCATTTTGCAAGAAAAACGGAAAGCAGAATAGAAATAGCAGAATTGCACCCAGAATAGCACCCAGAATAGCACCCAACACACACGATAATATTATATTATAATAATAATAATATCACCAGCATCGATAAATTAAAGATAATTATCTTATTAAAATGCCACACACGTGATTATAAGCGTTGCTCCCGCGCTTCCCCACTTCTTGAACTCCCGTAGATGTCCTCAGTAAGCGCCAACGATCGACCGAACCGACTTTATGTTGATACTTTAATGCACACGACGAATTATTTGCAATTAAATTAATGTCACGCACTGAATAAAAAGGTTTTTATCTGGGTCTAGACCCAGATCCGGCTCGAAGGACCATATGTTTCGCATGAAAACTAGCATAAAAAAAATGTATTGGCAAGACTTAATTAAGTGCCGATTCAGACAGAATCCAGTTCAAAAAAAACCTTAAATTAAAAATGCGAATGTTCTGATTTCTGAATTTTATTGTTTTGAATTGCAAGTGCGGTCACTCTGCTGGTTTAACTGGTAATGCCCAATCATTCGCCTCAGTTGTCATAACGACACCTTCCTGGTCTAGCTGTTTCTTGAAAGCGTATTTTTCTGGTCAATTACCCATTGCGGACCTTTGCGGAAATTGTTAAGATCTTAGCTGCTACCGCATAGTGTATTTGGTTTTTTTCGTTGACCAGCGAGTGCATATATCACCAACACACGCTCATGTGCTAAGCATCACTTCAAAATTCACTCATTGGGCGGGGCTTGTCGAAATCCTATCATTTTTTTTATACACCTTTCTATTGCTATTGCGGCTGTTTTTGGTCTTTGCTGAGTGCCCAATTTTGCTGTGAGCTACGTCAGCTTATGCGTGTTTGCCGTCGGCTTTTCGAAATTGGTAAATGCCACCGGGAAACATACAGCTTGTAAGAGGCCGATTTTCTTGATTGTAGAGCGATGTTCGTTGCGTTGCAACAAAGTGTGTCTGCATAAATTAGTCTATAACGATTTAATTAGGCTCCTGAAGGACCAGAAAATGTTTTGAATACTGCAAAACCGCCTAACTGTGACCATTCTGGTAGGAAAAACATTCGCAGTATTTTTGTCCGTTTCGTAATTTATTCGATTTTAGTCTTAATTTGTCGGCTATTGAATTGTAAACATAATCTATACTTTACTTCAGCGTTTGAACATTTTTAACTTTGACCAGTGCATTTCTTACTTTGACCATAAGACAATGAAAAACGTTGTGTTTAAGTTTTAGTGCATTTTATTACTAAAAATCAAAAGAAAAAGTTGCAAATTCCACATAAATAAAATAATTTAGGTATATTTATTTATACACAAATTAAAAAAAACTTATTTTTCGAAGACATGTAAAATAGTAGTAGGAAAAAAGAACGAAAGGACAGGATATACAAATTAAGAGATATTATTTCAAAGTTAAATATTAAATTACATATAAGATAATAAGGAAGATTTAAAAAAAAAACTTTTAAAGGAAAATTAACAATAAATAAAAGTTTGTTAAAGAAATTTTTATGGAAAAAACAGATTATGAGTAGGTACAAAAAAAAATCATTAAAAATGGATTGGTTACTTAAAATGGATTTTTGGTATTTAAAACAACTTCTGTGAGGTCTTCTAGGGATGAAGGGCTTGTGGGCTCTGCCAATGTTTCCTCGATGTTTGTATCACTTTGAAACATAGTGCCGATGTAAGAAGGACTCGGGGGTCGTTCGCGAGTTAGACTAGCTTCTGCTTGAACCGGACTTTCTATAAGCTCTTCCAACACTTATTCCCTTTCCAGGTGTATCTGTAACCTTGCTACTTTTTTTACTTCCCTGTGAGTCCTCTTTATCATGTCTAATTTCTTTAAACAAATTTACAATTCGATAAATTTGTAGCTGTTTCTTCTAGATGTTCTTACCTAGGCATTCTTGTCATCACTTTTTGCGGATCAAAAGGGAAAGTTCCACACTTTTTGGAGAAAGATATTAAATTCGTTGACAAACCATTTTCGTTCAAGGATTCTTCTACTCGTTCTTCAAGCATTTCGGGAAACTTATCTTTAGCTACCACCTACGAAGTCCTTGATTTGCTTACTTTCCACTTCATTAAAATGGTCCTCCATGTTTTTTTTTAAAAGGACCGAAGAATGCTACGTCTAACTGTTGTAGAGGGTGTGCTGAATTTGGATCAAGACAAGCAAACCTGATTTTGTTTTGTACCGCTGCTTCAACTACATCTACGGAAAAGTGACTAGAAAGATTTTTGCCCAAAAGATCGATTTCCCCATCCAAATTTCTCGTACATGATATGAAGTGATTAATGAACTGATCTTTAAAATTGTAGCATCAAACCAACCCCACTTGCTTCTATTATATTTTGTGTTTTCTGGCCCGCCCTCAATCCATTGTTCCCATAATTGTTCCGATTTATAGACAACATAAGGAGGCAATACCTCTCCAGCTGCCGAGCCACTGAACATAACCGATATACTGGACTCCGAAGTGTTCATTACTCTTTCTGGGAACCGGGATCATCTGATAAATTAGTTTCGTCGTATCGTTAAATACGAGTATATAACTAGCTGAGATATACTCCCCATTATCAAAAGTGATAGTATTTTTTAAATTATGAACATATTCTCCTATAAACGTTCTTGTTAACTCTGCCTTTTTTTGAAGAACCCTTCTAGCCCAACTTTCCTCAACAACTTTTGATTTCCTGACTTCTCACGTTTACCCAGATAGTTGGTCGCCAGTTTTTGAACTTCTATCCCATTTAAAAGACAGACAAATCCGCTTGTGGTTAAAATAGCTTGAACTAAGAGTTTTTCCTCAGCATCTGCAAAAATGCAAGGCTTTTCAAACACCTTACAATGCCTTTGAAGCATCTTATTACTAAGGGTTGCCTACCGTAGTGCTGAGCACACTTCTTAATAGACATTTCTTTTCTTTCAATTATTTGCAATGCTTCCTCCATTTTGTTACTAGGTGTACTATTGTAACGCCTAAGTGGAGTTCGCCTTTGCTTGAACATTTTGGCCTATTTATATGAAAAGAAAAAGTTTTAGGCTATAAAACTTCGTGGTCAAAGTTAAAAGTTCGTGATCAAAGTTTTACGAATTTGCAACATATGGCAAGTGACTTTTTCTTATTTATATAAAATGTATTCTATTATTCCTAAAAAAAAACACTGTGGCGCTGGCAGCTCGGTATGGGCCATGGCCTAGCTTCTTGGCATTCATTTGTGTTGCTCATGTTGTCATGTTTGTCACATCTGAGCGGGGCCTACGGCTTATCGACGAATCCGAACTGCTATAACTAGAAGCTTTTTCATAGGCAATTTTACTTTCGGGAATTTGGCGCTGCCCGCCGAAAGGGTGATGGCGATTCGAAAAATTGTTGGCCATGCCGAACCCCGGACCTTCTGTGTGATAGTCCGATGAGCTAGCCATCGCTACCACCACTATTATTCCTACGACTACCAAAATAATCATATTTAAGAGAGAAAATGATAGTCTACATACTTGTAACAAATACCACTCAAAAAAATTACTAAAAACACAAAATATCGGAACCTCTTTAAGAAGCATATGCCTTACTTGCAAAAATTTAATTTACGGTCACATTTTTTTCAAATGTTTTCACCCCATGAGCTGAAAACCGACTCTTAACTGATAAAGTGAATATTCAAATTCAATTTACACCAAGTTATGTTGAAATTATTCACATGTAGATGCTGCTGTCTTACAAATAAAAGCTTTCTGATTTTGGTCGAAGTAATCATTTTCGGTCAAAGTAAGGCGGTTTTACGGTAATTGAACAAAAAAAAACCTTAATTATGCAAATCGCATTGAAAGGCGAGATTCTAGGTTATAATTTTTAGTTAGTTAATTTTTTCTCTACATCAAGTTATGAATTCTATCTTTAATTGTATATTTGTACATTTTGATAATTGACTTAAGAAATGCGGTTAATTTTCACGCAACAAGGTATAGCCACTTTCCTTGTTCATGTCCCTGCGTTCCCTCTTTTCTTTGGAGTGGGGAGACCGAGCGAGGGCATCCATGGTCCCACCAGCCATTTGCTCACCGACCACAGACCTTGGAAAGGACCCACATAGGTTCACGGGCGGTTTTCTCCTTATAAAAGGACGGGGTGGTTCGGTCGGTGAAGCCCTAAGGACGGCAGGGAAACTCACAGGGAACCAGAAGGCCAGGGTGCGACAGGAGGTCCACCAGTAACACCATTGTCGGAGCCCGGAGGCTAGACGCGAGACTCGCAACGGGCAGCATCAGACACGACGTCTGAAAGTCGTCGACGGGTGGAGATGGACCGTCCTATATAGCCAGATACCCTAAAACGATGATGACTGGTGGGGAAGGGTGATCCCCGGAGCTTACACCCCAACGAAAGCCATGAAAACAAACGCTTAAGGGTTAGCGACATCACATCTCGAAATCGATGTGGATGCGAACTTTAAAATGTCTAAGAGGGAATAGATGACGCTCTCTTTTATAGCTACACTCCCAACAAGGGAGCCACGGAGGAGCGACGGTGGTGTGCAGGCGGACGGCCAACATAATAAGACACATCCCAACGTCGTATCATCTTTCAAAGTTCGATGCGATGGGTAAAGGGGCGACGACCCCTTTGAAGCCAACACCACACCGATGGAGCACCAAGGAACTGGAGAAGCTGTAGGTGGACGGCCAAGTTATGAAACAGCCTCCGACGTGCTAACATAGAAACATAAAACAAGAACAGCTGTTATGGTTGATTTCCGGCATCTGTCAACCGTTGCCAAGAATCAAAAATAACTTGTGGAATACCCACTGATTCCACGGTGGGTTCGTTTGACCTCCAGGTAGCGCTTTAGTGGCAGATGAACCTGGGACAATAAAACAACAAAACCGAAGTTGAGCGCCACGTGATCTTTAAGGAATCACGAAACCTTGGACTAAACGAAACAAAAAAAACCGAATCACAAAGCAAAAACAAATCTTCCCCGAAAAAGGAAACAGCCACGAACAAAAGAAAAAAAACAATGTTTTGAAAAGTTGGAGCTCGACGATTTATTTAAATTGACCTAGTGGTACACTTGTCGACAGAGTGACCCGCTATTTCACAGTCCCGAACGAAAAAAAAAAGAATTAATGGGTCGCGTGTCTCGTGTTGTCTCGAGATGTTACGCAAGCGCGGCCCACCGGAGTTTCACTTTTCAATAAAACGAGACTACACTGCACTATTACTTGCACAATACTTAGCTTCTTCTGGCGGCTCCTGTGCCCCTTTCTGACACAGTCTTCCTGATCCATATCGTCTTGCTCCACCGAAGTAAGTAGGGACCCGGGGTCAAGTGGCACTGGCACTCATACTTAGCTTTGGTTGGGGCGGCGATCTAGAGAATGGCTAGATTGGGGTATAATTAGGTTAGCATTATACCCACACAAACTTACTCCTTCGCGTTTGTTTAGATTTGCCTTTTTTTTTAGTGCGATGGGAGAAAAAAACCTGGCATCAGCAATAGGAGAAACATTGCTTGTCGCATTTTCCAATAAAATCCAATGTCTAAGGAAACAGCTAGGTATAGCTGGGATCCACAAACTCTCATAAACTCACTCAGTGGAGTTCCTTGTTATCACTGGAAGCGGGGGAGAACTCAATGACTGAGGAGTTTAGTATGAGTATGTATGAGAGGCCTAGTGGGTCACGGGAGCACACACTGGCAAAGTCGGCTAGTCGTGTAGCTAGAAATCACGTTCTTGGGTCCGCTAGAGTCAAATGTATGTGTGAGCGAGTGTGGGTGAGAATGGCCGTGTGAGTCTGGCGGGAGTTTGTTGAATGGAAATGATCTGGAAGTCAGTTTTATAACGACCAGCAACAAGTAAGGGTCAGCGAGAGTTTTTTTTATTCGTGTGATTTTTTTTTATTATTTTGAACTGCGAAAAGCAATATTTATTTTTTTAAAAAGTAGAGTAAAATCGCGATATGCAAAGAGACAGGAAAGGAATAAGGGGAAATTAAGAAGATACAAGGATAATAACAAGATAGACTTGAGTAGCCGGACGGTGGGAAAGAAAAGGAACTGTGTCAAAAAGGGGCACAGAAATCGCCAGGAACACCAGTTAAGTATAGTGTAGTGCAGTGGAGCAAATCGGTTTTGATTTTAATAAAAAAAACCGGAGGTTCAGCTAGGCCACGCGTACGAAAAATTTTGGAAAACGACGAGACACATGAAACTATAAGTGTAAGTGTTCGGGACTGTATAAAAACCGGGTCACTCTATCGACGAATGTGCCGTTATTTAATCAATAAATCGTTGAGCTCCAAAAGCACGTTTATAACGTGGTGAAATCGTTGTTTTTTATTTTTCTTTTCTTTTTTTCCGTTTTCTTCGGAGAAGTATTTTCTTTTATTGTGTTCAGATTCGGTTTTTTTTTCATTTTTCATTGAAGGTTTTTTGATTGGCTGCCATTCAAGCGCTACTTGGCATTTGAATGAACCCACATTTGGAATCAGCAGTGGGGGTTCCAAATTTATTTTTGATTGGGGGCAACTTTGACAGTTGCCTTGAATTCAATCTTAACAAGCTACACTTTTTTGGTTTCCCTTTTTTAGAAAAATAATCCCCTAATTTGTCTACTATTGTAATATGATTCTTATCTTAAAGGTAGTATGTTATTCCAAATTTCGAAAACTTGTCGATAACTGTTAGGAAACTACATTTTATAAGAGCTAAAACTCCTTGCAGCTAAGCTCGATAAGTTTAATATTAATATATAATTTCAATTGCCTATTAATAAATAATAATAATAATAATACATTTTATAATGATAAGTGTATCTAAATGAATTATTTCGTTGAGATCTGTTGTCGCTTCGGTTAACTGAAACTTTTGTTTTGTTTGTCTTCTGTTTTATTTAACTTGTTGACATATCTCATATTGGTTTATAACTATTTCAAATTATGCCAGTAATTCAGGATAATAAATGTTGTTCACAATTGTAAAAGGTCATTCATTTTTCTATTACGAAAGTAAAGCTAAATAAAACAAACAGAGCGATACATTTTCGATGAAAATTTTAATTCATTATAAAGTTTGGACTTTGCTATTAATTGTGAAAAACAATATCATTCAAATAGCTGCCTCTGGAAGATTCACAGCATGCGATTCTTTTGAGGTAATTTTTGACCACTTTTTCGCACATTTCGGACGGTATTTCGGCCACAACTTCAGTAATATTGATTTTAAATGCGTCTAGAATTCGGAGCTTATTCGCTTAAGCACGGTCTTTTGCGTAGCCCCACAGAAAAAAAATCTAACGGTGTCAAATCGCATGATCTTGGTAGCCAATTGATGTCCTCAAAATGTGAAATTACGCGACCGGGAAACTTCTCACGCAATAAAGTCATAATTGGTCAAGTTTTATGGCTTGTTGCCCCGTCTTGTTGGAACCACATATCGTCCAAGTCATGATCACGCGAAAGTGAAGTAGGTTTAGTACACGTTCAATTGCTGTGAACGACGGGAAATCAATAAATTCGTATCATCAGCAACACTTGCAGCAGCAATTATTTCGACTGGGCGTGCATTGCGATGATGGACGCCTTACGACATCAGTAATGCTTCCACTCTCTTCAAATTTCTTCACAATTTTACCGATTGCTTGCGTAGTCGGTTGGTTATGATGACCATAAACATTGCGTAATGCGCGAAAAGTGGCTACGTTTGAATCAACACTTCTGTAGTAAGTTTTATTAATTTTAACGCGTTGTTCGATTTGTAAGTGATCCATGATTGTAAATGGCTAACATTAAACTAATATTAAAACACTTCAAATGACAGCTGGGTCTGGTGGGTATCAAATGCCAGCGTTGCCAACATGAATGTTACTACCTCAATGTAAACTTTCCCTTATATGATAAATTGATATTTATTCGACAGCCTCTACTTCGGTTTTTATCTCTTCACATCTATATGAATATTTAATAAACTTACTTTGGCTATCATTTGAAAACATTTCTCTGAACTTTATTTGATTCATGTTATAATGTTGATCTGGTAATTCTGAAAATATACCTGTTTTTCCTTTCTTTCCTAGGCTTCTAAATATATCGCCTAATCTATCAAAGTCGTATTCGGCTACATACATGTGTAGATTAGTCGTTTTCTATGTAGTGTTTCCATTTCTTGAATTTTGTTTTTGGTTAGAACTATTTGAGTTTTGTATTAGTCCAAAATCTTTTCTTTGATTATTGTGTTTTTCATTTTATTTTTAATTCATTTTTATTCAATTTAAATTCATTTATTCTTACATGCTATACAAAAAAAAAAACGCTTTAACATTAGCTTAATTAACTTAAACTATGTTATTGTAACTTACTGGCCCTATGCGAGCACTTTCTTTCGGCATTCATTACAGTATTTTGTTTTTTTATTTATTACAAAAATTAAGTTTAGTCTAAGAATTTGAATTATATTATAAACATTTAGAATGTGTTTTTCTTGTTTCTTTAAAAATAAAACTTAAAACTAAAACTCAAAGCTACCTAAAAAATAAATCTCAAGCCTACTAGCCTACAATAAACTTATTGTATTGTAATATTTCGGCTAGGGTTCGAAATGATAAAACGTTATTCTGTTTCAAAACACTCTATTTATTATTATTTAAATACAACTTTCAATCAATTCACAAACAATTTCACTTCTATTTCACAATTCAAATCTCTTATCTTTCACTTAGTAAGACTTAGGTCCTTTTCCATCGCTTTCCAAAAATCAACTTATCGTCCGCAGTTTCTCATCCTGTATTTATACTACATTTGTCGGGTTCTAGTTCTTTCTGGTAACTTCTGGTTTGAAACTGGGGTAATAACTGAACTCTCCAACGTGGAGAGTTTGTATGATCCTAAAACTATGCCACCCTGGATAATTGATTTAATCACATATATACCACAATATCCCCCTCTTAAACTTGTTCGTCCCGAACAAACTCTTCGACATTCTGCCCAATATAGCGATGTATTCGATCCACATGAACCACTTTCATCTTGCCTCTTCCTCGTTGAATGCGATAGACAACATCGTTGATGCGTTTTACGACTTTATATGGTCCTTCCCAGTCTTGCTGTAATTTGGGTGATATGCCTTTCCGTCTATGAGGGTTATATAGCCACACTAGATCTCCTTCCTGGAATCCCGTTGTGGTCGCCTTGACATCATACCTCGTCTTCATGCGGTCACTGGCTATCTTGATCTTATCCCTTGTTCTTTGGTGCACGTCCCTAATAATCCGTCTGAGGTCTGCGACATAGTCGTCTTCATTTCTGTTCTCTTCAGACGGCGGTGATCCAAACATCAATTCACTAGGTAACCGGATTGTTCGACCGAAAAGGATTTCCGATGGAGTGTGACCTGTGGTGTTGTGTACTGCACTCCGATAGGCTAATAGAAACATTGGAATTTGCCTATCCCAATCGCATTGCTTGTCGCCAACGACCTTTGATAGGTGTTCATTCAAGGTTCTGTTGAAGCGTTCTACCATCCCGTCCGATTGTGGGTGGAGCGGTGTTGTTCTCGTCTTTTTGATACCCAGTAGCTCGCACACCCCTTGGAAAATCTTGGATTCGAAGTTGCGCCCTTGGTCCGAGTGCAATTCCATCGGTACGCCGAACCTGCTCACCCAGTTGTAAACGATCTGCTCAATCACGGGTTTGGCTTCTTGGTTAGGGATAGCAAAAGCCTCAGGCCACTTGCTGAAGTAATCCATAACAACAAGAATGTAGCGATTTCCATTTTCGGTTTCAGGAAACGGTCCTGCAATGTCAACTGCGATTCTCTCGAATGGCGCTCCAACGTTGTATTGCTGCATTTTGCCGTGATTTTTAACCCTCGGGCCTTTACTGGCGGCGCAGGTGACACACTTTCTGCACCAATTTTCGACATCGTCCTTGGCATGCACCCAATAAAAACGTTCTCGCACCTTTTCTAACGTCTTATTCACTCCCAAGTGGCCTCCGGATACTCCATCGTGCAGTTCCTTAAGCACGTCACTGACTCTCGACCGTGGCACAACGAGCTGCATCACAAACGACTTTCCATCCGAGCTTTCCCACCTTCGCCTCAAAACACCATCTTGAACATGAAGGGAGTCCCACTGTGCCCAGTATGCCTTTAGTTCGGGACTTTTACTGGATATTTCCTGCCAATCTGGTTTTTCTTCGTGTTCTTTCCAAGCGAGTATTGGCTCGATATCCGGATCCTCTTTTTGGGCGTTTCGCATTTCACTCTCATTCCAACCGTCAGTGGGCTCAGCTCTTAGTCGTTGAGTGGATACCGCATCTTTTTCTTCTTGTCGTGCGCAATGTTTGCAATCAGATTTGCAAGGTCGCCGGGACAGAGCATCCGCATTAGAGTGAAGGCTTCCCTTTCGATGCTGTATCTCGTAGTCGTTACTGAATACTGTCCTCAGGCATGCGGCATTCTCATTCCCGAACACCATCGGAATCTCAACGTTCCTGTACTTAAGTACATGAGTTCCGGTGTCAAGCACTACATTATACGCATTCATAAAGTCAAGTCAATGATGCACTCGTCGCGTATATCGGCCACTAGGAATACGTGGGGGAATGTTAGTCCTGCCAGATTGATCGCAAGAAGAACCTCTCCATACACCTCCGCCGTCGCTCCTGTTACTGTTTCCAGACAGTTGCTACTGGTATTGTGTAGCCATGAATCAGGAGCGATGTCCCTTCTTATAATGGAAGCGGTGGCACCGGTGTCAATGGTGGCCACGCATTTATTCAGGCCAATGTGGGCTTCCACTGTAAGACTCTTGTTACTTCGTTTTGTTTGGGAGACTTGGATTTTGATCCTGGGGGCGTCAATTCCAGAAACCGACTTCTGCCCCTCGAAGTTGGTCCTTACACGTATTCCCGCCTGTTGACTTGATGATGCGCTGCTTGCAGTATAGATGTTTTCCCTGCTACATGCTTCTTTGTTATGCCTCCCAGCAGCGCATTGTGAACAACTGCGTTCTTTAAGTGGAGCCCAGCACTGACGCTGCAGATGTCCTATTTTGTTGCAGTTCCAGCAACAAACTTGTCCTCCACGCACACTGTTCCGCTCCACGACGTCTGCTCGTTGGCATGAGCATTCCACGGCTGTCACTTCTCTCACGCGGTGGATTTCTTGAGATGCTTGGTCGGCAGCTTTCATCGTCAGGGCAGATGCTAGGGCCTCAGGAAGGGTTCGTTTTCCAGCCATTCTTACAGCCATTTGCAACTGCCTATCTTCAATCGCTTGGGTAAACGCCTCTACAGCCATTTCGCTGATAATGTCTTCTCCGGCATTAGGATAAGATAAATGCGCCAACCGTTCGATATCGGCCTGCAACTGCTGAAGTGTTTCTCCCCTCTTCTGGACTCTGCTGCGCAGTTGAACTCTGTATACTTGTTGCATATGGTCATCTCCGAAGCGCATTTCTATGGCTTTAACCAAAGCGTCGTAGTTGAGTTGTTTATCTTCTGAGATGGTTTGCAGCAATTCCGCAGCTGTACCTCTCAGTGCCAGCGTTAGCGCAATCGACTTTTCTCCGTCGTCCCAGTTGTTGGTCATGGCAGCTGCTTCAAATTGCCTTCTATATATTGGCCACGACGTTTGGCCATCGAAAACAGGCGGTTGCATCTCTTTCCTTCTAGGGCTGTCTGTAGAAATTTCTCGGACCTTCTGTTTCTTCACTCTCTCTAGTTCTTTAGCAAGATTCTCAATATTGTTTTCAACCTTCCCGAACTGTTCCTCGACTTTCACGAACTGTTCCTGGAATTCGGTTCCAACCTTTGCGAGTTTTGCCTCGTGCATATTTAATTTTTGATCGATTATTTCGAATTTCGCTTCTAGAGAATTCTTGAACTCTTCAACAGTGTCTTTCTGCGCGGCAACAGTGGAATTCTTCTGTTCTTCTAACTTAGAATTCAATCCAAGGAGTAATTCCATCATAACGGCCATGTCAACTCCTGTGCTCACATGTTCTTCTTCTACGTCGAACAAAATGGATTTCGGATCTTTTCCATCTTTTTCGATCGCTTCTTGTAGCCGAAGAATCAAATCACTTTTCCCTCCAGCTGCGGAGAGATTCCGCTTCTCTAGCTCAATTTTCAGCTGGGGTATACTTAGCTCCAGCAATGTACGTGCCATTTTTTTTTTATTTTTTTTTTTTTTATTTTTTTTTTTTAATTTCACAGCACTCAGAATAAGTTTTATCCCACTTCTGACACCAATGTAATATTTCGGCTAGGGTTCGAAATGATAACGTTATTCTGTTTCAAAACACTCTATTTATTATTATTTAAATACAACTTTCAATCAATTCACAAACAATTTCACTTCTATTTCACAATTCAAATCTCTTATCTTTCACTTAGTAAGACTTAGGTCCTTTTCCATCGCTTTCCAAAAATCAACTTATCGTCCGCAGTTTCTCATCCTGTATTTATACTACATTTGTCGGGTTCTAGTTCTTTCTGGTAACTTCTGGTTTGAAACTGGGGTAATAACTGAACTCTCCAACGTGGAGAGTTTGTATGATCCTAAAACTATGCCACCCTGGATAATTGATTTAATCACATATATACCACAGTATAGTATTATTTTTTTTGGAGAAGTTAACCGAAAGTAACCTGTATAAATTGCTTTCCCTGTATATAGACAACGGTTCTGTAAGGTGACTATTTGTTGCCTTTCCAGTACAAACTAGAACACCAGAATTGGGACAAGTTCACAGCCTTCCAAGCAGACTCACTTGGAACATGAAAAGTCTGTTTATTGGGCGATATTTATACAAGAAATTTGCTTAAAATAACAACACACAACAATACAAAAAATATACAATACGACAAATTTGCTTACTTTAATATAATTATTACCTTTCTCAAATATTATTAATTAATATGACATACAGAAAATAATAAGTTCAATTGTGCAAATTTGCTTATTCTGCAAATACAATTGCATACGTATAGTATGGTGCCAGTTATGTGTTGTCCAAATATAGTGCAAACATGAATGTTAGTGAACGGAAGTACGAGTATGTACAATAAAATATAGAAAATAAAGGTGTTTTGTTGCATCCACACTTGGGTTGAACTCAGTTCAATATCAGGCAAGTGGGTTATCCGATTCAATGTCGGGCGACTGACAGTGGGATACCGGCGCACTGTGAATACTGACCGTACTCAACATCCTGGCCTGCATTAAACTGTGTTCAATCGTTCTGTTGATAGATGTCTGTTGGTTCATCTCCTCTGGGAGATGAAATAGAATATTCTGTTCATGTACGGATACAAATGGGCAAGTCAGTTGTACTCTAGCAGTGGGTAGTTGACCCAAATGTTCCTGCTCAATAACCGGTTTGTTTGTGAAGCATGCGCCGCAGGCGTTGATACATTTCGTAACTCTATTCTTCATCTTCAAAATCCAAAATCTAGTGTGAAGGTAAGCCATTATTTGTTGTTGACTTCCGTGTATGGTCCGCATGAGAGCATCTATGATTAAAAATAAAGTGAAGGGATTTTTCCCGGGTAACAAAACTGGAGGTTTTTTGTCTAATCGACCTCCGACTCGCAACACGCCATTTTGATCGAGGAAGGGGCTTAATCTTTTAAGTGAGCTTCTCTTTTTAAGGTTGTTCTAGTTTGTCAGACCTTTCACTTCCTCTTCAAGGTGTTCAGCTTGAACAATTCTGATTATTCATCTTCCACTTCGTCCCTTTTCGATTGGCCAGAGATCCTAGGGATCCTTTCCTAGCAATTATTGATGAATCGAATGCAATATGCTGCAACTCTGAGCAGTCGTTGAAACGATGAAAATCTATCAATTAATGTTTTATTCCTTGCACCTTGAATGTGCACGTAGATTGAGAGTGACGTTTGTTTGGGGCTGCTTTTATTAAGGTGATTCACGTACGAAGTTCCGGCATTTTGTTTTAATAAAGCCTGTTTAATTCCCAACTCCGTGTCTACAATTTCAATGTCGGTGTGTATTAGAGCATTTAAATTTTCGATGAATGTTGCTCCATTCCATCACAGTCGGTACTCGATGAGTTGATTTGGGAAAGTTCCTTTGGACGCAATATCAGCCGGGTTATCCTTGGATGGGCCGTACCGCCAGTTGTGTATATCAGTGAGGCCTTGAATGTCTGCTATTTGATTTGCGACAATTGTTTCACGCTTATGAGGTGCGTGTTTTATCCATGCCAATACGATTTGAGAATCTGTCCACGTGAATTTTTGAATTTGCTGTAAATGAATTATTTTCTCCACATGTTTCATTAGTTGTGCTAATAGCAGTGCACTACATAATTCTAGTCGTGGCAGAGTTTTCCTTTTAACCGATGCCACCTCTGTTCTTGATGTTATGAAATTTGTTGTTACTATTTCATAAGTCTGCGCCCGGAGGTAGATATCTACTACCTATGCTTCTTCAGAGACATGGATCCATCTAATTGCACTTCTATTTGCTTAGTTGTATCAATCCACCTTGGTATTCGCAACTTTTCAAACTCTGGAAGCTTTATCTTGAATTTTTCCCATTTCATCTTAATGATTGAATCCACTTCATCATCCCAGTTGGCCTGTTATTTCCAGAACTCTTGCCTCAGCATCTTGCCCTTAATGATGTACGGCGAGATACAACCCAACGGATCATATATGCATGCTATGTCTGACAAGATCGTCCACTTTGTGGATGGCACTCGTTCTGTGCAGTTGAGTTTAAAAGTGAATACATCTCGGGCAGGGTGCCCGGGGGTGCTATATTTGATTTGCTTCTGGGATTGATTCCGCTCCGTGTATAACATCATCCACATAAAAATTTTGGAATGGTTGATGCAAATGGAAAATCATCCCCCTCGTTCACCGCCAATTGGAGTAGTGTTCTGTTCGCTTCAAACGGAGCAGTTCCGAATGTTACTGTTTTCAGACGAAATACTTTTACCCCTTGATACTCACTTCTTCCCCACAAAATTAACTGATACATGGCGTCTTCGTTAGCTATCTAGATTTGTCTATACATTCTGTTGATATCAGCTACGTACGCCACCCGATGCTTACGGTAACGCAGTATATGATCGATGATATCAACTTGTTGCTTTGACCCAGTCAATAAATGATCGTTAAGGATGATCCGTCCAAAGTAGGGCAGGGTGCATCGAGAACGATTCAGAGTTTGGTTGTTGAACGTGATTCCTCAAATACGACATGATGTGGCAAGTAATGTAATAGCATTGCTTCGTGTAGGCTAATTGTGATTCCGGCACTTCTTCGATCTAGTCCAGTTCAAAGTACTCTTCCATGCCTTGCTTATACCTTTCTACAACTTTGAGTTTGTTTTGAAACATCTTTCCAGGTATAAAAACCCAGCTAATACTGAATGATATGACATTCCGAGTTCTGGACGCCGTCCCTGGGTAAACGAAAGTACTACCTGACATTCATTCATGTGTTTTGCAAAAGTGTGACTCACAATTCGCTTCCACGCGGGTGTATAGTATACCATCTTCCTTGGGTGTTGTTCAATTTCCCAGAATATCGGAACCATTCCTTCTTCATTTTATGTCTTTGTATAAAACGACCTGGTAGCCTGTTTGCTCTCACAGACCGGACCGATTAAAATCCATCCAAAAACCGTTTTCTGCGCAATAGGCGTCCCGATTTCTTCCTTAATCATGCCCTGAAGCGCTATATCTGGGTACATATCACTACCCAATGGAATGTCAATCTTATTTGGATGGTAAACTATGGGTCGGCTAGTTCAAGTCCAGATATGTGTGTTCATTTTGACCTATTCATTTTCTGAAATGCAAGCCAAGCCAGGCAACACTTTTACTTGAATTGTAATGTCAAACTCATCATTCAATAGTGGATGCAGACTCTCAAGAGCGCTCGAGTTGCAATCGTTTACTCCGCCAATTCCGCCAATATCGGTTATTTCTCTCGTTTTTTTCAGTTAATATGTTATTGACTGGCCATATCTATCGATCGCCCTCACAAGCATTGTTACCAACAGTACTTTTGTTATCTTCTTTTTCGTTTGTCGTTTGTCATATCCTAATACGACTGCTTGAGATGCTTCCATCAAGTATGCATTGCAGTTCTGTGATGTTGGGGGTTGACGATCTCTCTGTCCATTCGTTTGTTGACAGATGCGACTTGATTGGTTCCCCTCGACTGATGTGCTTGGAGATGCAATAGGGTGTGGTGCCATCGTTCGCACTCAGCACACTTGTGCCTACCTGGACAGTTATTTCTCCCGTGTCCTCTCGCTAGACAATTATAACATAAATTGTATTGACGCGTTTTTTTTTTAATCAGCGGCTAGGAATTCATTGAGTGTGGTCCATGGCAAAGAACACATTAATTGTTGTCATTTTCTCTTGCACTTCCCCTTCCATGTAAGGGAACTTTCTTGACCTTATTTTGTCCTGACTTGGAGATCTGACCAATGACTTCTAAGGTCCGATATCTACTTATTAGGAATTCAGTGAAATCCGAGAGATCATGAAGTGTTTTGGCTAATCCCAGATGTTCAAAGACCCTGAGTTTTCGACGGTTATTTCTGAACTATGAAGAAGTTCAGGATGGCATCCCATCGATGCACTAGTACCTCCAAGTTTTTAAAGGAATTAAACCTTCGTTTGCCGTATCCAACAACGCCTTAATGCTCCCGATGCACAGTGCGTTATTTTGCGAATCCAACGGAACTTTATTAAAAATTAAAAGTCGTACAAATGAAATAAAATTTGTATCATATGAAAGGTAAAACCTCCAGGAACATAGTAAAAAAAAAACAAAAGCAACAGTATTGACCGATCAACAGCATCACAAACATCAGCTGGTTTAAGCAAAAACAAATGTAAAGCTGGTTGCATTTCTTTTGTCAAGTTTAAAATTGCGTGGTTAAGTGGCTTATTAGATTTGCTCATACAATATTTTTGTTTGATATTTTATTAGTTCTCAAGGTAAGTAATTTTTTTTATTTATTTACAAACTTAAAAATTTTTTGAAATGTGGTTAAAAGAGGATGTTTAACTGGCAAAAGGCTTTATTAAAGGTGTTCTTTCAACGAGTTCAAATGCAAATCGTGGACGACCTTCAAAATCACTTGGCGAATGTACTCAAAAAGTCCAGCAACCGAAAATAAAAGAACACGGTCTTCTTATGACAATGTACGAAATGAGTACGAAATCGATGTAGAAAAGATTGGACGTTTTGTAAGCGAAATGAAGGATATTTTTCTAGGTATTATATGCCTCCAAGTATACATAAAGTGCTTATGCACTGAAAACAAATTATTGAAACTTGCATATTACCACTTGGACAGTTGTCTAAAGAACCCCAGGAAGCAAGCAACAAGGAATATAAACGTTTCCGAGAGCATTTCAGTCGAAAGTCTTCGCTGGAAAACTCGAATCGAGATGTGATAAATAGATTTTTATTTTTCTGAGATCCATATCTTTCAAGCTGAAGTTTAGTACTTAATGGGAAAAGAAACCCACTCCAACCAGAATGATTGCGTTATTAAAAAATTTAAGCTCAGGTGAAGAAGATGAATAATCTAATAACTTACTTAGATATACGAGTACCTTGGTTTAATAAAAAAAAATAAATTCAAAACAATAATTTTGTTTATTTTTTGTATGTATATATTTTTTTTAGTTTTTATGTGTCCTAAGAAATAAATGTAATATTACCTATTTGACTAGGTTTGGAAATTTAAAGGGCCATTTGAAAAAAGTATACAAACATTTTGCAATAAAGATTTCGTATTTTTAAAATAAAACTATTCAAAAGGAAGGATTTGTGAAGCGTCGTATGGGTTGAATGTATGTACCTATTAATAAATATTTAAAACTCAAGTTAGCTTAATAAGGGAGATACAGGGGAGATACAAAGTAGTAAACAAATGCTTGTATTGAACTGTTTTACACAAAAATGTTATCAATTTTTGGCACCTAAGTTGACGTACTCTCACCAACAGCTGTTTTCGAAATTAATACCAATATTACTTAGATGAAGCTTCCTTGTCAAATGGAATATATCTGAACAGAAAGCCGTATCAAGCTAGTATCATTATATATTGTAGTACATACTGAATCATCGAAGAACATTAGATACTTCTCTTTTTTGATCAATTTTTTTGTTTCAAAAGTCATTCTTTACTATATTCTTCCATATTTTAAATTCATTTCCTATATATTTTAAATTCATTTTCTCCAAGAATATAAATAAAAATGTGTCTAACCCAGGGCAAGCAAAATCTTATCCTTCAGACCTACCCAAATTTAACCCTTGAATTAATTATTCTCGTGACAGAGACTGTAGATATTGTGTATCGGAATGAGGGTAGTCAAGTCATAAACTTTATCCTCGATCCAAATGTTGACATTGCAACAGGACGGGATCAGAAAATACGACCCGACCTGCCAGGGAACTTATCTGACCTGGAAAAGATTCCCGACACATAGAAAAGTCGTAGGGAATTCTCAGGACACCCAATCGAGTTTTTACTTAGGAGTAAAGCGTAAATTGGATTCTACGTATTTATTAAAATTTTAGAGAAACCCCTTAATATTACGGTATTCTTTCGGTTATGTGGAATAAAATAACTGGTGGCACTCGAATCATATCCACCTTGCGGAAAGCTTTCTCATGCCCAAGTGATCATTCAAAATTGAAACCACTGAGCCATGCGAGATCCCTACGGCTTCCACAATCTCTCGCACTTTCAATCTTCGGTCGGCCAACACCATATCGTGAATTTTTTCGATTGTTTCGGGTGTAGAGACCTCAACTGGGCGTCCAGGATTTATTAAGCTTAGCCTTGGTCTCGGTAATGGTTTTTTTTCGCAAGAAATAATGCTTAATAAGCACACGAAATTCACTTTTTTCCATTTTCTCCTCAAATTAGTGAGTAGTCTGATAAAAATAGCTGTCAAACACAAACTAACTGACGCAGCAAGTTTAAATTTTGACAGGAGTCAACTGACAGATGCCTGTTGACAGGAGCAGTGTTGCTGTTTCAGTAAAGAGGTCAGAAATTCAAAAAGTCACGGACTTATTGACCCGCCCTCGTATATATTAATTCACTTAGAACATCGTATATATTAATTCACTCAGATTGGCAAAGAGACTTAATACGAGTACTGGACCAAACATTTTGGAATTTATTTTCTGAACCTCCAATACGAACAAAGTCACAGGTGAAATAAGTACTTATACAGATTCTTCAATCTGTTTTAAATCCTACCCATACCCAGATCCTTAAGATCTGAAATTGAAACTCAAATTGAGAAACACTTAACTAATGGTATTATTCGACCGTCTCGTCCACCTTTTAATTTACCAGTATAGGTCGTGCCTATACTGGAGAATGCACGCTGCTCCATCAAGGTCGGTAAAGATCTCACCGAGACCTCTGATGTCCAGAAAGGATTTAGACAAGGCGATGAGCTGTCATGCAATTTTTTCAACATTAGTTAGTTTATTTTATCTCGTAAATTAAAAAAAATAACATAGGAATAGTAACCGCACATTTTATATTACAATAGTTCATAAAGTCAAAATGTCTTTCTATTGAACTATGGTTAATTAATTACAAATAATTTCGGGAAAATTAACAAAATTTTGAAGAAAAATACGGAAAAAAACCTCCAATCCAAACGAAAAAGAAAAAGAAATAAATAAATATGTATGCATATAATAGACTAGATTGTTCTCTTAATACATAAGTAATAAATAAATCATATATAAATAAATAAATAAATAAATAAATAAATAAATATGTATACATATAATAGACTAGATTGTTCTCTTAATGCATAAGAAATAAATAAATCATATATAAATAAATAAATAAATAAATAAATAAATAAATAAATAAATAAATAAATAAATAAATAAATAAATAAATAAATAAATAAATAAATAAATAAATAAGTAAATAAATAAATAAATAAATAAATGAATAAATAAATAAATAAATAAATAAATAAATAAATAAATAAATAAATAAATAAATAAATAAATAAATAAATAAATAAACAAATGAATAAATAAATAAGTAAATTATAATAAGTTAATGATGAAAATTAGACAAAGAGTAAATAAATAACAATAAATAGATAGGTTTACATATTACTTGCTTAGTTTTATAAGCACTTAAAACATTTAACGATCCAATTCATTTATCAGAGGATTTTTAGCAAATCTACACCTTCTTAAAAATTCAGCTTTAAGCTTTGCAATCCCATTAGATAATATTATAATCCTATTATGCCATGACAGTAATTGTCGCAGCAATTGTTTTCAAGTTCGTTCTGTTAATAAACTACCAATTTTTCCAAAGAAAGTCTTAACGCATACCACAGTGTTTTCAAGAACTAAATCAGTTTTCATCATAAATCGCGATAGTTTTTTGCATTTTTACACAAACTTTGTCGGTCTTACTTTATCAACCGTTGTTTCCTTGTGCGCTAGTTGTTAACCAAAATGACAGAACTGCCACATAGACCAGAGACAAGATTTTTGACAAAAAGTAAGCCCCAAACACCAAACACTGCAAAAGATGACAAACCCGGCAAAACATTCGAGATGCGGCTCATGGGAAAACTTGTAGATTTCAACTTCGAATTGAAATCTTTATTGAAAGACATGCATAACACATTGTTGGCAAAATTGGATTCAAAATTGCAGATTTCAACCACCGCTTTGATGATATCAACAAATCTATCTCTGCGTTGACCGTGCGAATTGAAGTCCTCGAGCAAACCTCTGAATCGGTCTTGTGCTCCGAACTAACTAATGAAATCTCAACCCTACAAAATAAAATCGATTCCATGGAGCGCGACAAACTGTGCAGTGACGCTATTCTTCATGGTGTACCAATGACCGCTGGTGAAGACCTCAATAGAATGTTCAGCCGACTTTGCACTGCCATTGAATGTACGCCTGCGCCTGTGCCGAAGGAAATCTGTAGAACAAAACCTAAAGGAATCTCGGGCAATTCCGCCATCATAATTAAATTTTCGTCGGTTGCAGATAAAATCAGTGTATTTCATTCTACCTATGCCACATATCGGAAAACCAAAAAGCGCATTTGTTTACATCAACTTGGACTTCAATCTGACAAGCTGATCTCTGTCAACGAAAGCCTCACTGCGCAGAATATTGTCATTTTTCGGAAAGCTCACGAACTGAAGAAGCTAAAACAGCTATTTTCTGTTTTTACGCGGGGCGGACGAGGCGGACACCTAATGGACGAGCTTTTTTGGTCGACAGTATTCAACACTTGGATTCTCTTGCTGCTGCCGTTACGTATGATGCTACATAAACTTATTTTTGATTTTTCATTTTCACTTCTAATAACTTGTAAGTATTTTCTGTATTTGTATCTTATGCCTGTTAGCAATTTGAATTTTGCCATTTGTTCTGCGTTTCGTGCTTTCTTACGTTGGGTGCATGATTTTCTAATTTTTACTGATGGGAGATGTTAGAAATGTCTCTTACAGTGGCGATGGTGTGTATGATAAACTGCGTGTGCTTATAAACATCTTGTGTGCACAACATGTTGGCCTTAAAGTATGCCATATCAATGCTCAGAGTTTGGCCGGGAAAATTGATGAATTTAGAAGTCTGTTTGTTGGTTCAGATGTTGATGTAATCTGCGTTTCTGAAACATGGTTTGACCCGAATATTCCAGATAACGTATACTCCGCGGCTGGATACAACATCTACCGCGCCGATAGAAAAAACCGAACAGGTGGGGGGGGGGGGGTAGCAATTTATGTGCGCATCACATTAACATTGACCGTGAAACTTATCTCTACCTCACCTTCCGGCAGCTTGTTTGAGTATTGCTTCATTGAGCTTTCGAGCGAAAGGACAAAAATGTTTACTCGGTGTTGTTTACATACCTAAAAGTCATATCGATCTTTCGCCGCTCTACAGCTTTTTAGAAAATAACTCCTTTTCTTTTATAAAACGTGTTTAAGATTCAGAACTATGTATGTTCATTTAATACAATTATTTGTTTGTAACATGAATTCATTTAACTTTTATGAGATGTATTGTAAATCTAATGTGCAACAACAGTGTGCATAGATCACACCATAGATCGGACCACCATCGATCGCGCCATCGATCGTACCATCGACCATCATCGTCCAATTATGCACAAAGAAGAAAACACAAAATTGTTGTTGCAACTAACACGCCCAACTTATAGCATTGCGTGGGTGCAGGGTTACATGGGTTGAAGAATTTTATGCTTTGTTACAAGTTGTTAAAATCTCATTGAATAAAGTCTTTGATAATTTCAAATCGTTTGCTTTCATTTTCTTTGGGTTTTGATTATTTTTTTTCTTGTTCGATTGTGGTAGCAAGTACTTCTCGTTCGTGTGTGGCGATTTGTATTGCAACATACTGAATTCCGAAAACTCGGTTTCCTTAACTCAGTCCATCATGAAAACTTTAAATTTTGATCTCCTTAACTCATCTACACCGACACATTTTACCAGATCAAGCAGTACCCTTCTTGATGTATTTTTTGCAAGCAATAGTCAAAATAATTTTTACAGCCAAGTCTCTGTTCCCGCATTCTCGAAGCATGACCTGATTTCTGCTTCATTTGTCTTTGGAACCAGTAAACAACAATTTAGGCAGTCCTTTAGAGACTTTAGGAATCTTAAACCGGATTTGCTTAACCGTGACTTACAGGGTGTTAACTGGCAACCAATATTCACAGCGGTTTCTCCTGACGTTCAAGTATATTATTTTTAGGGTATGGTTACTCAGCTATTTGACTTGCATGTTCCGTTAAAAACGAAGCTCGTAAGATATAAAAATAATCCGTGGTTTACATCAGAAATCCATTGGCTGAGAAATCAAAGAGATGCAGCGTATAGGAAATGGAAGTCTTTTCGACTTCCGGAATTTTTTTGAACGTTTCAAGATTTTGAGAAACCTAGTTTGTGCGCAAATCAAGCAGGCAAAGCGTCGTTTCTATAGCGAGCATTTAAATCATCAACTTCCCAAAAAAACCCTATGGAAGAATCTGCGCCAGTTTGGTGTTATTTCTAAAACAAACTCTATGATTGATAACATTGATCCAAACCATTTAAATAGTGAGTTTGTTAAAATAACATCGACCCTAGTAAGTAAGTACTAGTAAGTAAGTAAAAGTCTTGGAAAAGTCTATTTACGAGTACTTTCAAATGTCAGCTCATGTGCAACGTAACAACCTGCTCTGTCCGCATCAATCTGGGTTTAGGCAATACCACAGCTGCACTTCAGCATTACTTAAGGTAGCGGATGATATACGGGTAGCGAGCGATAATGACCATTTCACTTTTCTGACGCTTTTAGACTTCTCCAAGGCATTTGACACAGTTAATCACGGACTTCTCGTTAATAAACTTTGCAAGTCTTTTGGATTCTCTTCTTCCGGGGCGAACCTTATTCGTTCTTACCTCTCGGGTCGCAAGCAAGCCGTGCACATGTACGCAGATGATGTACAGCTGTATGTTAGTAGTGACCTCGGTTTGGTTGAGGATGCGGCCTACAAACGCAATGAAGATTTGAGAAAAGTTCTCACCTGGTCTGAAGAAAATTTCCTATTGCTTAATCCAAATAAAACCAAATGCCTAGTCATAAGCAGAAATAATCTGAACACCTTATGCTTCCCTAACATATATCTTGGGGATTCGCAATAAAATTTTGTCGATAAAGTAAAAAACTTAGGCGTTTGGTTCAATACAACTTTGCAATGCGATGATCATATTCGAACGGTAATCGGGAAAATTTATGGATGCCTCAGAAATATTTCCCTGTCGCGAAGCTATACGCCATTGAACACTATGCTAATGTTGGCAACGACGCTACTTGTTCCATTTATATCTTATAGTTGTGAAATTTTCTGTTGCAACGGGGCACTTATTAATCTTAGTCTCCAGGTGGCATTCAACAATGTTACTCGTTACGTATATGGGCTTAAGCGTTTTGACCATGTTTCCGCCTACGCTAAAAATATTCTTGGTTGCTCACTGGACAAGTATCTAGACTTTTGTGCAGTCAAGTATTTGCACAAGATCTTAACCACCAAACAGCCTCAATATTTATATGAAAAATTACGCTTTTCACAATTACATCGCTCCTTGAGCTTGATTCTGCCCCGTGTTACATACCAGGTCTCGCAACAACAGTTTTATGTGCATGCCTTTCGCCTCTGGAATGCCCTCCCCCTAAGCGTCAGAAGGCTCTATAACGCAAACAATTTTGGTGATATTCTCTTTCGGCACATTGCAGGTAACACGTTAATACAGAAAATACCATTTTGAGTAAATTATTTGCATTTTAATTTAATTTCTTTTCCTTTTCTCTTTCTTTTCATTGTAATTTAAATTCTTATTTTTATTTTTTTCTTATATTCGCTGTTTGTTTAACGAATGTTAAGTTAGTTTTAATTAAAATATAATGTAGCATAGTAATGTTTATCTATTTTAAACTTCCACATACATTTACCATTTACCATATCGCATTTATTACTTATAGAAGATGTAAAGTCTACTATAAATGCTGTTAAAATATTTAATAAATATAAACATAAACACATGCAGCTCCAATGTTGAGTGATGCCATGGTAGGTTGAGCATCATTTTAAAAATTTTATTTTGTGCGACCTGCAACTTTTTAATATGGCATGCTGCGGAATCTCCCCATACTTGATAACCAAACAGCAAAATTGCTTGAAAGATGGTTTTATGCAAAATGATTTTGTTTTCATTTGAAAGTAAGGATTTTCGATTTATAAAAGGGTACAACATTTTAATTGCAATACTAATTTTCTTTAGTGTCCTATTTGTGTGTTCCTTAAATGTAAGCCTTGTGTCTAGGTAGATGCCTAGGTATCTAATAGATGGATCCCATTTTATATTTTTCCCGTTGATACGGATATGGCTGTTAGGAACAAATCCACCCCATCCCTTAAACTGCTTTCAATAGTAAGAGCAAACTGATGAGATGAATATATTGCAGCGTCATCTGCGAAAATGGCCACTTCACAACCAGACGAGGTAAATATTGAAGAGAACAGGTCCCAAGACCGGCTCTTGCGGAACTTCTGAACTAAAAACAATTGCATTGGACACACTGCTGTTCACATGGACATTAAAAACCCGGTTAGATAAAAAAGACTGCACTATTTTACAAAGCGGGAGGGCCAAAACCAAAATGAATGATTTCATAAATGAGACCATCATGCCAAACCGAGTCAAAAGCCTTTTCGATATCTAACAAAATCATTCCCGTGGACTTACCTCGAGAACGATGGTTTTTTATTGAATTACAAATTCTAAGCACCTGATGGGAAGAACTGTGATTTCTTCGAAACAAAAACTGTTCTTGAGGATAAATACTCGTAGTATTATTAGAGATAAATGCTAAAATTTTCTCATTAATAATTTTTTCGAAAATTTTTCCTAAATTGCTGAGTACGCTGATTGGCTTATAGCTTCCTGGATTTTCTGGTGGCTTTCCAGATTTTGAAATTGGCACCACTTTAGCTTTTCAGGAAAGTATTGTAATTTCAATCATGCATTTATAATGTAAACTATGTATTATATCCCTGCCTTTGGAAGTTGTTTTAAAAATGTGTTTCTTATGAGGTCCACACCACCTGCCTTTTTAATAATCAGACCCTTTATAAAATATACAACATCTTCTTCGTTCACAAGAAGATTCGGGAGTATTGGGACGGAAGCGGAGAAAATGGGTTAAGCGGTCAATGAGGGCAAGACCAAGTATATGCTGTCAAGCAAAAAGGACAACCAATACCGACGTCTCGGGCAGAACGTCATCCTCGACAGATATAACTTTGATATCGTTAAGGACTTTGTCTACCTAGGCTCTGCTATAAGTACAGACGATGACACCAGCGCTGAGATCAAGCGAAGAATAACTCTTGCCAACCGCTGTTTCTCTGGGTTAAGAAGGCAATTGAGTAGCAAAGCCCTCTCTCGGACAACAAAAGTCACCCTTTATAAGGCCTTAATAATCCCGGTCCTGCTCTATGGCGCAGAGGCATGGACATTATCAAAAATGGATGAGGGTGTTCTTGGTTGCTTCGAGAGAAAAATTCTTCGTGCGATCTTCGGTCCCGTCTGCATTGACGGTGAGTGGAGGAGGAGATACAACGACGAATTGTATGGACTGTAAAGCGACATGGACTTAGCCAGAAGAGTGAAGATCCAAAGACTGAGATGACTGGGTCATGTAGAGCGCATGGACACCAATGCTCCAGTCCGAAAAGTCTTCGTATCCGCTCCCGAGGGACAGCGCAGTAGAGGAAGGCCAAGACTCAGGTGGCGCACACAAGTGGAAGAGGACCTCAGCCAACTTAGCGTGCGAAACTGGAGGCAGCTAGCCAGGGATCGAGCTGGCTGGAGAAGCTTGTCGACTGAGGCCCAGGTCCACCCCGGATGGTAGCGCCACCTAAGGTAAGTAAGTAAGGTTGTACCCAATAAATGTGACTCCCAAGGGAATAAACAATACAGAATGGTGATTGACTATAGGAAATTGAACACCGTCACAATACCTAATAATATGCAATACCTACTATTAACGAGCTTCTTTCCCAGTTCGGCAACAGTAAATATTTTACAGCTAAAGGACTCAGAAATAGAAAAAATAACATTTTCTGTTTATAACGAAAAATACAAGTTCAGTAGGTCTTCGTTTGGATTGAAGAACGCGCCGATGCTTCAAGGCTAGGTTCTGTTAGTGTCAAGACAATCGCCCAATAACATTCATTTCTCGGACATTCAGTAAGACTGAGGAAAATTATACCGAAAACGAGAAAGAAATGCTCGCTATAATATGGTCTCCAAAGACACTAAGTAACTACATGTACGGAACAGCTAAGGTCAGAATTTTCACTTACCATCAGCCGCTTACTTATGCATTGAGTTCCAAGACCATCACCCCAAAATAAAGCATTGGAAAGCTATTCTAGCACTCCAGTATAAACCTGGACGAAACAGTGTAGTGGCTGATATGCTTTCAAGAATAACTCAGATTAATTCAACGACACAGTGGTGGAATTTCGTCGCATAAACTATTTAAACTCTAGTTTTACAAATGGGCTATATGTTTCAAAACCCGTCATGGAACATATTCAAAAAATCTACCCACTATCCTATAGATCTAGGTTAATACAAACATTAGTAAAAGATACCACACATCTGGGAAATTAATTAGAGGACCACAAAAGAGCTCATCGAAATAGTTAACAAAATAAAAACCAACTAATGTAGTATTTCTTCTTCTTGAAAATGAAATTAGAGGTGGATAAGATAGTTCGACAATGTTCAGTTTGTAAGGAATATATGATCGCCGCCCTCATAAGCCACAGTTACAATCAACGCCAATCCCATAATGTGCCGGACACAGTTTCCACATAGATATCTACTCTATCGAGGAGAAGTTAGTCCTCACTGCTGCGGATACATTCTAAAAATATGCCCAGACCCGAAACCTGAAGTCTAAAGCCATAGAGGGTGTGACGGAACTTTTACGGAAAATCGTTTTCGGCTTTTGCGAACCTAAAATCGATGCTTTGGACAACGAAACATCTATCAACTCAGAGTCCATTCGATTCCTGCTCCAAGATCAATTAAAAATTGAAGCCTACACGACTCACCCTTACATGAATACAGTCAATAGGCAAGTGGAGCGGTTCCATTCATCGCTATCCGAAATCATGAGTTGCCTAGATAATGATAATATGGTATACACAGATCTTTTGAGGAGCTACTCGATCGTTCAGAATATGAGTACAATCATTCAATCCATTCAACGACAAAGAAACTACTAAAAGAAGTGATCTTTGGCCAAACCGTAAGTACAAACCCTGAAACTTACGAAAAAGCCAGACAAGAAAACGTTGAACAAGATCTACTTTGTCACAACTAAAGTAAATCGACAATTAAAACTTACGAGCCTAGTGGGAGTATCAAGTCCTAGCACAATCACAAAAACCTCAAAACGTATCCTTACAGATTCTTCCTAACCCCATGCCTCGGCAGCATTTAAATTTGGAAATTTTCAAACTCGCAAGCAATATCATGACACATGGGAAACGCAAGAACACAGTCAGGAACATTTCGATTTATACACTTAATTGTATAAGATAAATATCAGGAAAAAGTTAATGAGATGAAGTCAACCATAAATACTCGAGTAACCAACAAAGACCAAATTTAATCCTTCCGTATCTCTGAACTTTCCCAAATCCAAACCAACCTGATTAGACTCAAATCTAAGCCTAAAGCCAAAAGATCCTTGGATTTTATAGGCAAAACATGAAAATCGATTGCTAGGAATCCAGACCACGATGATTTAATTGTTCTAACAGAAAAAATAAATAATGTTCTCCAAAATAATAGTATACTACGAGTAGTTACTGGAAACAAGAATAAAGAATAAATAAGCTTACTTATGTAATTAATCAAATTGTGAGATTCGAACAACATAACGATACCCTTAGAAATCAATTAGCAATAAATCTGAAATTCTGGTTGGAAATTATAAAAGAGGAAATGGTATTTACACAGAATATGGTGTAAACTGGGTAAACCTGGCCTAATAAAATCATTTATCTTAGATGATAAGGAACTCAATATTATAAAAGAAACATTCGAAAAAAATAAATTGCAATACCTAAACATCGAAGAAGCAATTGAATTTGCTGCCATAAAAATTACGTCTAATAACTTAAAAGTAACTTACTCGTATATTGGTATTTTAGGTGTTCCGATAACCGATGAAGATCAATGTTAAGTTTTATTATTTAAGGCTATAAATTTAAAGAAATCAATTCATAAAATTAGCTATGAAAATATTTTTAATTATAAAAGTAAAAATTATGTGAGGGTAATAATGTAACGATGGCAACGTATAAGGCGTGATAGAAGTAGCCTCTTCCGACAGGTGCTGGTTCTTTAAATAACGAGAATGAGCAGAACATCTTGCAGCTCTGCTAATAAGCCCTACTTCACGCCTCCCCGTGGAACCATATGGGAATCTTATTGGAGATTGTGAAATGAAGGGGACAAAAGGCGAGTTTCCTGCGCCATAAATTAGGATTAGAGTTGGAAAAATGGAACAAGACCTTATCCGGGCTACTCCGACATTTTTGGAGCTCAAGCCGGTAAGGATTTTTAAGACTTAGTCAAGATCTTACAAAGAGATGAGGCTCAATGGGCCAACGGCAGCGTTCACATCCCGGAACGCGTTACTGGCTTCGGTGTAATCGACCCCTCGTAATTGGGGCATTTAAAATAGAACTGGTTCTCCAGGTTGGGGGTTGTTCCGCCGGTGTAACTGTCCGGCTATTTAAAAAAATATCAATTTACGAAGCATCAACAAAGCTCGGATATGGACGGATCTGCTGTTGACAACCAACGCAATCGATTTAAGGACAATGAGCTTCGGTTATGCACGTGGAATGTGAAGGATGAAAAACTGCGATATTTACTACGGCGATTGCCATCGATGGCAAAAGCATTGGATTTGTTGTCGGAGGCAGACCAAGAAAGGAAGTCCTGAGCCTCCGGCATGTCCAGTATTATGGATGTCCGTACGTTCCGAGGAGCCAACATCGACTCGGACCATTACCTTGTTGTAGCCAAGGATATCCCAAACTACGCCAAGACAAACTAATGCTGTGAGAAAATTCGACGTCAGACGGCTACAATCGCAAGAGATCGTCAAGTCCTTTTCCGATCGAGTGTCTCTTAATATCTTAAGAGGTCCAATGCCGCCAGCATCAAGCATCGAAGACCATTGGAAACACTGCCAAAACGCCATCAGAGTTGCCGCTTCTGATGTGCTGGGTTTCACTCGTCCACCACAACGAAACTCCTGGTTCGATGATGAATGCCGGCAAGCGCATGCAGCTTAACAATACATAAAAAGCGGCGCTGCATCGAAGGACCAGAGCTGCTCATGGGCTCTATGAGATCTGGATGAAGTGAAGATAGCTTTATCTGAGTTTAAGTTCAACAAAGCTGCTGGAACGGACGGCCTGACTGCCGAGCTCTTCAAAGCGGCAAGTGATGACTTGGTAAGGAGCATACACCAACTCATCTGTAAAATATGGTCGGACGAAAATATGTCCGATGAATGGATACCTCAGCAATGTTTGTCCGATTCTCAACACGTACTTGAAATAATAGTGCAAAACACATGAACAAACACAAGAGGCACTATCTTCCAAAAGACCGTCCAACTACTCGCATACTCCGACGAAATTGACATAATCGGGAGAAAGCAGCGTGATGTCAGTGGCGCTTTCGCGAGTTTTGAGACGGATGCAGCGAAAATGTGTTAAGCGGTCAATGATTTCAAGACCAAGTATATGCTGTCAATCAGAAAGGGCAACCAATATATATTAATATTGTATTGAACTTTCAGGATTTGATTAGAGATATTTGATGCTAAACAGAATCTTCTTTTTTTTTTTTAGATAAAATTGATTAGATTAATTAAAGATTAATTGATTATATTGATAAATTCAGTCTTGATGTTCTGGTTTACCGTCCGAAAAGGATCATAGTTAGTTGGGGTATTTTGCCGTTTGGTCGAAATTTCAGGGTCCCAGTCTCTAATTTCAGTATGGTTTATTGTCATATTCCAGGCGATGTCTACTTTGACTCCATAAGCTGCGCTAAATATTCATGCATAAGTGTGTTGCATCTTTACCCAGTAAAACTGCGGCAGCACAGTTCGAGCGAGGCATGCTGTTGGTAACTTTTGTTACATTTCATCCTATTGTATATATTGGATGCTGCATTTCACACTAAGAAGTGTCTGAGGCCCTTTGTGTACATGAAGAGGAGTGACCTTTACTGAAGGGATGAAAGTGATTTCCCTGAATATTGACTGTTAGATAGTGGATGGAACAATATAAGTGAACTTCTGATCATGCCAATTAAGAATACGAAGAATCTTATACATTATTAATTCCTCGCTGTACAGGAGAGGTAATGCTAGCTGTATGATGATGTTTTGCCCAGTTTCTCTTGCTCTTGGTTGTAAGGTTTTGTACAATTGAACTATTGACTAATATGTCGGTCTCCAGGTATCATCATGTTCCTTGGTATGTTTTCTAGTATGTGAGATAACTCCATTTTAAACTACTGCCAGTCAAAATAAGGAGATGTATTTGACCATGTTTTGTTGCCAATATTATGTTGAGTAGTATGGTTTGCATGTTACTGAATCATTGTAAGGATGCTTGAAAGAGCCATAGAGAGGAATATGTGAAATTCTCTCTCATTATTATTCTGAATGTCCAGCTTTGAATTCATATTCATCAACGTTTTTAGTTGTCTCTGTGATGACAAGTTTTCTTCTTTAACATATTTAGCGATTGTGGTCTGATTTTTGGAATAGAGCAATCTTCATTTTTAAGTTCTATTTGTTTAAGTTGACGTCAGAGTAAATTCAATATATTGTTATGTAGCAAAGGGTTCGATTGAGTCAGATTGGTGGTGATCACAGTCATCCAAGAACTCACTACTAAATTCGTTCCACCGACATCCCCACAATATATGCCTGGGTTTCTCGTGAATGGGATTATATTAAAGTCATCTCATCTGTTGCTTTTTGAGCGGTTTTTGGCTATTGCTATCATAGATATCCAAAGAATAAGTTTAAAACATACGCGTCCTACTGAAGATTTTACAGATGTGTTCTTAATTGTGCCAGTCTGGCTTCATGGATTTGCAGTTCCAATGTCACTGTTGTCTGTGCTGTATTTCCGTATTGCTATCAATCGGTAGTGGACTCCGTTTCGTTATTGGCCTTTTTTGTTTCAGTAAACAGTGACTGCACGAACATTCTTGTCCTTTCCTTGATGCAATTCAGTTACTTTGCCTAAGTTCCAATTAGTGGGTGGTAATCTGTCATCCATAATTACTATATCACCAATGCAAAGGATTGGTTTTTCTTCTTTTCATTTTGTTCATTGTTGTAGTTGCGACAAATATTCGGAAGACCATCTCTGCCAAAAATCTTAAGTGATCTTTTGAGTTAGCAGCCATCATGAACGAAAACTTTGGTTTTGATCTAAACTTGGATTAGGTACTGCATTTATAGTAATGGTGAGTCGATTAATTAACACGATTTCGATTTGTGTTTAGACTGTGACAGCTCCTCAAATGTCAAAGTAGTATCCCCAATGACTCTCTTTGAAACTTCATAGCTTTCACTCCGGCTTCGCAGAAGCCTCCGAAGGTTAGTGCGGCAGATGGAATGAAATGCACTGTTTACTATTCAAAACTAGCCCTTTTGCGGCTTCTTTATTGCTTTGATTAATTATAGATTTAAAAAGTACTTGGAGCTCCTAGAAATGTGGTTTCGGAGTCACATTAGAAATGTGTGCAATATCGTCTTCTTTATGTGAACCATCTAACAGTCACTCAAAATGCTCCTGATGCGAGATGAATTGCCTTAGTTGATAAAAACACAAAGACTGCAGTGTAGCCCTTTATCGATTGGTTTACCTATAGTAATGAGTATCTGACCTGGGACTGCGTAATCAATACCCGTGTATGTAAATGGCCTTGATGGCGTTTGACTCTTTATAGCTGCATTAAAAAGATGACTTCGTACATAACATATTTATAGATTACTTGACGAATTACAAATTTTCCTTGAATGATCCAGAATGACTGACGGAGTGTTGCCAATATTAACTGAATTCCTCCATGCAGTGTTTTCCCATGAACTGGTAGCAACTAGTAACCTGGTGAATATGTTGTAGGGTGGTAATATGTACGGATGCTTCTCCTTCTCTGACAGATTTTCATCATTCTACCCGCGACTACAAGAATTATTCTCGTAATCTAAGCGTGCGTTTAGGACAAGGAGCTTGCTTTTCTTCTAAAGATTGTGTCCATCCTGTAGACACCTGATGTTTTTTAGAACTTCGGTTTGTTGAATCTAATGAATAATAGATTTAAGAGCACTTTCAAGTTCATAGTTGGTCAAGCCTTCAATCATTTACAACAGGATGTCGTTCTTATTCATCTTGTGTACGAAGAAGTTCCTTTACTGTTGGGATTAAATAAACTGTCGCATCTATGGACTCAGTTTTACAAAATTGATATTTCTCGTATTGTAGTTTAATTGGTGTGACACTTCTTGATGCACAGTGTGCAGGATTCAAAGTCGATTTTCTGTGTCTCCACGAACGTGGTTGAGTATGTATTTGAGCAACCCTGTTAGAGACAAATATATTGTAGTATATCTTCATTGAACCGGCTTTTCTTTGATCAAGCTTAAACGATTGTTGAATTCAGGCATAGAGATTTTCTTGTATAGTCTCAAATACCCACTTCACTTCAGCTAGCAATTTCGACAACAAGTGAGCTCCGCATAATTCCATCTTTGGAACTGCGAGTTTCTGTTTAATAGGTGATACCTTTATTTTACACTTCAGCAAAGTGATTTTGTGTGGTCTGGAGTATATTACTACTGCATATGCTGCCTCAGCATCACTAAACCCGTAAATTATTTGTGACTTACGAGTATGTTCGCCAGTCTATCTTGGGACTTCAATAGTTTCAGCAGTTGGAAATTCACATTTAAATCGATTTCATTGTTGTAATTCAGCTGTTATTGATTTGTTCCAATCGAGTTCAGCCTCCCAGATTTGCTACATAAGTGTTTCATTCAGTGGTGTTAATCGCAGCCAACCGTACTTATGGGTCCAAAAGACGTGCTCTTTCAGAAAGTATCACTTGTCTTGATGATATCAACAAAAAATATTTATTTCTTTTTTTATTATTTATTCGCTTTCATTGCTTAGGTTAACGATATTGGTATTTTCATATTAAGGTCAACATTTTTTTTTGTTATTCTTTAACATTACAGTTCGTCGTGCTTAGGCTAGCAAAATTATTGTATAAATAAAGTTGAAATAAATTATTTAAGTTTATTCTTGTTATTCAATCGAACCAAGCCGTTTACTCCCTAATGTGAGGCTGCATTAGGCGATTGATTCTAAGTATAAAAAATTCTAAGTGGCAGAATTTCATATGGTCCTTGGAGCAGGATTAGCCGGAATAGTGAAAAGTTATTGGTAAATATTCGTACTAGATCAATGCACAACACATAAATAGTGAAAAGTTATTAGTAATTATTGGTACTACATCAATATATAATACAATACATAAACAGAAACAATTTAAGATCTTGACACAAGCACCGTACTCTAGTACACAGTAAAGCAAAAATGAGTGAAATAGAAGAGATTGCGTTGAACCAGACGAGAATCGCGGAAGAAGTGCATCGATTATGGACTAGTTTTAAAAAAGATGAAGAAACTCGGTACTCTGTGGAGTACTTCGTAAGGAGACTGGAGCAGTTGGAACAGCACTGGACCAACTTTCAAATAAACAGCGGATATTTGCAAGATCTACGGAAGACAAATCCGCAGCATCCCTACGTTGTGAGGAAGTATTTTAGCAAATTTGAAACGAGGTATCTCGACATTAAGGGTACTTTCAAGACAAAATTGGAACTGATCAAGTAAAATACGCAACCATCGCCAATGCCACATCCAGTGATGCAGGCATTCATGCTATACCGAAGTCCAAATAGAAGTGCAGGAAGTCAGCAAACAGCTAGAAATTCATCGGATCCAGAAAAAAACTAATTCAACTAGTATCAAGAAGTTCCCAGAAAGATTTAAGAAGTTGAATCTGACTCAGAACAACTTTATACGCATCATTAACAACTTGAAGTAAACGCAGAACGCGTACACTCAAATTGGATCAGATCAGAGATAATGGACAAAGCTAGTGACAATGAACGATGAGATCTTGTCTTCATTGGAAGATGCTGATTACGAGCCGGAGTACATGTCCAACAATGAATTCATTGAGTTGGAGTAGATATGTCGAGATGCGTATATCCAAATTAAGGGAACCAGCCAAAGGCAGTAATTCCACAAGCTGCAACAAATCAAGAAATCAAACTTCCACCAATAAGCATTCCATCATTCAATATTTAAAAGGAAAATAAACGGGGGAAGCAGCAAGGATTGTTAACCATTTAGCACCGACATTAAGCAACTGTGCAACAGTTATAGAATTGCTAACAATTCACAATTCTGCAGCATTGGTCAATATTACCATCCAAGAATTGCTTACCTTGAAATCAGTTCGACACGAAAATGTACCCAATTGGAAAAAGATCATGCATATGTCAATGGAAATATTGTACGGTATTAATAACTTAGGGGTTTTCGTAAGCTCCTGGGATCCATTAGTGATTCATTCGTTGTGTCCGACACTTGACCCTTAATCAAGGAAATTACAGCAGCAATCCAGAGGAACTTCAACAGAAAATCCTAAGGTAAGCGACTTTTTTGACTTCATCGAGGGTAGATTCGGAGGATTAAAAAGCTACAGTCAAAGCTCAAGCAAGAAGACACAATGTACTCACAGCATGTATCAGTGTGTGCAGTAAGGATGAAGGACTGAAGAAATGTTGGGAATTAGAAGAAGTCCCGCGTGGCAGGCACCTTGTAGCAAGCGTCATCTTCATTGAGGCCGGTGCGCAGGCTTACGCCGCAATGACCCAACCACGGTCGGCTGAAGAGTGGTGAACTAAGAACTACCAGACCTAATTCCAGTGGTGGTGTGAGCAGATAGCGAACCGTGCCGAGCCCTCTCAGGCACCTTGGCGCGGGCCTGTTATACTAAGCATTACCCAGGTATGGCGGCGCTGCCTGGGCTGACCCTTATTTCCGGCCATACTCGTGGGAACAAAACTAATTAATAAAATATGGAAAACAAAACAACAAAAACTTTGACAAAACAAGCAATCCCTGTCCAGGAAGAGCTAGAGGTGAGTGAAGGCGAAACACCGACTTCTTCCACCTCCCCGTTGGCAAGGGCATTGGAAGAAGCTAAGCTTCCGTCTACCTCCTACGCGGCAAAATTAAAAGAGGGAATCTCTGGATGGAAGGGAAATCTTGGTAGCAAGAGAGGCAGATCTGACGACGCCGCGGAGCTGAACAACGCGAAAAAGGTGAAGGCTGGTACTTTGCGACCCGAAGGACGAGCTTCTCTTTGCTGTCATAATAGAGCTGGAACCATGCGGCCGCCTGACAATCGACCAGTGGAAAAACGTCGACTAGAAATTCCAAGACGCTCTATGGAAGGAGTTATCCACCACAGGAAACGGGGAAATTCAATTCGATGGAGTTGGTTGGGAAGGCGGACGCAAGGTTGTGGCTTGTGGGAATAAGCTTTCCGTCGACTTCATGATATCGCCTCATGATATCGAGGGAGTGTGCGATGCCTGGGAAGGCATCAAGCTAAAATGTACAACGGTGGCAGAGTTGGCTAAGTATACTCTGCCGATGGCTTGGGTATGGGTTCCGTGTCCCTACACGTCCCCTAGAAGCTCCTTATATTGCTCCATGTGCAAAATCGGGAGCTAAAAGCCGATACATGGAGAGTCCTTAATACGGGTCCAAGGCGGCAGCATGGCCAGCATTTCCTGCTGTCCCTGAAGAATTTCGGCTCAGGTGATCTGACGCCGGTAATTTGTGAGAGGGAGTGTGGCAAACCACTTTGTCTGACCTCTGCCTATCTGCCCTACGACTCTGAGGTAGTCATCTCAGAGAAGTTAAAGGACTTGGCGAGGCAGAAAGACCGGATGGGGGTGATGGGCTGTGACGCGAACGCCCATCATACACAAAGGGGAAGCGAGGACACCAACACTTATTTTATTATCCAACCTCACTATTTTTAATAAGGGGAATTCACACACTTTTGTGGTGAAAAACAGGCAGGAGGTGATAGATATTACTCTTGCCTCAGATATAGAAGGGTTAGGTGTCACTGATTGGAGAGTTGTCGACGAAGCGTCAATGTCTGATCACAGATGGATACGCTTCAAGGTGAACTTCCAAAATAGGGCATGTATCTTTCAAAGGAATCCCAGGAAAATGGATTGGTTCAAGTATACAGAAGTGGTAAACACACATCTGAAGACCCAATCAACCACCTGCCATAACATTGATAACTTAGACAGGGGCGGTAGGAAACCTTAATAGGGCATAAAAAATGGCGTTGGAAAAAGCTTATCCAGCTAACCGAGCACCCAAAAGGGCCCAGCCGAGATAGTGGAATAGGCAAATAGGTCTAAAAAGGAAAGAGGTAAGGCAACTCTATAATAGGGCGAAGATTTTCAAATGTGACACCACGTGGAATGAGTACTATGATTGTAAAAGGCAATTCAAGTACCTAGTTAGGAAATCGAAAAGGGCGTCATGGCAGAGGCCCTGCGAATCCATAATGGCAACAGACGAAGTTTTAAGGTTAACCAAAATGCTTTCAAAAGAAGCGAGCGTCCCTAGCCTCCTCAGGAAAAACGACGGAACATGGGCTGAAAGCAGCCAGGAAGTCCTGGTAACGTTGGTGGAAACCCATTTCCCTGGATCCACATTATCAGCTGACTCCGGCTTGCCACGGCACACTGATGACATCAATTCTGCCCTCTCCGAAGGAGACATTGGTGTTCTTTTAAACCAAGAAAAAATGCGGTGGGCAATTCAATCCTTTAAACCGTATAGATCCCCCGCCCCGGTTGGCATTCTACCCATTATGCTGCACCTGGGCAGGCAGGTGTGGTCTCAATGTCAATCCCTCCAAAACGGAACTGGTTCTCTTTACCAGAAAGTACAAGATACCGCAAAATTCACACTGCCAAAACTCTATGGAATGTAGCTGTCCCTTTCGGATAGTGCGAAGTACCTTGGCGTGATTCTGGAAAAGAAACTGAATTGGAATCTCAACGTAGCGGAAAGAATTAAAAAGGCATATAATGCTCTTTTCATATGTAAAAGAACTGTGGGAACAATTTGGGGCCTTAAACCTGCTATGGTGTACTGGCTATATACGGTAGTGGTGAGACCCATACTGACATATGGCGCACTAGCATGGTGGAAAGCAATAACTAAGGAAACGACTTACGGAAAATTAGTGGCGGTTCAGAGAACGGCTACCATAGCCACTACAGGAGTGCTCCGTACCATCGCTTAATGTACGATTCGACTCACTAATCTGGGTCTTTTCGATCGATCCTGGAAGAGCTACTACCGGGCAATACTATTAAAATGAATGAAATCCCTTCCTTAGTCGATTTGGACATTCCGTGTGATATAGTATATCCGGAGAGGAAGGACTGGCAAGAAAATGACCGATGGCTCGAAGACAGAGAAAGGAACAGGTTCCGGTATCTTCTCGGAGGACCCGGAACTGAGAGTGTCCATAAGGCTTCCGGACACTAGCAGTGTCCTCCAATTAGAGGTTCTAGCTGTCCTCGGGGCGGCTGAGCTGATGCAGATGAGATCGGTATCCGGCCGAGATATCGCTATCTACATCGATAGCCAGGCCGCTCTTAAGGCAGTGGAGGCGAACAACATTAACTCTGACACAGTCAGGGGCTGTCGCACAGTGCTCAAAGTATTATGCATTCAGAACAGGGTGAGACTGTGCTGGGTGCCAGGACACTGCAGTATAGAATTAAATGAACAAGCCGACGAGCTTGCAAGAAGAGGAGGGCTACTCGACAATAGTGAGGTTGCGAATGTCAAACCTATTGGCTGACAAATACGGACACTTGTAGATTCTGCGGGGATCTACAAGCGGTTGAGGGCATAACACACATATTGTGTGAATGTGAGGCAATATCGCGTAGCCGAAGGAAACTCTTAGGAAAATATTTCTTTGAAAACTTAGAGGAAATAGACGATACGGATTTAAAATGCCTTCTTGGCTTTTGTAGAGAAATTAGGTGCTTTAATAGGGAAACAGTTTAGGTTTTCTGCAATTTGGAGTTGGTTTTAACTGAACCCACAGGGGATCGCGATGGAACCGTCCTGGTGCCTAGTGTCTGTGTCTTATGACATACCCTATTTTACCTAACCTAACCTAAAGATCAAGTCTGCAGAAGACGAAATGTGCGAAAAGATATTATCTTCCACATCACGCAGAGATAAAAGAATACAGCACTACTACCAGACTGAGAGTGGTATACGACGCCTCGGCAAAGAGAACATCTGTGGAATCGCTTAACAGCATAATGATGACCTGTCCAATGGTCCCAAAATGATCTGTTTTCCTTGCCACTTCTATGGAGGTCGATTCCAGTCGTCTTCACAGCTGACGTCGAAAAAATGTATCGGCAGAGTCTTAACATATACATATTGCAAATCTTTAAAAGAAATTGATGCAGTTACTTCGGAAGGGTGGCTACGTATGCAAATGGACATCAAATAATGCAGCATTCATAAAAGTGTTGCCAAAAGAAGGGTACCAAATGGGCAATATTGAGTAACGCTGGCAAAATTTTCGATCCTTTCGGTTGGTTGTTGCCAATTACTTTTAAGGCAAAGATTCTCATTCAAAGTCTTGGGCTTTGAATGGAACGAATTCGAGACAAGACTATCAAGGCTTCAAAAAGTAAGAACTCCACAATGGATGAAGCAAATGGAAGGCTCCCAAATAGAGTTACATGGATTCGCAGATGCGTCAGAATCAGCGTATGAAGCGGTTGCATCAGAAGGTTATTAATCGCGGCTCTACTACGATAAATAAGCCTTATCGCATCCAAGGCTATGGTGGCATCTGTGCAGCAAGTTTCAATGGCAATGTTGGAATTATGCGCAGCAGCACTACTTACGAAGATAATGATGTACATCAGAGAGCAAAAAGACACGAAGTATATCAAGGTTTATCATGGTCAGATTCCACTACTGTATTAAATTGGTTGAAACAACATCCAGTGAAATGGAACACATTTGTCGCTAACCGGGTATCCTACGCGCAAAAACATTTTAAAGGACAATGGAGGTTCATACCCGGAAGGGACAATCCTGCCGACATTCCGTATACAGGATCATTTGGAGATACTCTAGCTGAAAATTCGACATGGTGGCATGGTCCGGAGTGGTTGAAGGCAGACCAATAATACTTGTCAGCTGACAAAACCATGATAGAGATTCAAGATGTGCTGAAAATCTCACGCTTGGCTGGCCACACTTCTTAGCAATCCTTCACACAAGGACGACAATTATCTCAAAACTTAAACGCGTAAGTGCATACTGTCTACGGTTTTAATCCAATTGCCAACGGAGCAGAAGGCATGAACCACTACAATATGACAGGCTAACGCTAAAGGAACTACTGGAAGTAGAAGGGGATGCTCAACGAGGTTTTTCTGCAGATTCAATTGTTGAGACACATCCCATGATTCTGTCATCATCGCATCATTCCAATCCAGGCTAGCCGAAAAAGCATTCCAGTAGCATTTCATCCAACCTAGAGCTTCACACATTGGTGGACTCTGTGAAGTCGGAGTTAAGGCAGTCAAATACCATCTTTCATCTGAATCGCATCATTGGAAGGTAGAAATTAAGTAGCAGTGCACAGTGGAGTTGATGAACTTATCAGAGTAGTAACAGTGAAGACGGAAAAGGGAATATTCTTGTGATTTTATCGTTATTTTCATCCGTTATGTTGGGATCTACAGGTATACATAACTCACCCAGATGTTAGATTATGTTTGGAAAAAATTTGAACAGCCAAAATTCAACGAGGAGTACGAGCATTCGATTCCCAATCACAGACATCTTACGTGGTCAAGTCAGCATGAACAAGACTGAAATCAAATAATTGAGTTAACCAACAAGGCAAAATTAGTGACAAAGGAGAGTCAATGCGATAAATTGCATCATCAAACGGAAGAAGAATGGAATAACGTACTCTCAATTTTCAACAGACTTGAGGTAGCACCTTTGCGAAGACAAAACCGAGGACTACCAGGAACGATAATCACTTCAATATTCGGAGTCAATGATGAAGTAACCATGAAGACCAAGACAGTAACCCGAAAGCTCTGATAAAAATTAGTAAGTAGAAAGTAGTAAGTAAGTACTAAGAATATGCTGTCTACAATATCAAGTGTGAACGAGACTGAGACTAGAATCAGCAATAAAATCAACAACTTAACGAAAAATGCAGGTCTAGAAGAGATCAACAACATGGAATCGTGGTACGGGTTTGTTGACCAGAATAAAATTAATATACGTGTAACGAACGCATATCTAATTGCACTTATCTACATACGTGAAATCGAAACGAAATACAATTGTTGCTAAATGCATATCTGAAACGTAGTCATTTGTTTGAATTTTTGTTATACAAGAGCATGGAAAAAGATCGATGAGCAGACATTTCGAGAGGTGGAATTGCAGCAGTCGGTGCTTGGAGTCAACTTTAATTTACAGAGGTATTTCGATTTACCACTGGAAGATATAAAGAAGGCGCCATCTCTAAACGAAACGACATTCATCATCATCAAGTAGCTATCTTTTAAGCGATGTCTAACCAGGACGCTAGGACATACACACACTATGTGAAAAGAATTATGGACGCACAATACAAAGATGTTCATAACATCTGAAGCAACCACTGTATTCATTAATTTTGAACCAACTCGAGAAGAAATAGTTTTAAATGGCACGGGTATTAATCACGTTTCTTCGGACTGCGACATACAATCAAAATTCATACGGTTTTAATTGAGAACAGGAGAAGTGTAATGCACTTCATTTACCACTGTAAGCAATTCACTATCAACGCAGGTACCGGTTTATTTTACAAATGAAAGCGTAATTAATAAGAATATAATGGAAGTTTCAAATTTCAACATGACCACAACTGGAAGACAATCAAAAAACATCAGTATTTGACAATTCGTTCCGTTCAATTTCTGCAGCTGCAATTTTCATCAATTGTCTATTGGCCGTGATCCTCAAATACCGCAATCGTCCAACTAATAACTCTGACAACATCGACTTGAGAGACAGGAAACGCATTCCGAGTCACGGCTTTGAGATTAATTGGGCCGCAACACCGGAGGAGTTACAATGTTTATGAGATCAACAAAAAATATTTGTTTCTTTCTTATTTTTTTTTCGCTTTTGATGCTTAGGTTAACGATATTGGTATTTTTATATTAAAGTCAATATTCGTTATTCTTTAACATTGGACTTTATCGTTCTTATGCTAGAAAAATTATTGTATAAATTAATTTGAAATGAATTATTTAAGTTCACTCCTGTTATTCAATCGAACCATTCCTTTTACTACTTAATGTGAGGCTGCATTAGGCGATTGACTAATGTGGTAAAATTTGCACCTCAGCTTTAATAAAGTGTTCTCGATATTAACTATATCATTGAAATGTATCAACCAATGGATTCCAATGAATCCCTGGAGTTTTGCTGACTTCTTCATAACTGAAGTTGATGCAAGCTTGACCATTTGCATCTTGATTTATTACTAAGAGTTCTTTGTGACTTGCTGCCTATTTTCTTAAGTGGAATACGCCACTGGCCAAAAATTTAATCTATTCACGTTGCATCATTTAACGTTCCTCCTCCAGTCATTGGGTTGTCTACGTAGAAATCATTTCTCACAAGTCCAGTAGCCGGATAATAATGCTGTTCGTTTATTGCCAAATGCTGTAGAGTTTTAAAAGCTTAATGTGGTGCTGAAACTGTATTATACGGAACTGTTGTCAGCTTGTAATCTTTTATTTGCTCTTCTGTTGAAGCTGCGTAGTGGCGCCTCCGCCAGCGTATAATTATTGTGGTTAAGTGTTCTTAACGACGTAACTTAGTAGTATAATATGTGTTTTATCTTGGAGTTTTGTTTAAGTAAACTCGACCTTATGAACCAATTCCATGAAATCGTCTATGAATTGTATACATATTCCAATCCCAACTATGGGTCAGTGGCGAATCTTTTTTCTATTTGAATTAACCTAGCTACAGAAATGATACCAATATATCTAATGCTTGGTGTCTTCTTGCGAGAAACTCAAAGAGTTCTTCTTTCGTTGGCACCTTACTTGGGCTCCTTATGCCTTACTGTAACAGAATTCTGCTCTCCGGATCCAGTGCCTTTACAACTAGGTGAACTATGATTGGTCCCCAAGAAGAAGTCTCCAATCCCATATTTTTGAGAGCATCTTTGTTTGCATCTAGCATGTCCTTTATAGGATTTGCTGTAGATTGCCTTTGCTGATGACTTGTTTTGATCATCCTATCTAAGCGCAGTGATAAGATTTTCCTTTTGTTGTCGTAACGTTTTTAAGAATTTCCTAAGTGCTCTGGTATTTTTCACTAGATATTGTGAAGTGTTGGATGAGTTGGAGTGGTTCGCCCTCTAAACGTGTTTTCAAGTACTCCATCTTCTCAGTGATACGAAGCGCGATCTTGTTGTCTATTATTATTGTGAAGATGTGACGAAATTACTGGTACTATAAATAGTTTCCTTTGAACATGGAGATTTCCAGTTGAAGTCGAACCCCTAGATTAAATGATGAATAATTAGCCACTGTTAATTCCGATTTCTTTGAAGCCATTAGAGAGGGGCAATTGTCTGTCCATCCCTTCAAACCTTCAAACCTGGATTCCGTAAGTTATTAAGTCCTGTAATCATGAGTTGTTGCATTGGAGAGAAATTTTTCATGCAACTCGAATAAAACTTTCCATTGATCAAGCAGTATTTTTTGCTGATACTCATTAACTTCTATGGAGCAGTTCTTGAATGTTTGTTCAAAAGAATCTATGCTCCTTATAATTTCCGCAACTTTTACCGCTCACTTTTTGCTTATTTCAATATTGAAATTTGCAATCAAGGTAAAGCGTGGGTGCCCCATACTTACTTACTTTAGCTGAGGTGCTCTTCCACTTGTGTGCGCCACCTGAGTCTTGGCCTTCCTCTACTGCGCTCTCCCTCGGTAGCGGATTCGAAGACTTTTCGGACCGGAGCATTGGTGTCCATACGCTCTACATCACCCAGCCATCTCAGTCTTTGGATCTTCACTCTTCTGGCTAGGTCCATGTCGCTGTATATTCCATACAGTTCGTCGTTGTATCTCCTTCTCCACTCACCGTCAATGCAGACGGGACCGAATATCGCCCGAAGAATTTTTCTCTCGAAGCAACCAAGAACACCCTCATCCATTTTTGATAATGTCCATGCTTCTGCGCCATATAGCAGGACCGGGATTATTAAAGTTTCAGAAAGGGTGACTTTTGTTGTCCGAGAGGGGGCTTTGCTACTCAATTGCCTTCTTAACCCAAAGAAAGAGCGGTTGGCAGGAGTTATTCTTGGCTTGATCTCAGCGCTGGTGTCGTTGTCTGTATTTATAGCGGAGACTAGGTAGACAGAGTCCTTAACTACCTCAAAGTTATATCTGTCGAGGGTGACGTTCTGTCCGAGACGTCGGTGTTGGTTGTCCTTTTTGCTTGACAGCATATACTTGGTCTTGCCCTCATTGACCGCGAACCCATTTTCGCCGCTTCCGTCTCAATACTCGCGAAAGCGCCACTGACATCACGCTATTTTCTCTCGATTATGTCAATATCGTTGGCCTATGCGAGTAGTTGGACGGACTCTTGAAAGATAGTGCCTCTTGTGTTTGCTCGTGAGTTTTGCACTATTCTTTCAAGAACGATGTTGAAAAAATCGCATGACAGCGCATCGCCTTGTCTAAATCCTTTCTGGACATCAAAGGTCTCTGTGAGATCTTTACCGACCTTGATGGAGCAGCGTGCATTCTCCATCGTCATCCTGCACAGACTCGTCCGTCAGGGATGCCAAAACTAGACATTGCTCTATATAGCTCGTCTATATAGATGCTGTCATACGCGGCCTTAAAATCGATGAATAGGTGGTGGGTATCGATCTGAAGCTCATGGATCTTCTCCAAGATCTGCTGTAGTGTGAATATCTGGTCGATGTTGGACTTTCCTGGCCTGAAGCCACACTGATATGGACCTATCAGGTTGTTGACAAACGGCTTCAGGCGTTCTCACAATACGGCGGATAAAATCTTATATGCGATGTTAAGGAGACTGATGCCTCTGTAGTTGGCGCAGTTCAGAGGGTCTCCTTTCTTGAGAATTGGACAAACAATGCTGAGGTTCCATTCATCGGGCATACTTTCGTCCGACCATATTTTACAGATGAGTTGGTGTATGCTCCTTACCAAGTCATCGCCTGCCGCTTTGAAGAGCTCGGTAGTCAGGCCATCCGCTCCAGCAGCTTTGTTGGACTTAAGGTTCGATAAAGCTATCTTCACTTCATCCAGGTCGGGTGGATGGAATTGTTGGTCATCATCGTTCAAGTTGAAAGGTTGATTCTGCCTGACAGCGGTATTTGGTCCGTCATCGCCGTTTTACAGTCTGCAGAAATGGTCTTTCCAAATCCTCAGCATCGACTGCGCTTCTACTACGATGTTCCCTTGTTCATCTCTACAGGCTCCGCGTCGGGGTTTGTTTCCGCGGCATGTTATTTTTACCTTTTGGTGAAACTTCCGAACCTCATTCCTGGAGTAGCATCTCTAAATTTCGTCGATCGCGCGCTTCTCATGCTCTTTCTTCTTCCTCCTGAGAAGCCGGTGTTCGTCTCTCCTCTTCCGCTCATAGAGCTCATGAGCAGCTCTGGTCTTTCTAAGCAGCGCCGCGTTGTATGCATCTTGCTTAGCTGCATGTGCTTGCCAGCATTCATCACCGAACCAGGGTTTTCGTTGTGCTGGGCGAGTGAAACCCAGCACATCAGAAGCGGCATCTCTGATGGCGTTTTGGCAGTGTTTCCAGTGGTCTTAGATGCTTGATGCTGGCGGCGTTTTACCTCTTAAGAGATTTAGAGACACTCGATCGGAAAAGGACTTTGCGATCTCTTGCAATTGTAGCCGTCTGACGTCGAATTTTCTCACAGCATTAGTTTGTCTTGGCGTAGTTTGAGATATCCGCAACCATACCTTGGCTATAACAAGGTAATGGTCCGAGTGGATGTTGGCTCCTCGGAACGTTCGGACATCCATAATACTGGAGGAGTGCCTTGCGTCGATCGCAATGTGATCGATCTGGTTAACTGTTGATTGATCAGGAGTTCTCCAAGTCCCCTTGCGTATGTAGAGATGTGGGAACCGCATGCTAGCCACGACAATGTTTTGCCCCGCGGCAAAGTCGATTAGCCTGAATCCGTTATCGGAGGTGGTGTTGTGCAGGCTGTATTTTCCAATTGTTCCACCAAAGATACCCTCTCTTCCTAGCTTTCCATTAAAATCACCGAGGACAATTTTAATGTCATAGCTGAGTGCATCATAGTGTATGTAAAATGTGCACTGACTATTTCCGAGAATGGGAGAAAGGTGCGCGTAAATCTTTGATATTTCAAGTACCGATGATTTGGCGAGAACAAAAAAATCATCATAACGACTCTTACTTCTGTATGGCAAGTAGAGTGGACATCAACAAAAATAATCACCACAAATGAAAAAAACTTAATATTTATTCAGCCATAAGACAAATTGCTCATTCCAATACCGTTTTTCATCTGCAACCACAATGTCAGGAGGAAGAAATTGAAGGATCTAGTGCTTCTCAAATAAGCGATGACTTCGAATTCTCTGTCGAAACCTAAAATATTTTCACAAAACGAGCTTTATTATCTCATCAGAGACTTAGATCTTTCATATGGATGTGCTAAGCTGATAGGATCAAGGTTAAAAGAAATAAATTGCCTACGCTCTGATGTGTCGCACGAGAGAATGAAACTTATTGCAATTTTTTTCTCCTGGTGAAAATTTTGTATATTGCAGTGGTGTGACTGTCGTCTCTTTATTGACAGTAGTAAAAGAAGCCTCAAGGCTGTAATGGCAATAATCATGCTCCTATTCCAATTGTCCACTTTACTTGTATGAAAGAAGAATATGAAGTTATTTCAGTTCTATTGCAGAAAATAAAACATGTCGAGCATAAATGGGTGATCTGTGTCGATTTGAAAATGGTTAATTTGTTTGTTAGGTCAACAAAATGGCTACACACAATATCCATGCTTTAATTGTTTCTGGGGAAGTACAGCAAAATGAAGACACTGGATACAAAATAAGTTGGACTGCGAGAGATGCTATATAGTCGTTGGTAAAAGCAATGTGATAAATGATCCTTTTGTTCCCCGATAAAGAATCATTCTTCCGCCCTTGCACATAAAACATCATCTAATGAAGCAATTTGTGAAAGCTCTGGACAAAAATGGTCAATGTTTTCGGTATATTTCTCAGAAATTTCCTGGATTAAGTGATGAAAAGTTAAAATCAGGCAATTTTTAATGGACGCCAAATACTTTTATTAATTAAATGCTGTGTTAATTTTGAGTCATCTGCTACTGAATTCGGAGGACTTGCGTGGAAATCTTCTATAGCGGTTGTACAAAATTGTCTCGGGAATTACATTAGCCTTGTAATGAATGACTATGAAGAGCTAGTCAGGGAAATGCTTTTTAACTTTAAAAATGTTGACTGTAATATGAGCATAAAAGTACACTACATCCATAGTCATATAGAACGGCATAACCTAGGAGATCTTAGCGGAAAACAGGGAGAATGCTTCCATCAAGATATAAAATCATTGGAGAACAGGTATCATATGGTATGATGGCAGAATTCGCTGGGGAATTGTGCGCGATTGTCAATGACAACTTCACTCTAGAAAATCCCTTGAAAGACAATTTCTTCACATATGATATTAGATAAAGCCGCATTTTTTAAAAATCTAAATTTCACTTATTCTCATAAATTAGAGATTTTTGAAATCACCTTTGTTACGCTACGGTAACTCGGAAAATCCTTAACAAAGGATATAGTACAAAAAAGAGAAATCATTGCAAATCGTTAAAAAATTTTATTTTATTCATTTCAAACAGAACCCACCATTATTTCAACCGATCTCGTCCATGAATGTCCAAGCACCTAACTTTTAAAAATGTATTCCAGAGCTTCAGTCCATTCAATAGTTTGTACCAGGTCACTGCTTTCCATATCTCATTGACAATGTAGGCGCCGCCAAAGGTGGCGACGATCGCAACAATCCAATAAATTTTTGTCATGTCGCTTATTAAGTGATTACTTTGTGTCGTCTGTTTTCATTGTTGCCCCTTTTATAGTGTTAACAAATATAGTGTGGCATAGTGTGAACAAGTATAAGTTGCAGCCGATAATTCAATCGATGAATCGTGTTGTGCTGTGGATACATTGTAAGTTGTGACCAATATTCCCTTGATGTTACTTGATGCTAATGGAGCTTGATGTCGTTTGATAAATTTTAATTGTTGATTTGGAATAAGGTGTCATCTGGTGGAGTCCGATGGTACGAGTATAGTTCATATTGCGTGACTTAGCATTCTAGACTTCATGTTGCATTGGCAACAACCTTATTAGATATAATTAAAAACAAGTCTTAAATCCTAGGCACCAAAATGTGTATAGGGCAGTGTTATATATCTATTCTTTGTATGTCAAGTAGTGTTATGAATTTGATGCCCCCTGTACGAGTATATCTGTGGCAAAAAGGAATAACAGCATAAGTTATTTTCTGCAACTTTTCAGGAGGCAAGTTTTAAAACTTTGGACTGATGTGGTAAAAAAAACTATAGAGGTTCAGCAAACAATTTTGGAACTGAAAGATAGTAAATTAAGCACTTAATTTTCTTGTATAATAATTGTTCGTATTTTCCTTTAAATAATAATGTTTTTTAGCAAAAATCTGACTTATGCTTTTTTCCCCTTTTTCAAATTCAATAACTATTTTGTTTAAGTGTACTTATGTCGTTTTTCATATTAGCGACTTGAACATCTTATATGAACGAGTGGAAGTACGTCTGTTTTCCTTTTTTTCAGTTCAGAGATCCTTATTTGTCAAGTCTTCTTGTGCTTTTCTTACATTAAGACCTTTTTTATCAAGTCAACTTGTACTTGTTGTGTAAAGGATGATCAACACTGAATAACAGCATAAGTATATTTTTACTAGGATGCGCATGACTTATGCTATTATTCCGTGTGCATGTTTTGTGGGAAATGACTTATGTTATTATTCATTTGGCTATAACTTTATAACCATTAGAGATATCGACACAAAAAAAATACGGTATATAAACTGAAGATTGGATATTGCTATGGTGTCATTAACTCAATTTTGACATAAGTCGACTTATGCTGTTGTGGATTGTGGATCCTTCACTAACTTCAGCGCACTTTGATTATCCATGAAGAGATCTGCTATGAAGAATTTCGTCGGAAGACGGCCGTGAAAGAATGTTGCAATTCAAACAAACTCTCTTACTTCTTCAAATGTGTTTCGCTGACAAGAAAAATGAATCCACTTGTCGATCTTCTTGTATCGATATCGCCACCATAATCAGCATCGCTGGAAGAAACAATATTAAGTATAAAGCTGTTTTTAAAAAGTAAACCGTAGTTTGCAGTCCCCCTTATATATTTCAGAACTCGTTTCACTGCGTTAACATGATCAGCAAATGCCTTGAAACGGAATATCAGGTCTGGTCGCTACTGCGAGATAAATTATACTGCCCACAGCTTCACGAAACGGAAACTTGCTCACTTTGGCTGCTGACTCCAGTTTCCTTGGCATGGAAGTTTCTGCCGGCGTGGATATAGGATGATTGGTTTATATGAATGGAATCATCATTCATGCGTTCTATTTGAGGACCCATATAGTATTCTGCATCACACACCTTAGCCTCAAAGTGCTTCTCCAAATATCGTAAAAACTGAAGTACGAATCCATCATTACTTGCAGCAATTAGTCAGTCGTTGATGTACAATGCCATCATTATCAGGTCAGAATCTAATTAACGCACAGAAACACATGAATCCGCAGCACTCGGGCGAAATTGGAATTCCTCAAAAAGTTTGGCGAACTTTGTATGGCTTTAAGTCATACAAGTTTTCCTTCAATACACAACCAGTGCTGTCATTAAAACCTTCAGAATGCGACATATAGATTTGTTCTTCTTATTCCGAGAAGAGGAATGCATTTCATAAGCGCAATTGTGAGAACACGAACCGTGCTCATGGGCCAAACGTTTCCGAGAAATCGATGCCTTCCTTTTAAGTAAGGCCTCTTGCAACAAGTCTCATTTTGTATCTTTCGATTTTGTTGTCTTTTGATAGCTTGGCTTGGTTTTCAACCCACTTGTTGTCAATCACTTTTCTATCACCTGGCATGTTAACAAGTTCCCAAGTCACATTTCGTCGCAATGTATCAATCTCTTCGATCATAGCCGCTTTCCACTTGTTACCATTACTTGATTTCAAAGCTTATCGGTAATTTCTTGGTTCAAGGCATTCGGTTATGAAGGCATATCCCTCCAACATATTTGAAAGAACACTTGGTATTGCTGAGATTTGATGACTCTAAGAGCTGCGAAGTCTGGATCGGTACTCCACACCTGAATCTTGACTTTGTAAATGGCTTTCATGACTCTGGTTTACAAAGCCCACCCACTTCATCGCTCAGCGCTGATTCGAAATCAATGTCACAATTGTTTTGGGGTTTTGACCTAAGTTCGGCAATTTCATCCGTTACGTTATAAGTATCCCTTGTAGTCACTTTTTGGGAATTCGTAGTTTCCGGGATATCGTCACTTACTTCAGTATGACTCCTTAACGTGACTTGACGAGTATACTTTTCATTCTTAAACACAAAATTTCGCGAAACTTCAACTCTGTTGTTGCCTGGAACCCCAACGCGATAGCTTTTTTGGTTCTCGCGGCATCCTACAAAGTAACCACGGTTTGTTTTCACATCCCACTTTTGGCGTTTTTGCTTAGGAATGTGGACAAATACTTCCGTTCAGAACACCACCTTAATCAAAGGTTCGTAGTGACTCTTTCCTCTTTCGGAGCTTGAACCACGTCTGTAGGTAAGAAACACAGCAGTATTAGCGGCACAATGTAACAGGTAACCCTTTTGCATGCAACATAGTTCTCGACAACTATGTCACGTTCGGCCCGCCCGGTTTCTTCAGGATTGTACGGAACACTAGTTCGGTGACGAATATTTTCGCGTTTCAAAATTTTAGTCACTTCCTTGTTTTTATACTCAAGTCCATCAAATGAGCGTAGAGTTTTTACTTCAAAATTTGTATCAAGCTTAACCAAATCAAGAAAATGATTTAAAAAAAACCTGAACAGACTCACCTTGCGCTTCAACGTTTGATGCCGCAATGGAATAAATATCGTTCACATTTTTTTTTCGTATTTTGTATTTATTCATCAGAAAAAACGCTGTACATGAAGATTAACTTATAATTAGTAGAGGATATAAAACAACATTAAATTACATGCAATGTGCAAAAGTATACAAAGAAAATTAGAATTGATTAACAGAGTAAATATAAAATAAATAAAAGAAAATAACAATAAAAATCAAGTTAAGAGCACAACCAAGGAGAATTAATACTCACATATAAGGACAAATTAGTTCAAATTAGAGAAGTGTTCAAAACAGATAGTAGACCTCACATGATTGGGTAGTTTATTCCATAGCTTATTCCAAAAATTGCCTGCGTGATGTAAAACACGTATATGTACCAGGTCGCAACACTATATAGCGATAAGTAGAACAAAAATTAATTAAATTAAACAGATAATTTGGTTCTCTCTTATGAACTATTTTGAAAACTAGAGAACAGCACCGATATTTGAAAAAATCTTCCAACTTGCATCCGAGAATTTCAAAAGCTTCAGATGAGATATGATCAAACCTGCGACGATTGAATACAAACCACGCAATTGAATTAAAAACAACGTTTAGTTTTTGAAGTGTAAGAGAGTCGGGATCGGCAAACAACTTGCATCCATAAGATAAAATTGAGATTATTAGAGCTTTAACTCAATTTAGCTTAATATGCATTGGTCAAAGTTATGGATAGTCCTCGTAGCGAAGCATATGCCTTATTTATAACGGTGTTTATGTGAGTATCCCACGTTAATTTGTTTTTAAACATGATTCCAAGGTTTTTAGCATGCGTGACATATTCAACTTGGCAAGAGTTTAAAAGGATGGAAGGAAAATTAGAGAAATTCGGTCGATGTTTGGAGATTGGCATCGCTTTTGTTTTGTTGGGATTCAGAGTCAGGCCATTACGTATAAACCACTCAAAAATAGATTGTAGATCGTCATTCATATAATAGAAATATTAATGTATAATTGGACATCGTCAGCATATATGTGGAATCAACAATGAGATAAATAAGAAGTTAGGTCATTAATGAACAGAGAGAACCGTAATGAACCAAGAAAAGATCATTCAGGAACCCCATTTTCAACAGTATGAAACGAAGACAGTTCAGTATTACATGAAATGGCTTGCAGCAGATTAGTCGAGTATGAATAAATAAGTTTAATAGAAGTGTCAAAGAAGTTAAAAAGTGTCGCTGGTTAATCACAGAGTATTTCAGGGTTAACACAATCAAATGCTTTGGAAAAGTCAAGTAGTGTTATCACAGAAGTATAATTTAGATCAATTGCCTGTCTTATATCTTCACAAACTTTTAATAAAGCTGACGTGCAACTGTGTCCCGACCGGAAACCTGACTGGAGATACGAGTAATTAAGGAGCTGTTTGTCTTTTATAATTTTTTTGATCTAGTTGCTAATAATGCATTCAAAAACGTTGGTTAAAAAGGGAAGGATAGCTATTGGTCTATATTCAGAGTTTGTACCTTTTCTTCGGACTGGAATGATTTGGGATTTTTTCCAGGCACAGGGGTAATTAGACGTCATAATAATGGTGTTATATACGAGTATATGGGTAATGTAGGAAAGTATTAGAGGAAGTATCATTTTTATAAAGTCAGGGTGAATATTATCAAGTCCAACAGACTAACATTTAATAGAAAAGACTGCGTTTCATGTCATGCGTAGTACATGACAACTGCGGCCAGTAAAAAAAACATTTTCTCGGAATGCTGTCGTAAAGCTAGTGGTGCGAGGTGAAATCGGTGTAGAGAACTTAAGGATCAACTCGTCTAAATTTATATTGCCGTCTCAACTCTATATAGCGATTAGTAGAACAAAAATTAATTAAATGAAACAGATAATTTGGTTCTTTAGTCCGATATTGCCAACTTCTTTCCACAAAAACTTTGAGGAACAATCAGAATTGAATCTCTCATTATAAAAACTATGTTTAGTGGATCAAATAAGCTTAGGAACAAGATCACGGGATGCCTTAAGTGACTAAACATTTCCGAACACCCGAAACGTTTCCAACGACGGAACGAGACATTTCTCCTTTTCATGGCTTTAAGAATGTCCTGAGGCATTCCAGTTTGTTTATTAACATCTGATGTCAAATAGAAAAGACGGGGACAGATAGTTGCCTAAAATATTTAACAAAACGTTCATCACTTGCAAGAAACACATCCAATAAAGACGAAACACAGTTAGGATTAATTGGGTAGGATAAGTAACGTTTATAAAAGAGAGCCCAAGAGAGTCCATTGATGTTTTAAAAGAATTTGAAAATGAAATAAGAAGATTTATTTGTAAGTTTTCACAAAGAATGAACTTTGGTGCAAGGTGTGATATTTCTTTTACAATTGGCGAAATAACAGGAGAACTTGCTATATAAGAAGGCATATAAAAAGTTCTGACAATACATTTATTTTCGTCATTAAGTATTTCAATAAAATAGTAGTCCAAAGATTCGGTGCCATCTGAACCCTTAACGTGAATAGACCTGATATATTTTCTGACGTAAATTACAACGCCACCTCCGATTGAGTTAGTTCGATCAGCCCGGTAAGGTTTTTGAAAACATTTTAGATTACTTTTCAAATTAGGATGAAGCTAAGTTTCGGACACGCATATAATGCCAATTTAACTGTTCTTAAATATCATTTTGAACTCATATAACTTACTCACAAGACTCTGTGAATTTACGTGGCAAATATGCCAGCCATTATTACTTTTACAAAGAGTATTTAGTAAGAATTTATTTATTTTGTTCATGCTGTCAAATCCAGCATCACACCTACTGCTCATGATGAGAATAAGAACCTACAGCCAGGTCAGAATCGAACACAGGTGGATAGACAGCACTACTTGCTTTACATTCTAAAGAAAAAAAAAACGTTAATGAACATGGAGGTCTAATTTCCACTAAGATACCTTGAACATATGAAGAAATAATTATAAATAAACAAAAATAAAAATCTTTGTGCGAAAACGGACAGTTGAAAATGTTTAAAAAGTAACTACAAGTAGAATTAACTTTGATTTTCATTGATGTGCAGTTCATAGTTGATTTCGGGTCCGATGGCATACCTCAGATCTCCAATATTATGGATAATGAATGGGGCTTGACTAACTGCAGTGCGGATGTAGATCTGTCCATTATATGTGTGTACTGAATACAGAAGAGATTTTCGTATAAGCTTAAATGCGTGCCGCTGCAGTTGGTAGTTGCTTTTTGTTAAACTGTCGTCGATAAGAAAGTTTTTCTGTGAGTCAAGGCCTACGGCACAGAGCTTCAATTGAGTTTTTTTATGTTTGCAAAAGCTCTCAACCTCTCGTATTAAGTCTCGTTTTCCACAATTTTCAGCTAACTTTAATACGATCGAAGCATCGGCAGTGAAATGATTGTTGCGAGAGACATTTTTGGCACGAAAGATGTTGTTTATGCGAGGGACCGAATATTTACTGTATAGTAGCGCATATTTTATTGTAAAATGTCTCCAAGTTTTCCCCAGGAGATTCGGGCACTCTAAAAACTACAGCATCACAGCTGATTTTTTCTCGCTCAAATTTATCGACAACGAGCTTAGAGCCCTTTATTTCATCATTTGCTTTTTGCAGTTCGTCGTCAAGTAGCAATTTGTTTTCTCTAACCTGTGCATGCAGACGATCCTCCGGGGCAGACAATTTAGCATCCAGTGATAGGGAATATGTCTCCATCCACTTCTTCAGTTTATCAGCTAGGCCAGCCGAATTGTGCGTAGCAGCATCTCTCGAAGAGTTTACACTGCTATGTTATTGTACACAACGTGTTTTTGCAAGCATAATATATAGTATGTTTGAATTATGATTGAAGCACAAAATTATCCCGAAGAAATGAAGTTACAAATAAAACAATGACGTACTCTGGCTGATTGAGATTAGAGTTGAGAGATGTACTTGATTTTGCGAACTTAAACTGTGATTTAACTTTTAGAGTTAGGATTTAATAGGACGACAAAATAACACGTCTAGTAACTTTGCATACTGTCACAACTCATATAAGGTGCTCTACACTTTAAACACCATTTTATAGAGACGTCGGCCTGGGCTTACTAATTGTTTCTAATTATAAATCCACTCGTGACGAAATGTCATATGATGACTAGCACCTGAATCTTAAATCCAATCATTAGGTGCTCAACGGCTGCGTTATGTACGAAACAGTTGGAGGCTCAAGCTGGTGTTTTTTTTCTTATAGTGCAGCTTCGCTTCCAATGCCCATTTTGTTTACACAAAAAACACTTGCATTTTCTGTCGTTATATATGTCAACATGCCTTTTTTTACCGTATTCTCTTTTGAACCTTTTTTCTGCTGATAACGCACTTTGCGTGTATTCTTCCAAGTTTTGAGCAGAAGGCAACTGTGAAGTATGTTCGTAAATTGTGTTTAGTCGAATTTCTTCCATTATTTATCTGGATGCAAGATTTTCTAATGTTTTTTCTTATAATGACGCTTAAAAAATGATTGAAAATTTCACCAAAATTTAAGTCATTACCATACTGGCAGAAATAGTTTCCAATTCTTCTTTCAGCTGTAGCACTAGCGCTTCCAATTTGGAAATATGTGTAGCAATCATCCTCTGGACTCCCCTTAAACGAATAAAATTTTTGCTGCAACTGATGCAAGTTTGTTCTACATTTGCTTTGAGGTTGTTCAGTTAAGAATTTGACGAAGTGCTTGTTGCCCCATGGTAGTGGAAATAACTTTCTGTGCTCTTTGGTCTTTTGAGAGCCATTCCGCAGTGTCTTCTTTCCCTTCTGATTCCCCTTCAACTGCTTGAACATCCTCCCCGGTCACTACTCCAAAGAGATTGCTTGCGCTGAGTAGAATCCTAACTCTCAGAAGGTCATTTTCCATGTTTTTTTTAATAATCGCCCTCTTACAAAATTGTTCACCAAATAAATTAATTAATCTACACAATCGAATTACCTCAGCAAGTTCGAAACAATACAATTTCCTTGCAAATTTCCACTGATAACCAAGATTAAATCAGATTTCTTGTAAGCTTTTATAGCTCTGGCCCCATAACCTGTTGAGCCGAGGATGATAAGAAACACATCCTTATCCAGTCAGTTACAAATCAAGAAAAAGGTATAAATTGACAAGTTAAGAATGACAAGATAAATACTCGTATGTATATATAAATAAATGTTTTTAGTTTACCATGAAGTTAGATGTAAGAGTCCGAGATACTATAGAATGAAATACAGTGGCGAGTGAATTTTTTTAATACAGCTTTAACAGGTGTTCTTTGCTATATATGTCTTGATAACCTAGTACGAGATGATTTCTTAAAACATTTTGAAGATCAAATGGTATGAGTGGATGAGATATTCATGCCGTTTGGAATGCGGGGATTTATAAAAAAAGGGATTTTTTCTTTTAAATTTCATCGCTGAGGTTTCCCTATTGTTGTCGATCTACTACATTTATATGTATATTTCAAATTTACAAATTTATTTATTTCTAATTCATTGCTCACATAAGATTTTATAACACCTTTTGAAAAATTGGAACAAGCTTTAACAATATTTCAAATAAAAATTAAAAAGAAAAAAAAGAAAAAATGAAACAATAAAATACTATCTAACATATATAGATTAAGAAATAGATAGAGAAGGAAAAATAGAAAAGAAATATAGATGGGATAATAAGGTAGAAAGATTAAAAAGAAGATTAGGAAAGGGAGATATTTTATTTTTTATGATGGCGGAGATATAAATTTGGGAGAACAGGAAATTGGGATACACAGGAGGACTTTACTAGAAGTTTTCAGCACAATATTTAAAAACTTCTTTGCTGAAAGAGCTTGTGTTACTCATGCACTTGATGGCTAAGGGCAAACGATTCCAAAGTTGAATTGAATGTACAAAAAATTGCCGAGATGTATTTAAATACTTGCACCGAGATGCTACCAGCTGTAAAGTTCTTTTATTTCTCGGAAAGCTTACAATTTCGAAAAGATATTCTGGGGTTTTCTTTACTAAAATTTTATGCAAAAATAAAATTGAACGATATGTTAGAAGTCCAAACAAGGAACAGCCGACGATTAGCTTGCTATATGCAAAAATGTGAGCATATCTTTTTACAGTAAAAATGTATCTCGCGCAGGCATTGTATGCGATAGTGAATTTTCTGGCAGAACCATGGTCCATATTTGTGAATAATTCACAGCCATAGAGAATAATCGGGAGAATAAATGCCTTTACAAGTTTTAGTTTAGTATTGGTTGGAAGGTAGTTAGCAATGGGATTAAGACCTCGGAGTGCTCCATGAATTTTTGAATCAATTTTATTTATATGAACGTTCCAATTCATATTGCAACTCAAATAGACACCGAGATTCTTAATGTGGTCAACGTATTCGATTGGGGAATGGTTCAGAAATAATGGAGGTATAAACTCTGTACGTCTTCCGGCATTTATTACCATTGCCTTTGTTTTGGTTGGATTTAGCATAAGGCCGTTGTTTAGTGACCATATATAGACATTGTTTAATTCATGGTTGAACATTTCTACTGTTTGATGCTTGTTTGCACTTGGAAAGAGGGTATATATCTGTACATCGTCAGCATATATATGGTAGCTGCAAGTAGAAAAGCATTTGGAGATATCGTTTACGAAACAAATGAGTAAAAGTGGGCCTAAAGCAGAGCCTTGAGGTACACCTGAACGGACAGGAAGACACGAAGATTGCTTGTTATCATAAAAGACGTACTGAGATCTGTTGGATATGTACGAAGATATCAGTTTAACCAACGAGTTATCAAACAGAAATTGATATTTAAGTTTTTTTTAATAAAAATTCATGATTCACGCAGTCAAATGCTTTTGAAAAGTCTAAAAACGCTATTAAGCCTAATTTGTCATTGTCATAACCAGCACGCAAATCTTCGCAGATTTTTAGGAGAGCTGAAGTACAACTAAAATTTGCACGAAATCCTGACTGGTATTTCAATATCATGGTCTTAAGATTTAGATGTGCTTTTATTTGTCGACTTATTATGATTTCAAAAACTTTGCTGAAGAACGGTAAAATTGCTATAGGTGGGTATTCTACCGGGTTCCTGTTTGGCGATTTAGGAAGGGGTAGAACTTTTGCTGTTTTCCAGCTTTCCGGAAAAACAGAAGTCATTATAATGGTATTACAGATGTGAGTGATAGGATGCAAGACAGAAGGAAGTATAGTTTTAATAAATTTAGGTGAAACATTGTCTGAACCAACTGCATTTGACTTTACACCTAATGTAACATTTCCGACAGTTACTACATCTACACAAGAAAGAGAAAAAGCCGAATCAGTACAACTGCTCGTAAGATTTTGAGAGCTACGAATATCTAATGGCATTGACTCTCTGCAGGCCGAGACGAAAGTCTTATTTAGTTCTTCAAGATTCATGCTATTGGAAGGTGATATTTTTCTTTTCGAGGTAAGACCCATCTTGCGAATATTTTTCCAAAATTCAGAACTTGAAGAACATGATTCAAGTCTGTTTTTATAAAAAGAAGATTTATTCTTTCTTAAGAGACGTGTTACAGCATTTCGAGTGGTTTTAAACTCTCTGTAAATTTCCATACATTTGTAACGTCGTGTGTCTTCTTAAGTGCCTCAATTGCGCTAATGATTCGAATCCAAATTAACTTTTCAGATTAATCATGGATAGACTTTAAAATATGGCATAAGGTGTCTTGAAGATTTTAGTCGGATCGATTTATAAAAATCAGAACTTATAAAAAAGCTCGTCTAACCGAATTAAGATCTGCTTAATCCAAAACTAAGAAATCTAAGAAACTAAGTTTCTCAGTAACTGATTCCAAGTTCAAGTCCGTTTGAATTGTTTTTTTTTAAAGATCTAATCCACCAATTGCGAGGGCACTGCAACCTAAAAGATCTTTTGTACTTCGAAACCAGTATTAGGAAGTCAGGAGGCCCTCAACACTTTTGTACTAGTTTGACCGTTTGGTGAAAAAATTTTACTTTAGTTTGTAAGGGAAATTCACACCGTAGGAAACAAACTACTAGAATTGTTGGTTCTTTGGGGCTTTTCCGGTTGTGAAAGAGTGATGCTAACTAAATTTAAGATTTCTACCCGTAAGCGGATAAGGAGCGATGTTTTTATTTCATCGCAAAAGTGTGTCATTACAAGAGAATTAGCACTTAGCTTTTATTAGTACAGTATATATCGGATATAAGAAACTCAAAAAAGGCGGAGAAATAGTTCTTATATCCGTTATTTCTTGTATGCAGTTAACGGATATAAGAAACAACGTGTTGTTGGACTTAACATGAAATTTTAATAAAGCTTATAATTCCTTGCGAAAAAAACAGCACTAAAGTTTGTATTTGTAGGTACATTTTGCAATTAAAATGTACACTCATGACCGAAACTTGATGGATGGAGGAATATTTTCTTATAAGCGTTTTTTATTGTATGCCTTTAGGCATTTTGGTTTTGGGAAAATGTTTTTTTTATCCATGCATTTCTTATAAGCGTTTTTCTTATATCCGTTATATTTTGTACAGAGTTATATAGAAAAGTGCATGGTGCTTTTATTTATGTTTCTTATAAACCATTATTTCTTAAAAGCGAGTTTATTATATCAGATATATACTGTATTTATAGAATACAATTGCTTTAAAAATTAACGAAAATTAATTATCAAAAATATAACAATAAAAAATTCACGATTTAGCATTTCAATTTCAACATAAATAATTCAGATTAGATAACAATGTAAAAATAATAAAGTGCTCCAACAACTTTTTAAAAAAGTTATCGCTCTAGTTGAAATTTTGAGAATTTTCCCAGGGGTAAAGATTTTTCTGCCTGTCCATAAGACACGTAGAGCCCACGTAGAGCCATGCAATCACATAAAATGTATTAAGCATGCAAAGACGAAATTCAGTTCTCTGAATGTTTCACCTATCTATCATGTGTTGAAATCTGTAATCCATTTGGTACGCAGTAGTAGGAAAGATTATCTACCTAGCCCGAAAAAAGGCTATCCGAAACCGAGGAATTGTTTGTCTAACAACTCAATCCTTAGAAGGCTGAAAACCCAAATTTTAAAATTTACAAGAAATCCCCCACGTATGAAGTTATAATTAAAATTATTTATTTTTATTTTCTTTTTTAAAACTTTTTAAAAATTTTTTTAAAAATTACAAAATCAGGGGAAAGCACGAGCAACTAAGGCCATCGGCTTGTTTTTAAATGGGTTATATAAGGTGATATAAGTTACATTGTTTAAAATATAATAAAACGGTGTTGATGTTTTTAAGAGTGGGGTTCGAAAGTAAGGTTATTGGGCTGATATCGTGAAATATTCGTCTTCTGACGTCAGCAAAGCAGGAGCATGTATTGAGGATATTTGGAATCGAGGTGGTTGCCTGAGTGCAGAAAGGACATAGCGGTGATATTTTTCTGTCGATATAGTGTTAGTGAGACAGTTTGGTGTGACCTAGTCTAAGTCGTATAAACTTGTGCAGCTTTGTTTTGAACTCGCTATCTATTCCATTTATATTGAGGTAATCCTTAATGTTAAGTTTGGATCCGTTGGCGTTTTTGTACCACACAGAGGAATTTAGCCACTGTAGTTGGATTTTGGTTTTGTGTTGGAAGTTTAACCATTTTTTGATGTTCTTGTAAAATTCCAACTGGATACAGGAGCAACTTGCTCGATGATTGGACTTAAGGCATACAGGCAATTAGGAGCACCCGAATGTCAGCCCACTACCCCGATACTGAAAGCTTATGGTTATCAAATAGTTTCCGTCAAAGGTTATTTTCAGGTGAGCGTCGTGTGGAAAGATTTTGAACATTATTTTCCGCTGTTAGCTACCTATATGGAAGAAGGTGCGAATATACTAAGAATGGATTGGTTTACGACGCTAAAATTTTCAATAAATTCTTGCAACTCTCTTCAGTCAACCGCTGAAGTAAAACATATCGTCCGACGTATTTGCGAGCGCTATCCTAGTGTACTTATGTCAGAATAAGGTTGCTGTAGAGATTTTAGAGCTTGATTATTCTCGAAGCCAGAAGCATGCCCTAAATTTTTTAAGCCGCCTCAACTTCCGTTTGCCCTAATGGATTTTGTTAGAGCTGAAATTGATCGCATGGTACAGGCAGACCTTATTGTATCAGTTACTACTAGTAAGTGGGCAACCTCCATTTAGTAAAAAAGCCGTCAGGTAGCATCAGATTATGCGGAGACTTTAAAGTAACAGTCCATCCCCAGCTAGAAAAAGACAGGCATCCAATGAAAAAAATGAAATTTTCTATAAATTACAAGGTGGTCAGCTTTTTACGAAAATATATCTTTCTGAAGCATATTTTTAAAAAGCAGTTGTTGAGGAATCAAAGAAGTTACTTGTCATTAATACCCCTTTTGGCCTCTATCGATTTGGAAGGTTGCCTTTTGGTGTTGCCAGAGCACCAGGGATTTTCCAGCGTCTTATCGAGCAAGTGATAGGGGGCGTGAAACATTGTACAGCTTTTATGGATGATCTCACAGTTACAGGCCGAAATGACTCGGAACATGGAGAGGTAAGGGAAGAGCTCCTACGCCGTTTTTCCTAATATGAACTAAGATGTAACCTTTCGAAGTGTACGTTTGCTGAACCTTGTGTACAATATTTAGGACATAGAAAAGACAATGGAGGTATAAGTCCACTAGAGGAAAGAGTGAAAGCCATTAAAAAAATTAAGCAGCCTAGCAATTTTGGAGAGCTACAAGCACTTTAAGGAAAAGTAAATTACAATAGCAAATTTTTAAAAGATTTTTCTTCACTGTCAGCATCACTTAATGAACTTCGAAAGGAATACCTTTTATATGGGCTAGTCGGCAGCAAAATGCATTCCTGAGTGCATAAACTTTCGAGACGATTACCTACTTATATTAGCATGTGATGCTTCGTCCTTAGATATATGCGCAATACTACTCCATAGATATCCCGATGGCTCTGAGTGACCTATTGCCCACGCGTCGAAAACATTAAATGATCAGCAGAAGAAATATAGCCAGGTGGAAAACGAGGCGCTATCCATTGTCTTTGGCGTTCAAAAATTTCATCAATTTGCTTATGGCCGAAAGTTTGAATTGGTGACAGATCATAAACCGCTTTTGACGCTATTTCATCCTCACTACTATGGCTGCTCATAAGCTGCAACGATTGGCTATCATAATGATGGGGTATACGGCATAAGCCTCGGCAGTCTCATGGATTGTCGCGGTTCTAATATGATATTTGATAATTCAGAAGAAGTTTGATTTGCAGTAAAGCTAGATGAGGAAATTAGCAATTTTCCACTCAATTTCAAAGCAATAGTTAAGATGACTGTCAGGGATACAATTCTAAAAAAGGTTTTCAAGAATCTGGAACTTGGTTGGCCGGATACAATTAAGAACGTAGAACAGGACCTTAAACCCTTCTTTGCCCGAAAATCAGCCCTTACTTACTATGAAGGAATTATCATTTATCAGGCAAATAGTTCACGAGTTGTAATACCGTTCGTTTTACAGGGAAGAGTTTTAAAAATCTTGCATGCGGGTCATTGCTCAGAGAGCTAGCGCGTCTTCACTGCTGCTGGCCTAACATGGATGAGCATATAGAGAAGACCATCAGCTGGTGTGAAGCCACCAAACTTATAGCTGCAGCCCACGATAGGAATTTTCTAGCTGGCCAGCACCACACAGTGCTTGGAATCGAGTTCATGTGGATTTTGCTGGTCCTATTTTAAATCACATACACTTCATTTGTGTCGATGCTTTGAGCAATTTTCCGTATGTTGTGGAAATGTGTTCTACTATCCCAGAAGCGACAACTAGAGCTATTCAGAATATATTCGCTAATGAAGGGTTACCGAAAACCCTTGTGTCTGGTAACGGATCTCAATTTTCATAAGTTATTTTCAAAGATTTTTATAACCAATATGGTATCAAACAAATAAAAACAGCTCCATTTCATCCAGCTTTAAATAGTGAGGTGGAGAGAATGGTTCGCACTTTTAAAACCACTATAAAAAAAACAATATTCAGCAGGATTAAATATAAGAGATGATTTAGTAACCTTTCTTACTACTTATAGATCAACACCGAACAACAGTGGCAAGTTACGAGTACCTGCAGAGTTACTTTATGGAAGATAAATGCGTACCTTGTTGTCTCAATTGCAGCCTTCTATATTACCATCGAAAGTCATCGAACCATTTATCCCCGAATTTCAGCACAATCAACAAGTTTTCATTCGCAATTACGCCCGTGGTCCAAAGTGGATATCTGGTGTGGTAGAAGCTAGGATCGGATGGAAGATGTACAAGATAAAAACGCAATATGTGCCCACTCGCAGACATCAACATCAGATTCGTGGTCTTCTATCTTGACATGAACTCAATACAGGTTAACGTCTTAGTGAAAGGATTTCAAACCAAAACACCGCCCCAGAAGTAAATACCGAGCCATCTTTCCGGTCAAGGGAATCCAGATCTAATGGAGTTAAGGAAAGCAATCTTAAGTCGGCAATCTAAGTCCGTTGTTAGATTTTAGTATAATGTAAACATTCGAAACCAAAGGAAGCGATAAAATAAAAACTAAGACGGGAGGAATTGCTATGTAATTCTGTACATACCTTGCAAACTAGCAGTCAGTCTGCTACGAGCACTCGACGCCATCAAATGGCTTAAAATACATATACCTTTTTCCTAATTATGTATATAAGTACTTATACTTACACTCATATTAATAAGTACTAAATAAAGCAACACACAAAAAAGAAAAAAACACTGTGGTGCTGGCAGCCCGGTATGGGCCTTAGCTTCTTGACACTCATTTGTGTTGCTCAGGTTTTCATTTTTGTCACATCTGAGCGGGGCCTACGGTTAATCGCCGAGTCCGAACGGCACTCCTTAGAAGCTTTTTCGTAGGCAATTTTACTTTCGGGAGTTTGCCATTGCCCGCCGAAAGGGTGATGGCGATTTGAAAAATTGTTGGTGACCAAGCAGGAATCGAACCCAGAATGTCTTCGTGATAGTCCAATGTGCTAACTATCGCGCCATCGCCATCGCCAAAAATAAAGCAACACATATCACTTTACATTCCCCGGTTGACATGCGATAGCCAGATGCAGCTATCATGGGTTCCATGATAATGTTGAAGAGAGCCGGGCCAAGCTGTCACCTGGTCGGATTCCAGAGATAATGGGAATCATATCGGTCCTCTTAGCGTTAGCACTGATTGATGTTCTGATATTAGTGTTCAGTTCTTTAGTGATAGCTCGTGCATTAAGTGAAATTCCCTTCGCTTTCAAGAGCATGATGACATCATGTACTCGAACGCCGTCAAAAGCTTTTGTACGGAGGCTTCTTGAATTCTAAAGATTTTTCACATATTTTTCGTTCAACGTATAAGGCGTCAACTGTTGATCTGGTTTTTCAGGAAACTTTGCTGTTCTTCGCACATGCCCTTTTTTGGATTCCAAAGGCAAGTATTTTTGTAAAGAGCTTGGGGATGGAACCGGTAATTCTTGGGCTCTTCCTTGTCGTATTTCTTGAACACGGGAATGGTGATACTTTTTCTCCATTGCTGTGGTATTGAGCAACTGTAATAGATTTTGTGGATTTATTCGTAGATGCATGGTTGGTGTAGCTCTTTTATGGCCGATTATGTGGCGTAATCGGAATTAAGCTTACACTAGGTTGTGGTCTGTTCCAGTATTTGCGGAGCTTAGTACTCTGAAGTCCAAGATCGCTAATTGATGTAGTGATTTGTTGGTTTTTATAAAGTCGATGATTGGCTTTTGTTTGCTAGAGTTCATTTTCATAAAACAATTTAGAAGTAAGTTGCCATTTCCGTTGCAAGGTTCTTCGTTATAGTGACTTTTGACGCCAAGTATAATTTCGTTGCCAACCCTGGCATTAAAGTCTCCAAGAATGATAGCCCCTTCGTTTTTAGCGATGTTATCTACAGTTTTTTGGAGTTGCTAGTAGAATTCTTGCTTGAGTTCATGCGGTTTGGTGATATCCGGAGCTGTTGTCGTTTACACAGTCAACGCTTAAGATATGCTTAAGATATTTTTCATGTATAAGTATTCCTACTCCTGAAGCTGCTCGCTCGTGTCTCTTTTTACCGATATAAAACCAGAGGTATGGATTATATTTTTTGCTTCTTTTGCAATTTAGTTTGATTTCAGATATTACGCAGATGTCAATTTGAGGTTTCTCTAGTTCTATGATTGTTTCTTGGTCCTTGCTATTGATTGATGCTATGTTCCATCATGGTTATCGTATCGTATTGGTGTTATTGTATCGTGTTGTTCTTTTTCGTGTCAGATCGTCAACGATGTTGTGGTTATTATCCAAGGCTTGTGTTTTTTGTCTGTGAGTGGTATTCATATCTCAATCGAGCAGGTTGCTGGTCCCACTCGAGCAGATTTATTATCGACTTTTTCTTGTCTAGATCCATAATTTTCGCGATTTCATTAATTTCAATATTTTTTGTTGTTTTTTTACGAGTTAACAGCTTGATCTGTAAATGTGTACAGTGCTTTGATATTTTTTGTTCGTTGAAGAATTTTACTACCAATTCTTTCAATTCTTTCCCTAAAGTGCCTGGAATAGGGAAAATGATTTTAAGTTGCACAAATTTAAATTCCTCTAGAATTTTAACACATAATTTTATATAGATATTGATGATGTATTGCAATTATTAATTTCCTCATTTAGCCATAAACAATATTAAGTTATATGCCATTGTTTGCTGATTTTTTCCTGACTTCTAAATTTTACTAACTTTTCAACGTGTTTATTTATTATGTTATCGGACCAAAAAAATAATGCAATACCTCTATTCCTACGCGAAATTTGATGCTCTCTTGGAAAGGAAAAAGTTGATACCCTTTTCGAAAATTTTCACGTTTTTCACGTTTCAATGGACCATATTTTTTTTCTCGGTGTCTAATCGAAATTCTGAGCTCAGATTCTGAGAGAGCATCAAATTTCGCGTAGGAATAGGGATATTGCATTATTGTTTTGTCCTTTATCATAATAAATAAACACGTTGAAAAGTTAATAAAAATACTGATCACCTCAGCGTTAATGGGTTAAATTGAGGTCTTCCTTACATCAAAACTTAAAGCCTGCTTCCAATATTGATCCGAATCCTACGCGCTGCTATTAAGTATTCATGACTTTCTAAGGAAGTAATTTCACTATCAATCGGGTTGGTCTCCGCACTTTCAATATTGTCCGAAATCATGGGTGTGTCATTGATATAGTCTACCTTGAAATGAATACATATAAGTTACGTACGGACACGTAGGGGAAGTTTAAAAAAATAAAAAGTTTTCTTTTAGGTGACGATTGTCCCGTTTATTTGTATCGGTAATCACAAACCGAAGCTACTTAAATCTAATACAATTATTTATACCTTCGATTGCATAGGTGAAATTGCTGACGGGTTGGCTTGGTGGCTTTCGGGTTGACTTCTTGGAATTTTGTCTGGCGTGTGCGGGTGCATTCACATTTCATAGGAATAGGTGTATGTGAACAGTTCATGCTATGGGTCATCTCGTTGGAATGTTTTCTGAAGTATTATGCAGATGTTATCGTTGTTAACACCTCCCTCCTTAAATTCGAGTGTCCGTACTCGACACCATGTAAAGGATTGGTACTTCTTTACTTTTGGCGGGTTCCGTTTTTCCTATAATCTGGGGGTGGTGTACGTTAAGCTCTTGTGGTGTTGCTTCGGCGGTTATTTTCGTGTTGTGGATTTTTATCTTCTTCTTCCGCATAAAAGCTTTCTTGGTTACGATGATTTCAGCGGCTAACATTAAGATGGTTATAAGGCTATAGTTAGTGATAGCGTGTAATTGTGCTTTTTCCTCTAATTCGGCTAGCTGTGCCGTATTGTTGACGTGTAATTCTTGACCCATTTCGATGGTAAGAACTTCCTCATATGTTTTTATTGAAGAATTTGGCTGGAGGATTGCTGGTAGCGGTTTCGAATAAGGTATTTCTGTAGAACTATAGCTTCGCCGGTTTATGGAAAGGGATGCGTTATGGTACTGTAGGATGAAGGTTGCGGTGAGGTTTACTGTGTTGTTGTCGATAATGATGGATCCGTTAAACTGGTTTGCCTCGTCGCAATTCGAAGGTCTGCTTTTTAGAAAATTTGGAATACAGGTATCGGCATGTAAATTTATTATTTGGTTTCTGTTACAAACCCTTAAATCATTAAAAGATTGCCATTCTTGCTTGATACCATAAAAATCGTTATTACAATACAAAATTTAATTTTATAATTTTTTTATTATATTTAGCTGGTTTTATGAGAAGTTTTTTACATAAAAAGTTTCTGTTGTAGGTATGCTTATTATATAAAGGAGAGTTTCTAGGCTTGAGGCTTTTTAGTATTTGCAAAATCAATTGCCTCTTCTAAATAAATGGGAAGAATGTTACTGTCTTCGAATTTTTTTCTTACAATTTTCAGTTCGGTATTCGATTAAATAAATGAGTTTATAATTTTATTTCTCGCTCATAACATGGCATATTCTAAATTTATTATTTCCTCCTTAATTATGTCTAATTTGTTTTTTGTGTTTAAAAACAAATTATTTTCTACGTTACTTTCCGTTTTAACAATATTAAGTACTTGGTTTGTTGTATTCGTAAGTCTATTTATTCTTTCAGTACGCAATTCGTGTATTATAACTTGCTTATTATTGTTTTTTTAGTAAATTGTGGACATGTGATTTTATGATTTGGAAGTCTTCATGATCGGGGCTTCCGGCAAGCCACTTCCAGGCGCTCCCGATGAAGTTAAGAGACCTTTGTACTCTTGTTTTTGGCCTTAGCGTAGTTAATTGCTTTCGGATTTGGGAAATTTGGAAGGATAGGGGTTTCTTGGATTTCTGGTTTGTTTGGATGGCGTTCATATTTCTGTTCTTTGCAGATTTGGCATTGTTTGATTATATCCTTTATTCGGGATTTCATTTTAGGGAACTAAAATTTCTACAGAAGTTGAGCTGTATTTTCTTCGGAATTCCTGTGTGCACGGTTGTGTTCTTTGATTATCTCTACCTCTTGTTCAGTCGTATTTTTCAAGTCTTTGACCTGTATTCGTGCAAAGCGTATCTTGTAAGAAGAAAAATGATGTGGGTAAATTTCCTGGATCCTTCCCATTATCGTTTCATTTGTATATATTCCGTTTAGGACACTTGGATTTAGAAAACGTTTCAGAATTGAAAGTAATTCTTCGTTAGAATAATCGGGTTGGATGTGCGTATGCCTGTGGTAAGTGGAAAAGGGAATTTTGAAACTGTAATGTGGTTCGATTCCTATAAGAAGCATGATTTCATTTTTATAGACATTGATGGGTTTTTCGACGGTGATAATGAGACCGTGTGCTGAAGTTTGGGCACTATGCTGTGAGACGATCATTGAGTTAACCTCTGAGCTTTGTGGAGCTCGGGAAAGTGCATCCGCTACTATGTTACTTTTTCCTGGTTTATAGTGGATTTCATGATTGTACTCTTCGAGAATCGCTTTCTAGTGTTTCATCTTAGAGTTTTTGTTTTCATTGCTGAGCGCATACGTCAGCGGTTGGTGGTCAATGTAAATTTTGACAAAGGCTGTGCCATAAAGGTAATTTATGAATGTGTTTAGGGACCATATGACGGCTAACATCCCTTTTTCGTTAGCCGCGTAGTGTTCTTTCGACTTGCTTAGTGACCTGGAGATGAACATGATAGGTTTATCATGTTGGGAAAGGACGACACCGATTGCGAAGTTGTATGCATCGGTTCTTAACTCGAAAGGTTTGCTAAAGTCGGGGTAGGAAAGTAGCAGGTCTCGGGAAATTAGATAATTTTTTAATTTATTCAAAGCTTCGAGGGCATCTGCCGAAAATAAAATTGGGATTTTCCTTGAACGATTTTTAGATATACGTCCTTCTTCTCCTCTTAAAAGGGAAGTAAGTGGCTTTGCCAGTTTTGCGTAGTCTTTCATAAAACGACGATAATATCCAGAGAGGCCTAAGAATGAACGAAGTTGTTTAAAGGTTTCGGGGACAGGGAAGTTTACAATTGCCTCTACCTTTTTGGGACTTGTAGTTATTCCTTCTGAGGATACAATAAATCCAAGAAATTCAACTTTTTCTTTAAAAAAGTTGCACTTGTTCAGTTGTATTTTCATGTTAGCTCTGTAAAGAATTTGAAATATTTTCTCTACGTGCTTTATATGAACGCTCTCATCTGCACTGAAGACAATAATGTCGTCGATGTTGGCGTAGCAGAATTTCCCTATATAGGCACGGAGACTGTCGTCTAGAGCGCGTTGGAAGATGGACGGCGCATTTTTTAACCCAAAAGGGAGTCGTGTAAACTCATATTTTGCATTATTGATTGAGAAAGCTTTTTTTCCATATCCGATTCCTTGAGAGGAATTTGGTGGAAACCGCTTTTTAAATCTAGCACTGTGAAGTATTTGCTCTTTCCAAGTTGGGAGAGCACCTCATTTTTCTCAGGGATAGGATAGCGGTCTGAAATTGTGACTGTATTTAATTTTCGATAATCTATAAGCAGGCTGAATTGTTCCTTTCCGGTTGAATCTGCCTTTTTTGGTGCGATCCACACTGGTGAATTGTACGCCGATCGAGATGGTCTTATAATGTTATCATGTAGGAGCTTTTGTATTTGGCTTTCTGTTTCGTCTTTTAATGAGGCTGAAAGGGGGTAGTGTTTCGAGTATATGGCTGAGTCTGAATTCGTTCATATCTCGGCTACGACATTTGTCGTGAATGTACGTTTTTCATTGGGTTCAGGGAAAAGAGGAGGATACTTGTGGACTAGTGCATTAATTGTGTCTTTTAGCGAATTCGACATATGGGTAAATTTATCCTCTAAGAAATTTTTGCTGTTTTATTTTGACATTGACCTTATTAAGGATAGTCATATAGTTATCCTTAGTGTGGATTATAGCAGTTGCTTGAGACTGTCATTCCCGAGTATTCCGTTAAATGATTTTAGGGTGGGAAGTACAAAGAATTTAAGTTTTATGTCATTTAGGTTAAAAAGATTAAGAAATTAGCTAATTTAGCTAAGAAGTGTTATTCGTTTTGTAAGGGTTTCTGTGCCAAATGTGGTTGAAGGTAATTTTTACTAGACCCGGTGTTAAGTAAAAATTTTAAGATTTCACCACTCTTCGTCCTACATTCGAAGTAGGGTAACGAAGAGTCGTTTAGTCTAAAAAATGTATATCGCTATATTCTAAAATTTGTTAGGGTTGGTTGTGTTCTTTCTGGTATTCGGCTGGTTGAAGCATGCAGTTGTTGAGAATTGGATCTTGTTTCGCTCCTTCCACATCTGTTTGTTGGTAAAAAGTGTACATATAGTTCGGGGAAATATATCCGCCTTGATTCATCTCGAAACTCTGTGAGTAATTGGTAACATCTATATGAAAGTTCTGTTGATATGGCGCATGCATATCTTCCGGTAGCATATATCCTGCTTGGTTTGTTTGGAATTCTGAAGGCAAATAAGCGGCGTCTATATGGTACTTTCTTTGCAGTTTATTGGGAATATTGGCTTGAAATGATGGATTTGGGACTCGTTTCCCGGCGTACTTATGGGGTTGTGGCCTATTCTGGTAGTTGACAACAGATGTGTTAACAGTTGCAGGTAAAATGGTGGATTTTGTGCTAACAATTATTGGGGGTAAACATTTCTTGGTGGAGGTAAGGGTATGGAATTATGTGCTGGGACAAGATTCTGTCTATTGCTTGCATAGTTCGTCCTGAATCGTTGGTTCTCTAATTTGAGACAAGGATTCAGTGCCGTTGGTAAATCAGGTTCTCGTATGCCTAGAAGTCTTCGCAGATCGCCGTTAAGGCCGCGGATGAAGGTGTCTAATGCCTTCGTCCGGTACGTGTGAGTCAAAAGGGAGAGAGACTCGGGACTGATTTCCATGCAGGCAATCTTATTGATAATATGGGAGAGGTTCGTGTAAACAGTTTGGTAGAACTGGTGCACCGGAAGTTTGCCTTGGACAAGAGTGGTCATTTGGTACTCTAAGGTACCGAGATCTCTCTGGTCTGCGTACTGCAGCGTCAGGCATTGGAAATGGATTTCCAATTTAAAGGCATGTTGTACGATTCCAGGATGGAATCAGCATTACCCGTGATTTTGCTTCTTATCACGGTAAGAATTCCATAGTACTTAGGAGATCCTTTTTGGAATTCCTATATTTGGATAACTCTATCTACGCTCTTCCTCCAAGAGCTGAATTCCTCGGTTCTACCTGAGAATTTCCGTAGACATCTTACGATGCCAGGAATTTTTTCTAGGTCCGCGAGATCACCTAGTTCGGGATTAATAGATTGATCTTGCCCGATGGAAAGATCAGAATTAGGATTCGTAAGAGTTTTGACTATATTTGTAATAGTATTTACGAGGTCAGCAGAAGGAATGGTTTGTCGGGATCCGCTTTGAAGCGGTTGTTGCTGGGGCTGTGGAGGTTGTTGTTGGGGTTGTTCGGGTAAAGCGAGTACAAGGAGGTGGATGAGATTGTTATGATTCGCCATTTTTATGTAATGTACGCGTATTTGATTTTAAGAAGGAGAGAAAAACAAAAAAAAAATTCGTACTACAATTTTTAGATAAAGGAGGTAAAAATTGACGCTTGAATAAATATTTATTTTCACTTAGATGTATATTTTCCTCAATGCTAGTTGGGTTACTCTATTTGTTTAATTTATTTTATACTTTTTTTTTCTCTTTAATTAGAAACTGTGTTTCTCTCTTACTGTTTTTATTCTTAAAAAAATAAAGAAATAGATAAAATGACGTTTTGTATTTTTCTTAACTGAGTCTAGGCATTTAGAAACTATGTTTCTTTTTATTTTTTTGGCGATGGCGATGGCGCGATAGTTAGCTTATTGGACTATCACGCAGACAGTCTGGGTTCGATTCCTGGCTGGGTCACCAACAATTTTTCAAAATCGCCATCCCCTGTCGTTGAGCAATGGCAAACTCCCGAAAGTAAAATTGCCTACGAAAAAGCTTCTAAAGAGTGCCGTCCGGACTCGGCGATAAACCATAGGCCCCGCTCAGATGTGACAAAAATGAAAACATGAGCAACACAAATGAGTGTCAAGAAGCTAGGCCATGGCCCATACCGGGTTGCCAGCGCCACAGTTTTCTTCACTCTTCACCACTACGGTACGCGTTTTTTTCCTCGGGTATGGGATTTTACGACTTTCACTGTTTTAAGGTGATTTTGGTAGCGTTCTCACTATTAAAGGTGATTTCAATTTTCTTTTTGCGCATTCGCTCACTACTTATGGTAATATCTTTAAGTCACGGTGCTAATTATGGTGTTCTTTTTGCTAGTTCACGCACTTGCCACTTTAAGTTGAATTTACTTACTACTTATGGTAATTATACTATTTTTTTCTTTGGTCGCGGTATTCACTATGTATGGTGATTTATTTTCTATACGCGATTTATTTATTTGCTCGGGCGCCAGTTACGTACGGACACGTAGGGGAAGTTTCAAAAAAACAAAAGTTTTCTTTTAGAAGACGATTGTCCCGTTTATTAGTATCGGTAATCACAAACTGAAGCTACTTAAATCTAATACAATTATTTATACCTTCGATTGCATAGGTGAAATTGCTGACGGGTTAGCTTGGTGGCTTTCGGGTTGACTTCTTGGAATTTTGTCTGGCGTGTGCGGGTGTATTCACATTTCGTAGGAATAGGTGTATGCGAACAGTTGCGAGCATAGCATGGGTCATTTTGTTGGAGTGTGTTCTGAAGTATTATGCAGAATAAATGTTTTCGGTGTTAACATTTATCTATTACGCAATGCATAATAAACATTTGCGATTTTTGCTGCATTTTTCGGACTGTAATACAGTTCCCTCGCCCATAGAACGCATCTCCATCTATTTTTAAGCACTCCGTTGGTCCGCTAAATGATATTTCGACAGCGTGAGTGGACCTCATTAAATTGGCTATCACTTGAATCTAATGCAGGCGTAACGAATCTTCAATTCGTCATAACACGTATGTAAGTATTTTTTTTTTTGCAATTAAAAAGACCACTGCACTAATAAAACAATTTACCAGCATGGCATTTAAACTGTAGGTTCCTTTGCGTTATAAAATAAATGTTTATAACAAAAGGAGCAACAATACGGACATGTGTGCCGTCAATACATCCAACAAACCGGGCATGCTTACGAGTAGAATGCTAACACTTATCCACTGTGGACATGGCTGCGCTTCCAATACATTTAGTACTTCTGCGAGCACTTTTCTGAAGGTAGATTGGGCCAATCCAATATTAAAGTCTATTCCAACACCCGTTTGGTATCCCCCTTCAGCAAAGAAGCGCAAACATGCGCTCAATTTCCCAATAGAAGATACTGCAAAACGCTTTCTAATCGGATGTCGGGAAGTTGTGAGCAACTCCAATAAATATTTGTAGGCCATTGTTGACTCCATAATACTTTTAAAAACTAATAAACAGAAATGTATTAATATAAGTAAAATAAAATACACTTGCACCTATGTACAATGATTCAAGCAACTCTAGAGGATGTGTGCTATCCCGTCAACACCTCCTTATAGCCCTTGGCTGTCCTTGTCGGTTGTCTTCGGCATCCACTTCTTCTGCCAACAATCTGAATGCAATGCTATGCATTTTCTTATATTTTTCACAAACAGGACAACCGTGGAAAATTACGTCTACTACACCAAACACCTTAAACACAAAGCTTAATTTTACCACGAAAATATGAGAAATTTTGACAATTGATAAACAACAAAATTCACACTCTCAAATTCGTAGGGGAGAATTGTCTCCCGGCAAACTCGGAACCGGAAAATTGTATTCTCGGGAGAACAAAACTTCTGGGGGAGTTCTTCTACAGGAATATTTAGAATTGGGCTGAATATTTTTTAATTCATATTCAGTCTAATTACTCAGTCTAATGAAGTACTTGTCTCTATTGTCCCTATAAATTCAAAAGTTCTTTTATATTTTTTATTAACTGTAAATAAGCTGCAAATGTGTGTGTAAATTTGCATTTACTATTCTAAGGGGGTTTTCTTCTTCTTTCCCGAATAGATATCTGTGTGCTAAAACTATGATATTAAGAAATCTTCTGTTTGCCAATTACTTTTATTTTTTGGGTTCAATTTTAAAATTGTTCATCTTTAAATTTCTAAATTATTAGATAAGGTATCGTATTGTACTGTCACTCTTGCGGTACTACTGTCATTGAATGTAAGCATGATTTGTGTTATATTATTTGTCAAATAAAGGATTGGTATTAAAAATGTAATCATACATATAACTATACAAGAAGATTAAGAAATAGTTACTATAGACAAAGAAGAGGGATTCATGAATAAGGAACATTATAGATATGGATAGCAGGAATGGATCACGATGGTTAAGTTTCCATAAGAAATAAACTTTTAGATCTACAAATTCAGAAATTTTTGAAGCCATATTCTCACGGATGTACTTCATGTTACGCACCAAACAACGATATATATCAAATCCGCAATTCCCATAGAAGTGTGGGAACTAACTTTAAAGAGAAGTTCAGGGCATGCAGTATAGGAGTGTGAGAATTCAACGCTGACAGAATTGCAGTATATGTTGTATAGGACTAAGTTAGGCTTAGGAAATAATGTTTAAGTTACTTATTGTTTAGTAGTCGTTAAATAAAGTACACATCTTAATAGGCAAGCATTTCCAGTATTATTTTATCGTTTATTATTTTGTGTTTTTTTTTTATTCGTTTCGAGCATTACTGAAGGTAATTCCTCGACGAAGTCCCGTCAATAGCCAGCCCGAAGTTATCCGACAAAAGATTTGGATATTTTTGTTTTTCTGTAAGCGAGCAAAGCATAACATTTAATTTTGGTGGCAGCGGTAGGATATCGAGATACTTATAACAAGAAAAAAGAACACAAATAAAAGAACGATAAAAAAACAAGTTAATCGTAATAAAGTACGATGCAACGTGAATTAAGTCAAAAACCAAAAACGTAACTGATAGACTAAGAGCCCACGGTAATTTTTGGGTGTGAATGATAACAAAAAAAAATTTGTATAATAAGATAGTTCCTATGTAGTTATTTTTAAATGTTAGCGTCTTGCAGGCTCTAGTGGGGGCAATAGTGAGTAATACTATATCAAAAATTCAGTTTTTTTCGAAAGTACAAATAATTGCTATAGCAACTTTACCATCATTTCAAAATATAGAGTTAAGCACCCTGATAACAAATATGGTGGTCCATACGTTCTGCAGGCGGCCTTCTGCCTACTAAGATGTGTTTAGCTTTATAGACGCATGTAATGATGCAATAGATTTGGCCAACGCAGTTCATAAGCAAATCCTAATTAAGTTTATTAAGAATTAAAAGCAGTGCAACTTACTTACTTTAGGTGGCGCTAGCATCCGCGGTGGACCTGCGCTTCAGTCAACAAGCTTCTCCAGCCAGCTCGATCCCTGGCTAGCCGCCTAAAGTTTCGCACACTAAGTTTGCTGAGGTCCCCTTCCACTTGCGTGCGCCACCTGAGTCTTGGCCTTCCTCAATTGCGCTGTTCCTCGGGAGCGGATTCGAAGACTTTTCGAACCGGAGCATTGAAGTCCATGCGCTCTACATGACCCAGCCATCTCAGTCTTTGGATCTTCACTCTTCTGGCAAGGTCCATATCGCTGTACAGTCCATACAGTCTGTCGTTGTATCTCCTCCTCCACTCACTGTCAACGCAGACGGGACCGAAGATCGCCCGAAGAATTTTTCTCTCCAAGCAATCAAGAACACCCTCATCGATTTTTGATAACGTCCATGCCTCTGCGCCATAGAGCAGGACCGCGATTATTACGGTCTTATAAAGGGTGACTTTTGTTGTCCGAGAGAGGGCTTTGCTATTCAATTGCATTCTTAACCCAAAGAAAGAGCGGTTGGCAGGAGTTATTCTTGGCTTGATCTCAGCGCTGGTGTCGTTGTCTGTATTCATAGCGGAGCCTAGGTAGACAAAGTCCATAATGATATAAAAGTGACGAGGGTGACGTTCTACCCGAGACGTCGGTTTTGGTTGTCCTTTTTGCTTGACAGCATATACTTGGTCTTGCCCTCATTGACCGCGAACCCATTTTCACCACTTCCATCTCAATACTCGCGAAAGCGCCACTGACATCACGCTGCTTTCTCTCGATTATGTCAATATTGTCGGCGTATGCGAGTAGTTGGACGGACCTTTGAAAGATAGTGCCTTTTGTGTTTGCTCGTGAGTTTTGCACTATTCTTTCAAGTACGATATTGAAAAAATCGCACGACAGCCCATCAGTCATCATCGCCTTGTCTAAATCCTTTCTGGACATCAAAGGTCTCGGTGAGATCTTTACCGTTCTTGGTGGAGTAGCGTGCATTCTCCATTGTCATCCTGCACAGACGGACGAGTTTGGCAGGGATGCCAAAACTAGACATTGCTCTATATAGCTCGTCTCTATAGATGCTGTCATACACGGCCTTAACATCGATGAATAGGTGGTGTGCATCGATCTGAAGCTCATGGGTCTTCTCCAAGATCTGCCGTGGTGTGAATATCTGGTCGATGGTGGACTTTCCTGGCCTGAAGCCACACTGATATGGACCTATCAGGTTGTTGGCGAACGGCTTCAGGCCATCACACAATATGGCGGATAAGATCTTATATGCGATCTTAAGGAGACTGATGCCTCCGTAGTTGGCGCAGTTCAGAGGGTCTCCTTTCTTCAGAATCGGGCAAACAATGCTGAGGTTCCATTCATCGGGCATACTTTCGTCCGACCATATTTTACAGATGAGTTGGTGTATGCTCCTTACCAAGTCATCGCCTGCCGCTTTGAAGAGCTCGGCAGTCAGGCCATCCGCTCCAGCAGCTTTGTTGGGCTTAAACCTCGATATAGCTATCTTCACTTCATCCAGGTCGGGTGGACGGAATTGTTGGTCATCATCGTCCAAGTTGAAAGGTTGATTCTGCCTGACAGCGGTATTTGGTCCTACATCGCCGTTATACAGTCTGCAGAAATGGTCTTTTCAAATCCTCAGCATCGACTGCGATGCTACGACGATGTTCCCCTGTTCATCTCTTCAGGCTTCGGTTCGGGGTTTGTTTCCGCGGCATGTTATTTCTACCTTTTGGTGAAACTTCCGAACCTCGTTCCTGGAGTAGCATCTCTCAATTTCCTCGATCGCGCGCTTCTCATGCTCGTTCTTCTTCCCCCTGAGAAGCCAGTGTTCGTCTCTCCTCTTCGGCTCATAGAGCTCATGAGCAGCACTGGTCGTTTTTTGCAGTGCCATATTTCGTGCTTTTTGCTTAGCTGCATGTGCTTGCCGGCATTCATCATCGAACCATGGGTTTCATTGTAGTGGACGAGTGAAACCCAGCACATCAGAAGCGGCATCTCTGATGGCGTTTTGGCAGTGTTTCCAATAGGAAAAGGACTTGGCGATCTCTTGCGACTATAGCCGTCTGACGTCGAATTTTCTCACAGCATTAGTTTGTCTTGGCGTAGTTTGGGATATCCGCAACCATACCTTGGCTACAATAAGGTAATGGTCCGAGTCGATGTTGGCTCCTCGGAATGTACGGACATCCATAAAACTGGAAGAGTGTCTTGCGTCGATCGCAATGTGATCAATCTGGTTGACTGTTGAGTGATCAGGAGCTCTCCAAGTCCCCTTGTGTATGTCGAGATGTGGGAAACGCGTACTAGCCACGAAAATGTTTCGCTCCGCCGCAAAGTCGATTAGCCTGAATCCGTTATCGGAGGTGGTGTTGTGCAGGCTATATTTTCCGATTGTGCCACCAAAGATACCCTCTCTTCCTAGCTTTGCATTAAAATCACCGAGGACAATTTTTATGTCATAGCTAGGGCATTGCTCGTAGGTCTTGTTAAGGAGCTCATAGAAGGCATCCTTGGTGTCGTAATCTTTCTCCTCTGTGCGGGCATGCGCGCATATAAGGCTAATGTTCTCACATGCCGGAAGTTGAGCACTTCTTGTCTTAGTCTGCCTCCGACAACAAATCCGCATCGAAATAAGCGCTGCTTTTGCCGTCGATAGCAATTGCCGTAGTAGATATCGCAGTTTTTCATCTTCTTTTTGTCCGGCCCATCCCATCGCATTTCTTGAATGCCGGGGCTCGTCTGCCACCATCTCTTTTCGAAGACACTGACTAAGTCCTGGAAATCGCACTTCAACTACGATCCTTATTAAACACATATGGGATTGGGAGACTTTCAAAGCACGATTAAGTTACATATTAAGGGAAGCCCATACTAGTTTGCAATTGCATAGGGAGCTTATAATCATACATCAAGGTAAGTGTTGGAAAATTTAAACAAATTCTATATAAAAGAACTAAAACTTTGTTATTAATCGACGTTCATTAGCTTATTTAACTTGATGTGTGTTTCTTGACTGCTTTTCTATGACTGACAATCATACCTTTTCTCGCTCGCATACATAAAACACATTGATCGGAGTCTAGTTCGCCACAATCCACTCACATGAACAAAGCTTTCTGGTTCCCCAACATACCTGGCCCCATGGAATCGTGTTTCAGGATACAGGTAGTAGGGCAATTTTGCTGATAGGATGTTTGAATGTTCCATTCAATGTTCGCAACGTCACTGCTCTGACCACGTCCCATGGATGAACTTAAGTCAATCTGCCTTACTACTTCTAAGCGAGTGGCAATTTATCGATCTTAGCCCCGGTGCACACTTGCGTATTCTTAACGCACGGTGTTGCAGCGGGATCGCCCTTGCGTCTTATATTCCTCACAAATAAATTGAGTGATGCATACACGCTGCGATGAAGCTGTGGCATTGCGCGTCATTGTTGCGGGTAAAAAGACTCGCGGGTTTTCACGAGACCGCTGCGTCACCGCAGACGCGGTTGCATCTTTCAGTACATTGTTTGTTTATGAGCAGTGTACATCACATGCGTGATTTTGCCGCTAATTAAATTCGAATAAAAAATTGTGTAAAACATGGAAGAATTTGATATAGAATTATTTATCAATGAAATAAAAAGGTTTCCAGAAATATGGAGTGTTGCTTTCTAGGCATTGTGCCATGACCGACAAAAGAAAAGAGCGGCATGGAAGAGTGTTTGCCGAGTATTTTCTGGAGGTTTCGAGGAAAAAACGATAAAGCCAAAAACGAGATATGATCAACAAAAGGATGTACCCAATAACGTCGTTTATTTTTAAGAATATAGCTTTTATGCACTAGGTACGCGAAAATTACTCATTTCCATTTATAAACCTCCATTGCTGTAAGCCAAACGCGAGCTGCACATTGTTTGCGAAAAAACGCGCATGTGTGCATTGAGTTATTGTGGAACCGCACGTGCAAATAACGCATGAGTGCACCGGGCATTAATGACTACCATTTCTTCGACTTGAAAGTTTCGTCCCTGTTGGTTCCATTTGGGGCTGTTGGAACGTATTTTGCGTCATTTCCCAAGACTTCAAGCGGTTAATTGGGACATCCAGTAGGTTGCTTTCAGGCAAATTCGTATAAGGCCGACCTATTAGGAAATGAGATGGAGTCAAATAATCCTAATCATTGTCAGAGGTCTAGATTTTACGACTGCTTCGAAGAACATATTACACGTATTAAATGTAGGGTTACCTACCTCACTCCTCTAAAGTGTGGAGCAAATGGGTGGGATAAAATGCCAACAAATGCGATCCTGTGCCAATGATTGACAACTTGTTTCGTTGTGATGCTGAGACTGGACGCGAAGAAGACTTGCCATAAACTGTTGACTGGTTGGTTGTCGTTGCCGAAAGCATTTCGTGCACTCATGTGTAATTTTTCTTACGAGATTTCTGCATTCTAAAATCCAATAGGTATGTCGAAGAATTACAAAAAGCGCACCTACTTCCGGATGCAACTTTCGATTATTTTCGTCCAAGATAATTAGTTCTGTAATTTTGCTTTGTTTTGGAAGAATAATTGGATGCCGAGTTCTAAAATCTATATGGGCATGGCATGGTCCGCCCGACTCGCAACACTCCGAATTTGTCAACAAAGGGTACAAGCGATCTAATTGATGGATTACTATTGAAATCCAATTCCAATACCTTTTGAGGGTAAAAAAAGGAGTTTGTGCAAAGCGTAAAACAAATTTCTTCGAAAGAAAGTCCCACGCTTAGAGGCCTGGTTGTCCAACGTTGACAGTTTGCTATAAATCGTTGTATAAAGGCAAGAACACGCACTAGTTTTCTCCAACTGGAGAGTTGGTAAAGCAATCGATTTAGGAATTGTTTTTCAAATTTGTTAAGTAGGTTGTTAGTAGAAAAGGATTAACCAAGCAGGTGCATTCCACCAAAGTTGAAAGGTTTGTAGTTGTGACGACGCATAACTCGTGAGGCACAAACCACAGGGTTTTCCAAATATGTTCTGGTAAGAAGTAAATAATTTCAGCAGTTTCATTTCCGACAAAGGTTTTAAGCTACGAGGCTGGCGATGTAAGTCAAGTTAAAACTATGCTCGAGTCGCACCATGCATAGAGGTGAAGATCTTTGCCATGCAGAGCTGACTTCATAAAGCTATAATCGATGGAGTAAAATTTGTTTTAGTGCGGCGACGCCTGTCTTGGCTGACATAAATGTAACATTATAATTTCCATTTCCGTCTGGATACCTTCAATACAAATACATTACCGCTGTGTATGCCTTAACAGAAGCATCAGAGAACCCATGAAGCTCAAGGGCCTTTATGTAATTAATCTTGATCATTTAAAGATCTGCCCATAGAATATTCGAAGAAACCATCGAATACAAACCTGAGTTTCTTACCGACGACAGGATGATATGGTAAATAGAATATGTTGCCCGATGAAGAGCCTACCTTGGTAGCGGGTAGCTCCGTCATATGCCTAGTCGCAAGTATTCACGCATAAATTCGATATTCTGCTGCTTTAGAGATGAAGGATCCATCTTTAATCCATTAAGCCTATGTTCAACTGATATCATTCGTGACAAAGCCCCTTTATATGTGTTACTAATTACTAGCTCATCAACTTAAAATGGAAAATGAATGCAGTATCTGCCATCACCACATCTGCTGACTGTCGATTGAAAGTGCACTTCTAGAGCCTTGTCTTCAAAGGAGGAACCTTTGACTGCTGATGGTGTCTCGCCCAATTCTCAAAATAGGTGTCATCAATGTTGAGTATGCTGTCAAATGGAGAAACTAACAGAATTGGAATCTATGACTATCCACCCAGAGATTGAAGATTGTGCAATGGGAAAACCAATATCTCCTACGAGCCTACAACTTGTAAGTACATTTCAATATTGGTCAGCTCCTAACAAGATATCGATAGCTGAGTTTGTATCTGCTAAGATTAACGACTTTATCTTGTTGAATATTGGACCATCGAGTAAACGTGCAGGATGTGACGAAGTTAATACGAGTATAATAATATATAGATTCGCTGATTTTCTGCATAGACCGAAACGCCGAATACAACTTTCCGAGATGAATGAAATTTGGGATCCTTAATCCAGTATCATATGACAAGGTTAAGTTCGACCTTGAGCATCCAAAACATTAACAACCGGTGTAGGAATAAAGGCGAGAGGAATATGAGAGTGTTTGCACTGTGTTAGCGGCTGAGTATTTTTTAGTATAGGGTCAATGGAATGTGGTAACAAAGAACGAGATGATGAGGAGGGTTGCGATATTTGTAATGAAGAAATATCAGACGAACTAGAAGGGTTTGAATGGACCAGCGAGTGATAATGGCTACCGCAGTCATCTATGTGATGATTTGCATTTCTTCGATGAGTGCCCTTTCGGATACAGTTCAGGCACAGACTTTGTTATTTAACGTATTGACGCCGTGACGTAGGATCCATTGCCCGAAGCCGTTGGCACTGGAAAGGTAAATAATTTGTATTGTAAAGAATGCACTTCGATGAGCTCTGAGTAGCATACTCAACCGATTTAGCAACAAATGTACAGACCGAGTGCTGGGCCTTTCGTAGGTAAGTCGACCGATTACTATTGCAACTTAGTTCCAATGCCCCTCAATGCGTATTCAAAAATGTTAAGAATGAACTAATTGTGAGTGCTATCAAATGTTCTTTTGGGAGAGGAGCAAAGAATTCGATTCTGGTTTTCCTTTAAACCTTTAACAAATCTTGCAGTTATCGGCAATGATAGAAAATTAACGCAGTCTCAATTGCAACAGCATTCTAAACACCCCGGAAGCAAATTAGATCCAGTTTAAAAAGAGTTATTCAAAAAAAATATCCCTTCCGCGTGCGACGAAGCATCGAAAACGATGCGGAGCTTCGTCGTAGATTTTCCTGGACGGTAGACAGGACGATGAGGCATATAATATAATTCACCACTTACCTCAGTTGGTATTGAAACAGGCTTTGCAAATCCTGCAGCATTAAACTCCCTCATGACAAGATCATACTCAAAAAGTTTCAAAGGTTCCGGTTATTGGCGAGAAATGCATTCTAATTTTTCCAAGGTAAAACTGCTTTGTACATATCCGACGCTTTCCAAATGCACTTTGTTTTTAGTTCTTCAGTGAACAACTCTGTTTCTAACTTCTCCTTTCGAATCCCTAAAACTTCTGGGCTTTACATCTTTTCCATGGCAAAATTACAAAATGTAATCGAAAACGCAACTGCCGAAATATTTTCTTTTTCTCTGACACATGTGGACCATGTAGATTCCAAACAAAAATTGTAGAAACCATTTTCATTCTAAACCGCCAATGTAACACCATTCAATAATGGAATACTGCTATCAGGTCTCAATACCGACCGATTTCTCGTCGAATTGACTATGCGCCACAAAATAGACTAATTTATATTCTACAGGATGTGTTGAATTCATGTCGTCGAAAGGAATATTCGAAAATTTAATAGAACTGACGATCGGTATATTTATTTTCATTGCAATGGATTTCCTTCCATACGATCGTTGATTTACTCCGTCTTTTATTGCACGTATTACAAAATTAAGTGCTGGAATGCGAAGACAAAAACACTCGCGCCGTGTTGATGAAGATATTTAATGATATTTGCCTGGAAGATGAAAACAGACTTATCACACTGCGGTGGTAACTTAATAGACGGCTTAACGGAACTGTATTTTTTGTAGCACACAACTGTAGAATGATTTCGATGGCAAATATTGCACATATTTTTTATATGACAAAACTAAGCACTGTGTCCCCTTTGAGTGCAGCGATAACAATCGACCATCATTCTTTAATTGCTTTGTTTTTTCTTCGACCGTTCCCTGCATTTTTTTGTTAAATGATCCGATGATTCGCAAAGAAAAACAATTTACGGGGTTGGAACTGCTGTAAGTAAACCAGCTCCTGTTAACGATTGTTGGTATTTGTTTATAAGTGATTTTGCTGTTTTGCTTACTGACGCTTTCTCGATTGATTTTACTTCTTGTTTTAAAAAGAGCAAAATATTTTGTAACTGCCTATCCCTGTGGACAGCAAGAGTCTTCTTCTTTTTCACAGTCTTTTGTCGCCTTATTTTGCGCGCGATGATATTGGATTCTTAGCAGATCGGATTTTACATTTACATTATGTAGTAGTGTGAAGGGGGAACACTAGGCGCTGTAAGAGAACGGCTACCCGAGATGACTGTATATATATGTATACATTATATAGTTGTCTCAATCCCGCCGCATCGGTTTTATTATGTACTGGTTTCAAGTTCATAAATTACTGAGTCCGGTGGTCGATTATTTTTCGGTGTTTCCGTATTCTTCCTGTAAAAGACCAATCGCGCCATCATAACAGGAATTTGATAACGTGAATCCAGTAATGACTTTCTCTGCAACTCCCATTAAAACGGACTGTAAATAGTTGAACTTTTCAACATTGTTCCCAACAGGGAATCCATTATTCATAGTCCTCGGAGAACATTTTAAGCTCCAACTAAGGCAGCCGAATGCTCTGAGATTTTACCGAAGCTGTCAAAGGGAGAGTCTCATTGCCTGTTGCGTTAGCCCATAATTAAGTACGAATTTGTACCTTTTGCAGGCGAACCTGAAGACGAGAAATTACGCCAACCGAAGTATCCCTGTATTCACCAACTTTCTCTCAATTAATCCATTAATAGCTCAAAGATTTTGATAAGCAGTGCTAAAGTGAGTCAGAAACGAGGATAATTCTTTCATATAACTTAGTTGAGAGGAAGTGGCAGCTTCTGTAATTTTGTAGGTAGACAGGTATTCAGATGTTTCTTTAGCGTCCTTCGTTATTTGCCTACGATAGCTCGGGCGTATTTGCTATTCCATTTTCGCGACGAATCCGAATATTTATCGAGTTCCCGAATTTCAGCACCAATGTTAAAAAATTTTCATCTCCAAAATAAAAACCTGTCAAACACAATTCACATTACCTTATTTAAAGTTTAAAGACGGCTTACTCTATCGCTCTTAAAAATGAATGACAAAGAATGTTACAATTTATGAACTTTTATAATTATTATAAAAGAGATATAAAAAGTAACGTTACATGTTTAATGTCTAATATTACAATGAGACAACTTATTGAATCTTAAGATAGGAAATACTCGTAAATGTAAGAAAAAATAATACTGGAAAACCCAACAGAAGTCTTTAGCACATCGAGTTACTTTACGTATTTGAAGATACATAATTTTAAAAGATGAGTTATTTTCAACAAATACTTTTGACAGGCAAGTTAGAATTATTGGAGGGAACTTAAGAGGATATAAGATAAAATATAAAAGACAAGTTAAGGTCTGTGAGATTGTTAGGACTAACCATATGAATAAGAAGGAAAAAGAAATTAATCTAATCTTAATTAAAGAATAAAGTAACGTGTTCAGTATCGAAGATGATAAACTGACTTGTAACGATGAAACATGAAATCCGAGCAGTCGAACGGGCTCAGCCGGTATTCATAGAAAAACCCAAAATATATGATGCGGAAGTTAGGAGTCAGGTAAAGAAAATAAACAAGTCGGTATCATTAAAAACAATAGTTCTCCATAAAGCTCTTCTCTTTGGATCGTTCCAAAGAACGCAGATGCAAGCGGCAAGAAAAAGTGGAGGATGGTTATAGATTATCGGAAACTTAACGAGTTGACGATAGCTGATTACTATCCTCTACCAAAAATCAAGAAGACACTTGATCAATTAGGGAATGTAAGGTTCTTTACAGCCCTGGACCTTATCTCGGCTTTCCATCAGATTCTCGTGCATGAAAAAGATATGAAGAAAATAGCGTTCAACACGTCATACACATCGAATATACGAGGATTCCATTCGGAATAAAGAATGCTCCGTCATGTTTCCAAACGCTTATGTTGTGTTGTCCGGATTGCAAGGCGTCAAGTGTTTTGTGTATCTTGACGACATTGTTGTCTACTGCCAGGATTAACAGGAGCACAATCAGAGACTATTCGATATTCAAGAGCAAATACGGCCCGCAAACCTAAAATTGCAGCTTGACAAATGCGAATTTCTGCAAAAAGATGTTGAATATTTATGACATGTAATTACTGAAAATTACACCCGGATCGGAACAAGATAAAAAGTTTTGTAGAAATCCAGAAACCGATATGATTTTGTTTGTTCAGAATTTCAGCAAAATAACAGACCCGTTAAATAAACTTTAAAAAAAATATGTTGAATTTTATTCGGACACTGGACAGCAAGTAGCTTTTAAGAAGCGTAAGAATGAAATTACCAGCTATCCAGTTTAACAGAACCCAGATTACACTAAGACCTTTCTAACAAAAACTTCCGCATCAAATATCAGAATAGGTGCAGTTCTTAGCCAGAAAATCTATGGAAGAGATCTTCCGGTTCAGTTCGTTAGTACGACGCTAAATAAAGCCAAACGAAATTATAGCACAACGAAAAAATAATGCTAAGCGATATTTTGGCGATCACCGACCATTGACATGGTTGTTCAATGTCAAGGACCCTGGTTCGAGGCTGGCTAGGTGGAGATTGAAGTAAAAAGAATTTGAGGACGACATAAGGTACAGGAAAGGATGCGAAAATATTGTCGAGGATGAACTGTCAAGAAACGTAAGAATGGCGAACACTGCCAATAAGAAAAAGTACTTTGAAAACCAACCCGAAACCTCATGAAATCGGTTTCGAACTCTGAAAGAACATTTGAGAAGATTGCCATCAATTTGAAAAGGCCATTAGAAGAAGCCGAAGAAAGATACGATTCGGGCTCATCATTCAGGACGATCTTTCAAAATTCATTAAAGTGGATTCTTCTTTGTGACGGCCTGTTTTTGAAGCATTTTTTTGGAATTTTGGCAGTTCCGAAACATGAACAAACCTCGGAAACAGATGGATCTACTGTTGATAACCCATGCAAACGATTAAAGGATAACGAATTTCGGATACGCACGTGGAATGTAAGGTCCCTCAACAAGCTAGGCCCGGACCAAGGCAGGGACCGAGGCCCGGGGGCTCTTTACTCCCACGGTATTGTGTTTTAACTCCTGGTATGGACTACTAGTGGTCTTGCCGGCAGCTTGTTACTGGACAAACCATAGCAACCATCAGAGGGGAAAGGTCTGATGATATTTATGGTAAGTCCAGTATTTACTCTACCTCCGCTTCTTGATAGACAGCGTCATTGATGGACAAAGCCTTAATAATTGGGCAGGTCCCATAACAGCCCACATGCAGCCGAACAACTAGCGGAGGCCCTAGACTGCTGCAAAGCAGACATTACCCCCATCCAAGAAATGCGATGGAATGGACCGAACAATAAGAGTATTAAAACTGCGACATCTACAACGGTGACTGCTATCGACGGCAAAGGCAGCGCCTATTTGGATGCATCCGCATCAAGGCTAAATTTACCAACATTAGCTTGATATGCGCGCACGCCCCACAGAGGAAAATGATGACGACCCCGAAAAAGCCTTCTTTAAGCTCTTGAACAAGACCTACGAGCACGACACCACTTCCGGTAACGTATTCAGGCTCATCGACTTTACGGCGGGACGAAACATTATCGTAGCTAGCTCGTGTTACACCCATCTCGATATTCACATCGACTTGGAGAACCCCTGATCAATCAACCGTCAACCAGATAGACCACATTGCGATCGACGACGCAGGACACTCCTCCAGTTTTATGGATGTCCGAACGTTCCGAGGAGCTAACATGGAATAGGATCACTACCCAGTTGTAGCCAAAGTACGGTTGCGGATACCCCGAACAACGACAGGACAAGCTAATACTATGAGAAATTTCGACGTCAGACTGCGACAATCGCAAAAGATCGCCAAATCTTTTTCCGATTGAGGCTCTCTTAATCTCTTAAGAGGTCGTTTGTGCCAGCATCAAGCATCGAAGACCAATGGCAGCACTGCCAAAAGCCATGGAAGTGGCATTAGAGATGCTGTGAGGAGTGTAGTTAGTCACGGAGGCATCTGCGATGCAGGAGTAGGCGGCGAATGTAAAATAAAAATGGATAATAAGGATAGATAAAGAAAGTTACTTTTCTATATGGACAGACCATGAAGATACGAGTAGCAAAAGAGAAAGATGATAGACAAAGAGGAAAGGAAAAGACAAGATTACATCTGAGTGCCATTACCACTGTGTCAGACCGGAACATACGCGCTTATCTAACTAAACCTATGCTAACCTAATTCTACCTAACTGCTAACTTAAAATGACGATTAAACTAAACCTACAACTAGCTTAACCCTATAAACACTACACCGAAAATCATGTCCCAGTATCACACAATGATAACAGCTTGCTACGAACTGAAATCAGCCAGATGTTTTTGGCTGAGGATGACTAACCCACCCCTTTCGCAATTGAATGCGACCAATTGCTACTATTCTGGCCGAACATTATGAATGGTAGCCCCTACATTGATGCTCCTCCCAGTCGCCACCTGTGAAACAATGATCAGTGGAAGTTCGTCATGTCATTTCCCGTCATGTTTGAATTAAATTAAGACTTACTGGTGTACCGGATCCCTCGTAGTTCTGGGGCCAGCACTTCGAAGAATCGTTAACAATGTAAGAATAAAAAAAAAACTAAAAAAACAAAACTAAATCTTAATCTTAATCTAAATATACTCATATATACTACATTATCTAATAGGAAAATTGCAAAATTGCAAGTAGTTTATTTTTATTCACTTTCTGTCTCTATAATTGTTATTGTTTTTGGTTGTGTTGTCGGAGTTGTTTGTTGTTCTTGGTAAATGGAGAACCTCTTGCTGGCGATGTAGCGGACCTCTCAAGTACTATGTTCTTTAATGCCTAAAATTTTTAGGGGAATTCTCCCGACGGTTCACCCACTTTCCCGTTCCTTTTTTCTGGACGCACTGTTTCCAGAAAACTTTTTATGCGCGTCGATCATTTCCGAAAAGTTGTCGTTTTCGGTTTAAAATTTGAGAAGAATTTTTTTTTTTTGCGAAACCAAGACCTGTTTTAGTTTAGTTTTTTGGTTTAGTTTTTTTTGTATTCTCTGATCTTCTTGAATAATTCACCCGTTCGATCTTCTTTTTTCCAATCGCGCTTCCAAACTGGCATCGGTAATCCCCGACATCCGTTATTCTTTTTTCCGCTGATCAAAGGCCCAGGTCAAATGACCGCCCATGCCAATCAGAATCTGTGATAAGCTTTATCTGTAATTTTAGTATAGTGTTAGATTTAACATCACGACAACTCACACTCTGCTTTCCAGCCTGTAGGGTCAGCCTTTTGACCAATTGAAATTGATAAGCGTAGATTTAGTGTTCATGTTAGTGTCCTTTAATATGCCCAGCCCTGCCAAACTAACCACTGTTCTTAAATGAACCTAGTGAACTCCCACTAGTTTAATAACACCCAATAGCGTACGACTAAACTAATCACAGAACCTGTCTCCAACATTTGTGGTCTGTCGTCCCCCTATTTTTGAATTCCTCCATTCCACTCTCCCTACAAGACTCTCTCAAGTCTGTTTCAGTTCTCAATGTGGTGGAAATGTCGATCATTTGGTTTCGAAATCTTGTAGAATGGTGAGGTGAAAATTGTTTTTGAAGGAAAAGGTGCAGGGCCTAGATGTGGGAGCAGGCAGAATAGAATTATTTAGGAAAAAGATAAAAAGATAGGGAAGGACCTCATTTTGGACAAGAACCCCTTTCTAAGAAAGGAATGTAGAATAGGACGAATGGACAGAAATAAAAGGATAGAGACACCAAAAAAGGCTTAAATAAAGGGGATGAGAGAAAGGGGCAATTTCATCCAGCTGATCGTTTCTGATTGGCAAGGGCGGTCATTGACCTGGGCCTTTGATCAGCGGAAAAAAAACGGATGTCGGTGGGCGAAAAGTCTGGTGTTTTTTTTTATTAGTGCGGAACGAGTAGCTAACTTACTAGCTACATTTTACGCCAACCCCTACGCTACATCGTCAGCAAGAGGTGCTCCGTGGGCCCGACAACCAAAAACAACATACAACTCCGACAACACAACCAAAAAAAAAACATAATATACAACAACAATTAAAGAGACGGAGAGTGAATTATAATAAACTACGTGCAATTTTCTTATTAGATAGTGTAGTAGATATAAGTATATTTAGAATAACATAAAGATTCAGTTTTGTCTTTTTGAATGAATTGCGTAGATTAAGGTTAGGGTGAGTGTGAATCATTTTGAATTTTATTTTCCTTTTTTTTTACGCGAAAAAAAATATTTATTGTTACAATTTCAACCATTCTTCGAAGTGCTGGCACCAGAACTACGACGGATACGTTACACCGGTAAGCCTTAATTTAATTTAGTTTTGAGCTGTGTGTGGATAATTGGACCGACCGTCCTTCGATGGGGCCGACAGTGACGTGACAAAAAGCATAAACGCACAAACGATGACGACATGACGGGAAATGACATGACGAACTTCCACTGATTATTGTATCACTGGCGACGACTGGGAGGAGCACCAATGTAGGGGCTATCATTCATAATGTTCGGCCAGAATGGTAGCAATTGGACGCATTCAATTGCGATCAGGGTGGTTTGCCCATCCTCAGTCAATTACATCTGGCTGATATTAGTTCGTAGCGAGCTGTTATCATTGTGTTAATATTGTGTTATAGGGTTAAGCTAGTTTTAAGTTTAGTTTTAATCATTATTTTAAGTTAGCGGGTAGGTAGGCTAGCATGGGTTTATTTAGATAAGCGCGTATGTCTCGGCCTTAAACAGTGGTGACGGCACTCAGATGTGGTCTTACCTTTTACTTTCCTCTTTGTCTATCATCTTTCTCTCTTGCTATCTTCAAAGTCCGCCCGTATAGTAAAGTAACTTCATTTTTCTATCCTTGAGTTCTATTTTTTTTTTTATTTGGTACGAAAGAGAAGGTAAGTTGAGTTAGGATGTATGGAGTAGTGGCAAGAACCAACACCGTCCGACGAGCTACAGCCGAGCAACCGAGAGCGTGCCATTGCCGCCTACTCAGGCATCACGGATGCCTCCGAGGCTGACTTCACTCCTTACAATGCCGCTACTGATCTGCTGGATTTCACTCGACCAGCACAACGAAACCCCTGGCTTGATTACAAATGCCGGCTAGCACATGCAGGTTAGCACGATGCACACAAGGCGACGCTGCATAAAAAGACTAGAATTGAGAGTTGCTTTTCCAGGAATGAGATTCGGAAGTTTTACCAAAAGGTACAAAAAAAAAAATGCTACGGAAGCAAATCCCGAAACGTGGCCTGCAGAGACGAACAAGGGAACATAGTAGTAGAGTTGCAAGTCGATTCTGAGAACCTGTGAAGATTATTTCTGTAGATTGTATAACGGCGATGAAGAAACAAATTGCGCCGCCAGGCAGAATGAGCCTCTTAACTTGGACCAACAATTCTGTCCACCCGACCAGAATGAAGTGAAAATAGCAACATCTACGCTGAAGTTCAACAAAGCCGCCGGAGCGGACGGCCTGACAGGCAAGCTCTTCAAAGTGGCGGGCGACTTGGTAAGTAGCATACACCAACTCATCTCTCAAACATGGTCGGACGAAAGTATGCCCGATGAATAGGATCTTAGCATTGTTTTTCCGATCCTGAAAAAGGAGGAGCTCTCAACTACGGAAAACTGGACAGGCATCATCTTTTTAACATCGCATACAAGAATGCCGTTCGTTAACAGTCTGATAGGTCCATATCAGTGTTGTTTCATGCCAGGAAAATCCACCATGGACCAAATATTCACACTACGCAGATCGCGGAGAAGACCCATGACCCCTGCCAAAATCGTCCGTCTGTACAGGACGACGATGGGGAATGCATGCTGCTCCAGTGGGATTTCACCTGAACCTTTGATGGATTTAGATAAGGCGATGCGCTGTGATGCGATTTTTTTAATATCATACTTGAAATAATAGTGCAAAACTCACAAGCAAACACAACAGGCACAATCTTCAAAAGTCCATAATTACTCGCATACGCCGACAATTTCGATATAAATAGATGAAAGCAGCGTAATTTCAGTGGCGTTTTCACCAGTAGTTGTATTTGTATTTAGATAAAATTACATCAATACTACAAGATAGGATATCTTCTAAGAGCATAGTTTTCCAGACGTTACAGAGTATTGAGATGAAAGTGTCGAAAATGGGTTTAGAGGTCAATGAGGGCAAGACCAAGCATACTATATGCTGTAAAGGACAAAGGACATTGAAAACCGACACAATATAACTTTGAGTTAGCTAAGCACTGTGTCGACCTAGACTTCGCTGTAAATACACACAACGACAACAGCCCTGAGTTCAAACGAAGAATAACTCTTGTCAACCGCTGTTTCTTTGGGCTAAGAAGGCAATTGAGTAGGAAGGCCCTCCCTCGGACAAAAGACGTATCCCTTTATAACACCTTAATAATCACGGTCCTGTTCTATGGCGAACAAACGTCGTGTACTTGTATGATCTCAAGTGCCGTCGCCGTGTGCGGTGTCCAATTCTCGCATGAACAATTGTGGGAAAGGGATATTGATATCAAACGCGAAGAAAGAAACATTGAAATACTATAAAGTGTGGGAAACAATGTTGGTATCAAATCATATTATGGACGACACGCATGTACACAACAACGGACAGTACAGGGACATCAACCTAGCTAGAAGAGTGAAGATCCAACGACTGAGATTGCTGAGTCCTGTAGAGTGGATGGACACAAACGCTCCGGTGCGAAAAGTCTTCGAATCCGCCCCCGAGGGACAGCGCAGTAGAGGAAGAGACTGAGACTCAAGTGGCGCACGCAAGTGGCCCGGGTTTTGCTTCCGTGGCATGTTATTTTTACCTTCTGGTAAAACTTCCGAACCTCATTCCTGGAGCAGCATATCTCAACTTCCTCGACCACGCGAGTTTTTATATTAATTGGTAATATTGCATTTTTCATTTATTTAAAATTGTCTCACAATATAAATTGTTAACATTGCCTTTATTTCAAATTATCCCACTATATGCAAATATCGAGTTACATTTATTTCCACATACTTTGTAGAACCTGTTAGCAGAATTTATGTATAAAAACCGTTGTAATATAAATACTTTTGCTTTTGTGTCAAACTTCTGTAAAGAACAAGTTGTTTTTTTTCCTGTCCGGTCACAACCCAAACGTAGTTGGCGCAGTCGGCGGAGTGTAAACGGTTTTTCGATATTAAAAAGTTGAACTATATCGACGGTTTATGGATACTTAAAAGTTTAACAATACTGACGGCTTAAAAACATTAAAAATTTAAACTATATTGGCGGTTTATTAATATTAAAAGTTAAACTATATCGATGGTTAATCGGTATTAAAAAGTTAAACTAAAGTGATGTTTCTCGGCATTAAAGTTAAACTATATCGGTGGTGTACCGATATTAAAAAGTTATTTTGTGGTTTTTGAAATCGGTGCTCGTTGGGCGAAATATAGCTTATCATTTTTGTTGTTTTGTTGGACTGAATAAATCTTTTGTTGGCCTTCGTCTATTTTTCTTCGATTGACGGAGAATAGCTGTCCGTCTTTTTTCTTATTTGTTTTTTTTCTTCAAAGCATTAATAATTTTTACTTCTGTAGCAGTTCGAGCGGTCTATTTGGAATTCGTTTCTCATATGCCAACCGAAGAATGTTTGATGACGATTCGGGGATTTATTGACTGGCGAAATCTCCCATCAGCCGGCAACGCAAAATCCCTTTTCCGACCTGCGCTCCGCGTTGGAGTTACGGAGATTTCCAGGTTTGTACATGACGGTGGATGGCAGCAAGTTCCTTTCCAAACACAAATAAAAGGAAAGTTTATAGTAAAAAAGGCGCCTTGGTGGCCATATCCAAAAGGGAAAATAACTTAGCTTTGAAAGTTGGAGAATCAACCAGACGTGCAAGCGAGCAAACGATCAATCAATCAAGGCCAAAGGTGAAAAAACCTTCTTACCTGTGAACTTGAAGACATTTATGGCCGGAACTCAGAAAACTCAGAGCAAGTGAGATTCTCTTGAAAGAACTAGCGAAAAAGCAAAACGGAAGCCGAAAACCAAAATCATTAGCCAAAATCCAGTTAGCATTCCTTCACAGCTCTGAGCATCACAATGTGTCTTTAGAAAACTAAGAAGTATAGGCTGCGTCCAGATCCAGATACCACAACAAACCATAAAGCTAACTAAACCTGATTGGCTACCATCCCTTTGCTAAACTCTTTCACATATTTCAAATTTCTATCCTCGGCTTTCACCCAAAATTATGAAAATGGAAAACTGGAAAACCATTTTTATAGGTTTGGCCGCTCAAGCCAGTTCTTGACCACTTCTGGTTTTTACAAGGTAGCCATCTACGCTTTTTTCTTTTTTACTTCACTATAAGTGAAGTGTGATCCTTGACTTTATTTTCCGCATATCCAAGCTCAATCCCTTTCGAACTTGGAATGTTGCACGATACAGAGATAAATTTCAGCTTGTATGTTAATGATATAGTTCTTAAGGTCGAGTTCATTTTTAACGACTTCATATATTCCGAATCTAGACCATACAACGTCAATTTGTTCTTCAAACAATTGGATAAATCTTGTACTTCACAAACCTATTTTGCGACCTTTCTTAAACTAACCATCGTCTCTTTTATTAAGCCTTCACCCCGCTTATGGTTTGGATGAACCAATCTTCGGTTTGCTCCGATATGTCAAATCAAACATCTCATCCGCTTTTTATTTCAACCTAAACACTCTTCTTCTCAAACTCCATTTCTCTCACTAATCACATACCAGTTATTAGGTATTTTTGTTAGTTTTTAAGTCTCTCTTTTAAGTTAAATTAAGCTTGTGTTAAGCCAAAGAAATAGCGGCTTCTCCTCCACAAACAAAAACACACTGTGGCGCTGGCAGCCCGGTATGGGCCATGGCCTAGCTTCTTGACACTCATTTGTGTTGCTCATGTTGTCACGGTTTATCACCGAGTCCGAACGGCACTCCTTAGAAGGTTTTTCGTAGGCGATTTTTACTTTCGGGAGTTGGCCATTGCCAGCCGAAAGGGTGATGGCGATTTTGAAAAATTGTTGGTGACCCAGCCAGGAATCGAACCTAGACTCTCCGCGTGATAGTCCAATGAGCTAACTATCGCGCCATCGCCAGTCCTCCTCCACAAACATTCATTATTATTTCTTGAATTTACACTTACGTACTTACATTTAGGGTGTTCATTAAGAACACTTGTAAAATTCGACAGAAACCTTAACCTTTACATCATTGTTTCAATATTTATTTAATGTCAAAGCTAATTAATTTATTGAAATAAACTTAGGATTTAAATTTCGTTGCCTTGTTTTTGCGAAAATAAATTACAAAACCCCGCATCCTCAAATACAAATTTTATTTAGTACTTCAAAGCAAAATATAAGTCAACATTTCTTAACCATGCAATTTTTAAGATACAAGCCAATTTGTAAACACAAACAGAACTTTAATTCCAAGTATTTTTAAAATTTGATGTAAATAACACAAATTCGATACGCGGGTACTTCTTGTGTTTATTAACCCCAGAAACCGTACCTAGGCCGTTGTTATAATAACCTATATGCGGTTTCTGTGCAACCCTAACAACCTTAAGGCTGTATTTAAAAAAAAAAATTAATTTTTCATTTTTATCAAAATCTATGAACGAATTGCCAGCTAAATTTATGAACAATTTATGTTATATAATAAAGAAAAAAAGAATGGCCATATAGAGCTTTCACAAGGCCAAACAAAATTCTGAAATAAAACATACATTGTTGATTATAATAATTATAATAATTCGTATAATAATTTTTATAAGAAACTTTGATTTTAAAAATTTTAACAGTACATTTTTAAGGTTGTTTTTTAGTTTAAAACTCGCAACTATTGTATACTTCGGTGCGCTGCTTTCAGCAAATGTGCCTTTCACTCTCCGACAACAAGAGCGTCGTTCTGGTTTTGATATCTTTTTTCAAGTATATTTAACAAAGAAATCCTGAAGTTCTCGAGATTTTCATCTGCTCCTTAGGAATTACAATGTTTGTTATTAAATGGATACTTCGATTTTAGTCTAACCGCTCGAGCATATAAGATTTTGCAAGAGAGAGACAGATTTCACACGAAAATGCTCTTTTGCATTTTTCGCTTTTGTAGTTATTTTCAACATTAGCCTGATATGTGCCCACGCCCCCACAGAGGAAAAAGATGACGGCACCCAAGACGACTTCTATGAGCTCTTGAACAAGACCTACGAGCATTGTCCGAGCTATAACCACAACGAAACCCCCGGTTTGATGACGAATGCCGGGTAGCACAAGCAAAAAGCACGCAGAGCAGCACTGCAAAAAAAGAACCAGAGCTGCTCACGAGCTCCATGACCAGAAGAGGAGCGACGAACACCGGTTGCTCAGTAGAAAAAAAAAGATCATGCGAAGCGCGCGGTCGAGGAAATTAGGAAATTACCAAAAGGTAACAAAACATGCCGTGGACACGAACTCCGAAACGAAGAATGTAGAGAGAAACAGACGAACATCGAAGTAGAGCCGCAGTCGATGCTGAGGCCTTGGAAAGATTATTTCTGTGGACTGTATAACGGCGACGATGAAACAAAAACCGCTGTCAAGCAGAATGAACCTTTCAATCTGGACGATGTAAACCAACAATGCCGTCCATCCAACCTGGATGAAGTGAAGATAGCAATATGTAAGCTGAAGACCAAAAAAGTTGCTGGAGTGGATGGCCTAGCTGCCAAGCTCTTCAAAGCGACAGGCGATGATTTGGTAAGGAGCATACAACAACTGATCTCTAAAATATGGTCGGACGAAAGTATGCCTGATGAATGGAACCTCAGCATTTTTTGTCCGATCCACAAGAAAGGATACACCACTCTTCAGAACATAGCATAAAATATCTAAACTGCCGTATCGTGTGAACGCCTGTAGCCGTTCTTCAACAACCAAATAGGTCCAATTATTCACACTGCGGCAGATCTTAGAGGGAAGACTTTTCGGACCGGAGCATTGGTGTCCATACGCTCTCCATGACCCAGTCATCTCCGTTGGATTTCCACTCCTCTGGTTATGTCAATGTCGCTGTACAATCCGTAGAATTCATTGTTGTATCTCCTCCTCCACTCACCGTCAATGCAGATGGGACCAAAGATCGACCGATCACCCTCATCCATTTCTGATAATATCCATGCCATGGGCTTTGCTACTCAAGTGCCTTCTTAGCCCAAACAAACAGCGGTGGGCAAGAATTATTCTTCGCTTGACCTCAGCGCTGGTGTCGTTGTCTGTATTTATAGCCGAGCCTAGGTAGACAAAGTCCTTAACTAACTCAAAGTTATATCTGTCGAGGGTGACATTCTGCCCGAAACGTCGTTGTTGGTTGTCCTTATATACTTGGTCTTGCCCTCATTGACCGCTAAACCCGTCTCAATACTCGCGAAAGCGCCACTGACATCACGCTGCTTTCTCCCGATTATGTCAATATCGTCTGCGTATGCGAGTAGTTGCGAAGACTTTCGGAATATAGTGCCTCTTGTGTTTGCTCGTGAGTTTTGCACTATTCTTTCAAGTACGATGTTGAAAAAATCGCATGACAGCGCATCGCATCGCCGACCTCGATGGAGCGGCGTGTATTCTCCATCGTCATCCTGCACAAACGGGCGAGTTTGGCAGGGATGCCGAAACTAGACATTGCTCTATATAGCTCGTCTCTATAAACGCTGTCATACGCGGCCTTAAAGTCGATGAATAAGTGATGTGTATCGATCTGAAGCTAATGAGTTCTCCAAGATCTGCCGTAGTGTGAATATTTGGTCGGTGGTGGATTTTCCTGGCCCGAAGTCACAATGATATGGACCTATCAGGTTATTCACGAACAGCTTCAGGCGTTCACATAATACGGCAGATAAGATCTTGTGTGCGATTTTAAGGAGACTGATGCCTCTGTAGTTGGCGCAGTTCAAAGGGTCTCCGTTCTTAAGAATCGGACAAACAATGCTTAGGTTCCATTCATCGGACATACATTCGTCCGACCATATTTTACAGATGAGTTGGTGTATGCTCCTTACCAAGTCATCGCCTGACGCTTTGTAGAGCTCGGCAGATTTGTTGGACTTAAGGTTAAATATACCATTCTTCACTTCATCCAGGTCGGGTGGACGGAATTGTTGGTAATCATTGTCCAGATTGAAAGGTTAATTCGGTTGATTCTGCCTGACAGCGGTATTTGTTTCGTTATCGCCGTTATACAGTCTGCAGAAATTGTCTCTGCAAATCCTCAGCATCAACTGCGATTCTTCCACGATGTTTCCTTGTTTATCACTACAGGCTTCGGTTCGGGGTTTGTTCCCGTGGCATGTTATTTTTACCTTTTGGTAAAACTTCCGAACCTCATTCCTGGAGTAGCATCTCTCAATTTCCTCGATCGTGCGCTTCTCATGTTCTTTCTTCTTCCTCCTGAGGTTGTATGACTTCTATGGAAAGAAGATTCTAAAAGGATATTTTCTCTAAGACCCAAAGGCGGTTCGTCTACAGTGCAGTAATCATGGGGGTTTAGTATCTTGGACAATTAAAACAAAAGTGTTCCCAGATCAATTTAATTGTAGAAAGTTTGTCTGCTCGATCTCTAGTGCCTCCGTCACTGAACCTTATCGGTTAACGAGATATTCAAATCTGCACTGTCCAATAGTTGCTTGAGAAATTGATGAGCATTTAATGGACCACATACCATGCGTGTTTCCAACATTGAGGAATCGAAAGGAGGTCCCGAGCTTCAGCTTCACAGCTTGAAAATTTGGCAGCATTGTTACCTGACACTTTATGGGTGACGTTCTTTGAAGCGATTCGGCTACTGGATGAACGAGATTCTGTTGTCTATCTAAAGTCTTTCTTTGCAAGAAGAACACCAGCGTGATGTTAACCTTCCGGACTTTCATAATTTTCAGAGTGACTTACAGAGATTTAGTCATCATCTTAAGATTCTAGCACGGCATTTTAAATGTAGGATTCAAAGTCTTCTTCGCCGTAACTCTCCAAATCGCTTTTAAAAATAAGTCTTCTAAGCTCATTTTGGATTTGAAACATTTTGTTGTAGCTAAATTAATTTTCTACAAAAATTAACATTTTTCCTGAGTATTTACCGATATTTGCAGTAAACCTGTAAATGTTAAATTGTCCCCAAAAAAAACAATACTTTGGGGAAATTCCCGCACTGTCCTGTTTCACTTCCTTTAATCACTTTTGACCTGCATTGGCGTATAGTACTGGAGAACCGTCTTACGTTTATGCAACTGCTTTTATCTACTGCATTAAGGATTCTGATGATGATTTGGTCAAATATGCTGTAAAAACATAATGACTCATTAAACTTGCGCTGAAAAAATCTCTGGTATTAAAAGTGGGCATTATATTTTGTTCGGATTTGCAAACTGTGGTGACTAGTTATTACATATTTGATAAATTGTAATTTATTCACCCGATTTCGATGATCCAAGGCCGCGTGTGAAGTTCTGCAAAAAAGATTTGTAGAACACACTCTCCCTATCGAAGTTCATCCTCATTGTGTTCGGCAGAGCAAGTAGAATTGCTAGCATCCAATGTTGATATTTTCGTTAGTAGCAGAACTTTCCTGCCTGATGCAAAGCTCTAATACATATCCATTATTTCGTACACAAATTTTTTAAGGATCGCTTTGTATTCCCCTGCTCTGTCTTCTCTGCTTTATATCGTTGCGGCACACGAGTGGTACCCAATTTCCACATTGATATGTGCATAAATAGTCTAATAATATCTTCAATATATATATATTACTGTCAAGAAAAGAAGGATCAATTAGTCTTACCCTGTACATACCTCCTATCAGTATTAGGAGGATCTAATACCACTGAATGGATAACTCTTTCAGCACAACATACAACTTCTTGGTGCTCCTCAAAGCCACATCGGAAGTATTTTCTGTCATAATCCTTAAGTCGTATCACGTAAGTGCAGTTGGTTATAAACTTACAAGTGCCATTAAGGCCGTTGGAATCAATACATTCAGAACCTAAAAGAGAAATTCAGTAATATTTATAGGCAAAATGGAACAAAAAAATATGTATTAAGGGCGCAAATAAGTTTCCACCGTTTTTTTGTTCACCAAAAATTTGATATATATTGTAAAAGAACGGTACAAAATGTTTTTTTTAAAGTTTCGAAAAAACACTTCATGTTTTTGAGGCTATCCAAGAATTTTTGTATCTTGATATGATGTGAAGTGCTACTCAGACCGGCTACCGATCGGAGCAAGTGATAATCGGAAGAGACAATATCTGATGAATATGGCGGTTGGATTAGGACTTCCTAGTTGAGTGCTTATAAGTAGGTTATGACATGCCCCGCAAAATGTGGACGAGCATAGTCACTGACCTGAAAAATAGGCATTTTTGAGAGAAACAAAATTCCCTTTCCTCTCACCCACATTCTTCTCTTTTGGTTCTTCAAAATTCTTGAAGGGTGGTAGGCAGCCATGGGTCCATCAGCTATTGGTGCACCCTCCTAGTATCTTCAAGGATCAACCATAGTAGGTAGGATGGACGGCCCGTTGAAGCAACTCTTTGGAAGAAGGCGCGAGACCAGCGTCCAACGTTTTAGTGAACAAGATCTATTCACGCAGTTGCCTGCTGTTACCCTTGTGTTGTGTTGTCTCTCCTATCGGGTAGTTTTCTTAGCCACAGAATCTCCGCTCTGTCGTTGTCTCTCCTGCCCGATCCATTTGTTGCCCCACCGGTTCACTTTATGTCCGTTTTCTCCTTGGAGAAGTATATTAGCGGGAAGAATTGGTGGGTTCTTGAACTCTGTCTTTCTTCTTTTACGCCTGTCGAAGGGGACAACAACAGGTCCACGAGAAGAAGAGAAAGGAGTCTCCACCCTTCACTACTAGAGCCAGACGGGCGGTCTGGAACCTTGTACGTATAATTGAAATCACTGACACTCTACTTAGTGACGGACGGTCACCCACCCCACCCACCGGAATACAAGAAAAAAAATAATAAAAAGATAGAAATAGCTCTGTAAAGACTGGACACCTATCTGCGTGCCCCGCACTACCGAAAAACTATAAAAAATGGATTTACCGGGATGTCGTTAGTTTGTATCGGGCAGCGTTCCAAAAGTAGAACTTCCTCCACAAAGGCCAGTCGTGGTAGTTCGTTTCGCCCTCACTTCACCCCACCTGATTATTGAATGTGAAATATGAAAATGGGACCTGCATGAGTGTGTGTGAGAAAGAAAGCAACGGTGGTCATAAAAACGGTGTCACACAAAAGCCAAAATTGGCCCGCTGCACCCGTCTGAACGGGAACTGAATGGGGATGTGTATGTGAGACTTACGGTGCGAGCCAATAGCTATGGGATAGGGTTAACCACTTCTTGGTTAACCATCAGAAAGTCTATAACAAGTTAAAAAAAAAAAAACAGAAGAACAAAAAAAAACTTAACTAAGCAAAAACAGATAAGGAAAAAAAAGGAAAAAGCGCGAGCGTTTTGTTAAAAGACAAAAAAAGGAAGACTAAAAGTTAGAAAAAAACAGGAAACACGAGGAGGAGGAAACAAAGAAGAGTGCAAGACTGACAGAAGAGGTAGTTCTACGGATGAAGAGCTTGGTTAAGGAAAGGAAGGATAAGTACTCCTTGTTTAGAGATAGGTTTTTTTTATACATATATAGTGTTGTGTTACCCCGGGTTAATCTTTTTGGCGCCTCCTAAAAATTCGTGATATTAGTTTATTAGGCTTCCCAATTAGCGGTTCATGCTAGTCTGTGGTACCTTCTGTACCCCGTTCAAAAGAAACGTTGTGTTGTTGCCGCCTTTCGGCCTGATATTGTTCCTACTTTCTTGGAAATAAATCCCTTCTTTAACGTCCTACAAACACGGAATCTTTGTTTAATTTTTTTTTTTGTGTGATTTTCCTTTCGATTACAGCATACGGTTTTGCACTTCCGATCGGAAAAAGTGCATGGCGCCTAACTTAATTAACTAAGTTCTTTTATAGTGAAGTTTTCTTTATAATTACTTTTCTGAACCCAGCCCAGCTGAGCAGTCAATAGGTTGAGCAAACAGTTTGTGCCAGTTGTGACTTCCGTTCGATTCGCAAACCAGCACACTGGCCTACCGAGATCTCAAACTTCGCGGATTTTTTCGTTTCAAACTAGCAATATCTAGCAATTTCATAAAAGTCCACGAAAACCTTGACCTTTCTTCTAATCATTCTCCAGTCATTTTGACAAATTCTGAAACTCTTATTAAAAGACAAAAGCCAGACTAACTGTCGGAAATACTAATCTGGAAGGCTTCAAGAGAGAAATTGAAGATAAATTAGAACTCGATGTTTCACTCAACACAACCTATAAGCTAGAAGTCGAGGTTGATCACTTCGTCGAAAAAGTTCAATATACCTCTTGGCATAACAAACCTGATCAAAGCAAGAAAATAACAAACTACAATATAAACTATCCACAGGAGAAAAAAAATTTGCAAAGAAAAAAGAAAAGCCCTTATGAAATCGCAACAAATATGTGCTCTACAACACAAAATATGTTTGAATAATCATACCTAAGGCTTCCGCGCCACCATTTAGAAAAATGTACAATGAATGGGCAAAGGGAGATAAGGAAGCGGAAATCTTAGCTTCCTAAAAGGACCTTTATGCCCTATCTGCCCCGCTAGGGAGAAGTACTTATCGATAATATTAGCGAATTGGAAACTGCATCAGAAAATAACACGATCACAGATCCTAGGTAGTCTTTAATTACCTCAAAGTTATCCCTATCGAAGGTGGCGTTCTCTCCGAAACGTCGGTGTTGAGAGTCCTTTTCGCTTGACAGCATATACTTGCCTTCGTTGACCGCTGAACCCATTTTTGCCTATTCTATCTTCATATTCTTTAGAGCGCCTCTGACATCACGCTGCTTTCTTCCGGTTATGTCAATATCGTCGGTGTATGCGAGTAATTGGACAGAATTGAAATTATGTTTGCGCGTGAGTTTTGCACTACTCTTTCAAGTATTATGTTAACGAAGTTTCATGATCGCGCATCGTATAGGATCACTCGTGAGTCTGTCTATCCGTCTGTCACAGCCAATTTTCGCCGAATCTACTGGACCTATTGAGTTGAAATTTGGTACACATAAGTATTTCTGTGAGCGAAACATGGACACATAACTTAAAAATGGGAAAAGTGGAAACAGACTGGTTTTACTTTTTTTTTATGCGTTCGTGATTGACTGCGATTCAGAAATTGTTAACTATGAGTAACTCCTTGTATTGTGATTGCCTTTGTATTGTGTACGATTACTGGGTGTATTGGGAAAACTAATCTTCTTTTTAAAAAGCCTTTTTAAAAAAAAGAATGCTGGACAAATATTTAGTATAATGAATTTCTTATTACTCCACCTTTTCATATGTTTTAAAGTTAAGCTAGCCACCTCAATATGTTATTAGTAAATGTGTTTTATTTAATAACACAACATCACTCAGAAATAATGTATAAATATTATAAAATAGTAGCATTTAACTTTGATAAATCCAAAGCAATATAATTTGTTAAATACTTACTTACTTACTTTAGGTGGCGCTACAGTCCCGGGTGGACCTGGGCCTCAGTCAACAAGCTTCTCCAGCCAGCTCGATCCCTGGCTAGCTGCCTCCAGTTTCGGACGCTAAGTTGGCTGAGGTCCTCTTCCACTTGCGTGCGCCAAATGAGTATTGGCCTTCCTCTACTGCGCTGTCCCTCGGGAACGGATTCGAAGACTTTTCGACCCGGAGCATTGGTGTCGATGCGTTCTACATGACCCAGCCCTCTCAGTCTTTGGATCTGCACTCTTCTGGCTAGGCCCATGTCGCTGTACAATCCATACTGTTCGTCGTTGTATCTCCTCCTCCACTCACCGGTAATGCAGATGGGACCGAAGATTGCTCGAAGCAACCAAGAACACCCTCATCGATTTTGGTAATATCCATGACTCTGCGCCATAGAGCAGGACCGGGATTATTAAAGTCTTATGAAGGGTGACTTTTGTTGTCCGAGAGAGGGCTTTGCTACTCAATTGCCTTCTTAACCCAAAGAAACAGCGGTTGGCAAGAGTTATTCTTCGCTTGATCTCAGCGCTGGTGTCTTTGTCTGTATTTAGTGCGGAGCCTAGGTAGACTAAGTCCTTAACTACCTCGAAGTTATGTCTGTCGAGGGTGACGTTCTGCCCAAGACGTCGGTGTTGGTTGTCCTTTTTGCTTGAGAGCATATACTTGGTCTTGCCCTCATTGCCCGCTAAACCCATTTTTGCCGCTTCCGTCTCAATACTCGCGAAAGCGCTACTGACATTACGCTGCTTTCTCCCGATTATGTCAATATCGTCGGCGTGTGGGAGTAGTTGGACGGAGTTTTGAAAGATAGTGCCTCTTGTGTTTGCTTGTGAGTTTTGCACTATTCTTTCAAGTACGATGTTGAAAAAATCGCATGACAGCGCATCGCCTTGTCTAAATCCTTTCTGGACATCAAAGGTCTCTCTGAGATCTTTACCGACCTTGATGGAGTAGCGTGCTTTCTCCATCGTCATCCTGCACAGACGGACGAGTTTGGCAGGGATGCCAAAACAAATCATTGCTCTACATAGCTCGTCTCTATCGATGCTTTCATACGTCTTAAAATCGATGAATAGTTGGTGTGTATCGATCTGAAGCTCATGGGCCTTCTCCAAGATCTGCCGTAGTATGAATAGCTGGTCGATGGTGGTCTTTCCTGGCCTGGAGCCACACTGATATGGACCTATCAGGTTGTTGACGAACAGCTTCAGGCGTTCACACAATACGGCGGATAAGATCTTATAAGGGCATACTTTCGTCCGACCATATTTTACAGATGAGTTGTTGTATGCTCCTTACCAAGTCATCGCCTGCCGCTTTGAAGAGCTCGGCAGTCAGGCCATCCGCTCCAGCAGCTTTCTTCTTCACTTCATCCAGGTCGGGTGGACGGAATTGTCATCGTCCAAGTTGAAAGGTTGATTAAATAAAATAGAAATTTCCATGCGAGGTCAACTCGCACTTGTTCGCTTTTTGACATCAAAGCTCTTGGTGAGATCGTTATTGCCTTCAATAGAGCAGCGTGTATTCTTCATCGTCATCCTAAAACGACGGACAGGGATGCCAAACTAGGCAAGACAATCTGTATACCTAGTCTCTATAGATGCTGTCATACGCGGCCTTAAAATCGAAAAATAGATGTTGTGTATCGATCTGAAGTTTCTGGGTTTTGTCCATCTACCATAATTTGAATATTTGGCCGATGGTGGCCTGAAGCTGCACTGATATGCATCCTTCAGGTTGTTGACAAACAGCTTCCTTTCTTGAGGAACGGACACGCAATGATGAGGTTCTATTCGTCGGGCGTATTTTCGTCTGATAATATTTTAAAGATGAGTTGGTGTATGCTTCTTATCCAACATCACCCGCCGCTTTAAAAAGCTCGTCAGGCCTTTCGCTTCAGCACCTTTGTTGACCTTCAGCTTATCTTCACTTCGTCCATGTCGGGTGGACGGAATTGTTAGTCTACATCAACTAGGTGTAAAGGCTCATTCTGCTGACAGTGGTATTTGTTTCATCATCGCTGTTGCAGAAATGACCTTTTCAAATGTTCCCTTGTTTGTTTCTACAGCCTTCGTTTCGGGGTTTGTGTCCGTGGCATGGTTTTTTTTACCATTTTGTAGAACTTCCGGGTTTCATAGCTTGTCATGCAATTTCTTTTTCCCCCTTAGAAGCCGGGGTTGGTCTCTCGTCTTCTGCTCATATAGCTCGTGAGCAGCTTTAGTCTTTCTTTGCTGCGCTGTATTGCGTGCGTGTTGCTTAGCTGTATGTGCTTGCCGGCATTTGTCATCAAACCAGGGTTACGACTTAATACTATGAGAAGCCCTTAAAATGCATTCCAGAGCAGCATTGACTAAGCTTCTTGCATTATTAACGCTCCACTGACGCTGGAATATATTCCGAGTAAGTGGAAAGCTGCTGAGACCATTATTGTCGTTAAACCAGGAAAACCTTCAAATGACAAGTAGTCTTATAGAGCAATATCACTTCTCCCAATCGAAAATCTTCGATAGGATAATTTTTAGACGTATGCTGCCATTTATCGATGGAAAAAATCGTATCTCTAATCACCAATTTGGGTTCAGAAGTTAGCATTGCACTATTGATTAGGTGCATAGAGTCATTGACGCAATTGATGAGTATCGATAACAATCTGCTCTTGTATAAGCAAATGCTTAAGCCGGTGTGGAGCAATTGTATACAACTTTAAGGTTGTACCAAGAAAACAAAAACTACTTATATTTCACAAACCTTTGAAAACAATGTGCTAAGAGAAATTGTCCATTCACCGCGGTAAATTAGAAATGAGGACTTACAATGTGACCTCAAAATTCCTACTCTCGAAGACGAAATTGAAATCTTCGCGAGAAAACATACAATTCGACGAAACGAAGATATTAACAATACAGTCCTAGGACAAGAGGAAAAATGAAACTCTGTTAAAAGTCACCTGTCGTACGAGATTATTTTATGCTAAAAAAAACTGCTTGATAAGTCGTAACCTAGTTTCGGTAATCAAAAAAATTAATAACGTAGGGAGGTTTATTTACTGAGTAAAATTCTCACGCTATTATAAACACGCGTTTGCGACACTCATAGTTTCTTATAGAAGATTCCATACGTCCTCCTCGGCCAAAAAAAAAAATTCAAAAAAAAGAACTGCGATTATTTTCGATAATGAATAGATAATCACAAAAATAAAAAAGGATTGATTTTTTAAGACCCTTTGGCCTTTGTTTATACTCAAGCCTGAATTTTATGACGGCTCTAGAGAATCGCAAACATTTTCTAGCTTAGTTATTTGGCTTCATCCAATATTACAGGCTTATGACGCCCTATCACAAAAACAAACAAAAAGAAAGCAGGGTTAATGTTAAAAATTTATAGTCAGGCAACATTTGGTCAGAAATAAAGAAATCATTTCGAAATAATTTTGGCGAAGGAAGTTTTTTTAAGAACTATTCGACAAATTACGCGAAACGATTTTTAAATCAAGCTCCTTAAAATCTACAATAGAATAAAAAGTAGACAAGAAAGTTTGAATAATAAAACTTTAGTCATATGTATTTATCATACATCTAAAAAATGGTTGGGTGCTGTAGGAATATAGAACTTAGAGACGCCAATTTTTTAACTAGTGTTGCAACTGTTTATACACATCACTTCGGTTTATTTTACCACTAAGCAATAACCATCGGGTATTTGTCGATGTCCATCCGAAACTTGACTTGTTAAACTTAAAAGTGTGAGTGCTGATCAACAGACAAAAATAGCAACACTATAAACGTGGCTGCTAATGAAATCCCTAGATGTAAACAAGGGGGAATGAAAATCCTAGAATAAAACAAATACGACTATACCCGGGCTGGACTGACATAGCTTAGGGCGGTAAGGATTTCCGAGGCTTAGTCACGGTGAGTGGACGAGTGAAACCCAGCACATCAGAAACGGCATCTCGGCATTCACATCGTAGTGAATCGATAAGTAAGCCTAATCTCTGTCTAAACTGATTTTGAATGTGTTATTTTCTCTCTGCAAAGAGTGCCTGACCTTCATCTGATCTTATCTGCTATTTTTTTTGAAAAACAATCTATAAGATATATGGATGAGATATTCAGAAAACCTAATCCATGAATGAAGTGGTGATACGCCAAATTCATACATAGGCATTTATCTATTTCATTAATCTCTTTCGACGAAGCACCGTAAATGTTACATCTACTTGAAGCTGTTTCACTTAGAGCGTTACAGATTTTTCGGTCGACCACAGTTAAATGTAAGGAATATTTCACCTTAGCTTCGGGATTGTCAAAATGAAAGGTGTAGGGTTTAAGTTAATTATTTGTTTTCTTAAAATAAGCATCTTCTTGCACATAGAGCTCCGCTGTTTCTTTCGCAAACTGGAAACGAGTTGGTCTACAAAATCTAGTGGAAGAAGGACGCGGGTTATTCCAGACAACATGGTCAATATTAGATGGGCCTAACTTTCAAATCAACTGAAGAGGAACATACGAAGTAACAAATAAACTATCACCGCCGTAAATACTTAAGCCAAAAAATTGTTGTTTATATTCGCTATGCCCTGTACTGTCATCGAAATCCGATTTCCCTATCATACCATGCCATTTATTATATTCGGAGACATCGATTTTAATACTTGATTTCTGGGATTGAAGTATACGCTTCGTAGTGGGATTAAGCAAACTTTGCAGTTCTTCCTCTGCAGATTGTTTACACAAATAAAAATATTAATTTTTTTAATTATGACCTATGGGACGACTACTGTATCTGTCCTATTTTTGGTATTTGCTGAGCAAGTACGAGATGACCAATTTGAATTTCTTCTCTCATTTTTTCCACGTATCATTTATGTGTTTCTGTATATCTTTTCAATCGTCTTTCTAAATACATGAACCGCCTTACAGCACTGTCTCTTGTATTTTCAATCTTTTTAACACTTTTCTTAATTGGCATTTTGACAACAAAACACCCTGTTTCGTCTCTTTAATATGTTTTTAAGAAGTGGGACTCAACTGTTTTTTTTTTCATCTGTACATTTGGAAGAAGTTTCTATTTCATCTTGTTTCCAGAGTCTTTCCAATAGTCTATCCAATTGATCAACCTGATTGTATGCAATCGATGATTCTATTGCACCTGAATTTTATTTAAATTTTCCTGATTCTATACCGAACATGATTATGGCATATAAGGTTGCTATTAATGCTAACCATTCACACCTCTTTCCATGACTGAGACTATAACACGTGCAAAAAATCCTATTTTAAATAAAATATTAGTTTCATTTGCTTTGCAATATTCTGGGCATATGGAATACCGCAAATATTTGGTGTCAATGGTTTTACAATATCTGTTGACGGAATAATCTCCAACTACTGTCCTTAGGTTAAATCCAAAATACATCTTCGTAACATTCGAACCATGGTCGAATGCGAAGTACGATTTTCTTTTGCACTGAAAAGGACTGTCCGTCAATACCTACCAGTTTTGTGGTCATTAACTGTGCTGGCAATCCTAATTTCTTATACAAACTGTATGTTATCATGTTATCAAATATTGTTCAGCACCTGTGTCAAAAAATCCGCTTTCAGTGCCAAATTTTTGTCCTTGATAATCAATTTTTACTTTCACTCTGGGAACAAAGGCTACAATCTTTCTACTGTTTATACAACAATCAGAGGCATTAATATATGATTCATTCACTTAACGTGACTTTTCTTTATTAATATTCAAACTGTCCAAATCATTACATTAACGGTTTTGAGTTCTTAGAATACCCAGTAAGTTTAATTTTTTGTTTACAATGTCCATCTTGTCCTTGTGTAATGAGCCGACATTGTGGAAAACAAAACTTTACAGAAAAACAAGTATCCACTTTAGGGCCCCTTTTGAAATAATTCGGGCGAATACGGCTTGTTTGCACGTAGTTCTTTCATCCTTGCAGACTCATTGGCAAAAACTGTGAACATTCATACAGCTGATGATGTACCACACCATTTCTGCTGGAACAAAGTTCGCACTTGGTTAACTTGCGTTTGGTGCCAGTGTAATGATTCTCTGGTGGTGGTTTGGTTGCACCAAACAAATTAATGCCTCTGTCCTGTAATTTGTCGCTTGACTGGTCTGTCCGTTGACGCGAGATAACTATATTATCTACGAGGGCGGGTCAATAAGTCCGTGACTTTTTGAATTTCTGACCTCTTTACTGAAACAGCAACACTGCTCCTGTCAACAGGCATCTGTCAGTTGACTCCTGTCAAAATTTAAACTTGCTGCGTCAGTTAGTTTGTGTTTGACAACTATTTTTATCAGACTACTCACTAATTTGAGGAGAAAATGGAAAAAAGTGAATGTGTGAGTGAGTGTGAGTGAGAGTGAATAATGCTTATTAAGCATTATTTCTTGCGAAAAAAAACCATTACCGAGACCAAGGCTAAGCTTGATAAATACTATGGGGACTCTTGCACCATCGATTTCAATGGTAAAAAAGTGGTTTACTGAATTTCGTTGTGGCCGTACAAGCACTGAAGATGCCGAACGTCCTGGACGCCCAGTTGAGGTCTCTACACCCGAAACAATCGTAAAAATTCACGATATGGTGTTGGCCGACCGAAGATTGAAAGTGCGAGAGATTGTGGAAGCCGTAGGGATCTCGCATGGCTCAGTGGTTTCAATTTTGAATGATCACTTGGGCATGAGAAAGCTTTCCGCAAGATGGGTGCCGCGTTTGCTCACAGTCGACCACAAATGCATGTGCAGTTGCCATGGCAAAAATCCATGAATTGGGCTATGAATTGCTCCCTCATCCACCCTATTCTCCAGATTTGGCTCCGAGCGACTACTTCTTGTTCCCAAACCTGAAGAAATGGCTTGGTGGAAAAAGATTTGACTCCAATGATGAAGTCATCTCGCAAACAAAGGCCTATTTTGAGGACCTCGATAAATCATTTTTTTTGGAAGGGATAAAAAAATTGGAGAAGCGTTGGACAAAGTGTATAGAGCTCAAGGGAGAATACGTTGAAAAATAAAATTATTTTTTTATCAAAAAATCTGTGTTTTAATCCAAAAGTCACGGACTTATTGACACGCCCTCGTATTATAGTTGTTTGATTTTTCTCATTCTTTGGCCGTATCATCATCCAAACGTTCATGTAGATTATGAACGAGAAAAAAAATCCCACTGATGTACTGGAAAATTTAAAGCTACGTGACGTATGGTCGCATGAGCAACGTTGGACATACATTGAAGCTCATTTGACATTGTTCTGGCTTTCAGTGCTGGCAGATGGTAGAGTGCACGTAAATAATCACGACCAATTTGATATGGTTAATCGTATAGTTCGATAAACCTATTCCAAGCATCGTGATAGCTGTCCTTTGTCAATTGACTGTCCAATTGCTCTTGCAGCTCATCCTGTTAACGACAGGATCATTGAAATATCGTTGTTATCGTGAATGATGTTGACGAGCCGTCAAACTCACTGCAGTTGTTTTTTATATCGTGCTGTGCAACTGGCATGGTATTCACATTTACTTGTTGTTGTTCAGCGGCTGACTGACCCGCAACCGACTGTTCTTGTAGTTGTGATTGTACCGTTGCTTTACTATGTATCAATCCAGTTGCTTCGAAGTACTGTTCTTCCATTGTTGTCATACTACTTTCAAAGGGTTCATTATCATGACGTAGAATTAATTGAATGATAATTTTGAACAATTCATCAGCACTATTTAAAAAATGTTGCAGTCTTTCCATTCGCAACTCTAATCCATGGATCGAAAAGTGATCAAACTTTCCTTCCATTACGTTTTTCCAAATTCGGTCGATATTACCCTGAATGCACTGTTATTGTGTCACCTCAGCAGTAATATCAACAACTTGGTTTGAAACCATTGTTCTAGCTTGATTAATGCTTTCCGACTGTCAAATTGGTTTAACAATATTTTCATTTTTATTCTGTCCAAC
>OV743716.1:71973384-72081578 GCA_928272305.1 Volucella inflata
TGACGGGTTTCACATATGATATTTTGCGCTTGGGGTTGTCGTAATGGATCCATTTTCCATCACCAGTAACAATCCGATGCAAAATTGACTTCCTTTTGTGGCGTTCCAGCAGCATTTCGGACATGCAAAACTGCCTTTCGACGTCTCTCGGCTTGAGTTCATGTGGAACCCAATGTCCTTGCTTTTAAATATATCCAGCTGCTTTTAAACGTTTTGAAATGGATGCTTGAGTGACACTCAAAGATTCTGCGAGCTCTTCTTGTATTTGGCAACAATCTTTATAGAGTAATGCTTCCAGTTCTTCATCTTCAAACTTTTTTGGCTGCACAGGACGTTCATAGTCTTCCAAGCCAAAATCACCACTTTTAAATCATGCAAACCACTTTTGGCACGTTCGCTAAGCTAGCGCATGTTCACCATAAGCTTCCACCAAAATACGATGATTTTCGGTAGCAGTTTTCTTCATATTAAAGTAATGAAGAAGAACTCCCCGTAAAATCACTTTTTCAGGCACAAAGTTCGACATATTTGAGTGAAAAAAAATTATTGTTGTTTACGCTTCAAACGAATGACTTACAATGACAGTAGCTTTCCAACGCATGTTCCAATGAAATAATAACAATGGAATAATACAAGTTACGCCATCTCTTAGCAAACCGCACGAATTAAGTTATAGACCCAATATATAAATAAATTAGTGCGGGAAAAAATAAATACATAGATAAATAAACAAGTAAATAAATAATGAATAAACATATCAACAGTAGATACACAAGTTGCACATGAAAAAATAATATTTCTTATTGTGTTATATTATAACAATGGTATTTTATCTGACAATAGTATATGCATATATTTATGTATAAGTTAATTCAGAGTTAACAAGGGATGTTATCAGCCATTTCACAACTCATCAGGTATTTAATCTTGAGTTTTTGAGGTCTGTTAGAAATAAAATCGATGTTGGCCTAATCAAGCAATTTACTATTAGAGTAATGCCCAGTAAGTTTAAGTATGAGCTTCAGATGCTTGCTTTGTGATATTTGAAGCTTTTTTTGTGGGTCTCAACACATTTACCGCAGGCAGGACTACCATAAAACATAAAGGACTGAAAGATTACCTTAAATATTACTAAGCAAAGATTTTCTGTTAATTAGCGGGACATTACTCGAATTATTTGATTGATTTTACTAACAGTGTTAAAGATCTTTTTATTAAATAAAAGTTTCTTATCCAGCGTTATTCCGATGTATTTGACGCTATCTTTTCAATCAGTTATAACGCCACTTAATGTTGAATTATTGCTTGGTAATAAACAAGCCTTTCTTTTCTTCCAAAAAAAGATTGCTTGAGTCTATAAAGCATTAACTTTAATTTTCCATCAATTCAGATATGGGGTTTCATTATTCAGTGCCGATTTAAGCCTGGTTTCAAAATCAAAACCAAGAACACCGGATGAACAGATTTCTGTGTCATCTGCATACATTGCTAATTCACAATTGTGCCGTTGTGGAAAATCTGCAGTGTATGTGTTATAAAATATTGGTCCTAAAACCGAACCTTGCGGGACACTTGCTGAAAAATATTTCAACGTGTATATATATAAATATTAATTTCAATTTTGAGCAATCGCTTAAGATAAATGTTTTTGATGTTGTCAATACCAGCTGACTTTCGGGTTTTGAGTCGTGAAATGATTTCTCTCAATTCCTCATACGTTCCATAATTACGGTTTTCGATTTGTACTGTGAGGGATCTAAAGGTTTTTATTGTATTGATGACTGTAACATTTGTTTCTTTTTCACCCACAGAACTTGACACTTAATAGTTCCTGAGAGATGATTCGGCTAAAGTATCAGCTTTTTATATTATATTTTTTATTATTTATTGTATACTTTTTCCTCATTATTTTTGCCACTTTTAAAAAGGGCTTACTACATTTTTCAAGGTCCTGTAGTTCTTATTCCACGTAATATTTCGAAATTTTTCTATTTCAATTTGAATAAGATTGTTGTAGAAATGAACGCGATGCCTGAATATACTCGTACATGCGCGTGTTCTCTGCCAGTTCCTTCTACAAAAATTCCGAATTTTTATTTAATTGTTGATGGAATAGGGAAGTTTGTATTAATTGTGCGTATGGTTGGCCTTTTTGGTACTGATAGATTTACAGAACACTCAACTGTTTGCTGATTCTTCTACCTGGGAATTGGTTGTTATCGAATTCATATTTTTGTCTCGATAAAATAGACGTGCTGTAATTTCCTCTTTAAATCTACTCCAATTAGAATTTTAGATATCTAGATAGTAATAATGATGCATATCTGGTGTTTGAAGCATGCTACAAACTGCAGGAATGTGGTCAAAGCTCAAATCGTTTATGGCAATGGGTTTGAATAAACAATCCAAGCGTATTTGTATGCAACCAGGTATACGATTAAAAAGAAATTTCGTTTTCCAAGCCATTGCCGGTAATTCTACATACAAATTCAAGCATTAAAACCTACCAAGAAGTCCTGAGTTACTTAAAGAACTCCACATAAACAACACGGAAACTTTAAGCATATACAGTGTGGAGCATAAGTCATGGCACTGGGATAATTTTTGCAAGTAATCAAAAATCCAATTACTGGCATAAACAATTTAAAATACTTTAGCACTTCTATCTCTAATAGAATGTGTTCTTTAATTTAACAAACAAAAAATAACAAAGTTCAAGTTAACAATAAAAACAAAAATAATATTACATTTAAGTCCATAAGGCTTGCGTTACAAAAGTCTTGGTACCCCGGGAAAATTAAACACATTATTCACTATTGTTTTCATATAATGTTCAAAAGCAATACCTAATATTTATCGGGAAATCCGTTTAGTTTTAAAACCTCGGTTTGGCATTGATTGCACAAGCTTTTTTGTTATATCTGGAGTTATTTGCTGCCATTCTTCTTTAAGTAAATCTTTGAGCTGAAATTTATTATTTATTTCATGTTTTTAAAAGTATGTTTCAATATCTGCAGCTACTTTTGGAGCACTTTTCAATGGATCTTTTTGAATGATAGCTGAAATTTTCCGGTCATCTCTTTCTGTAAGGTGGGCGTCTAGAACTCGTCTTATTCTCTATCCTATTTTCTTTCTCACAGCGGCTTATTTCGTTGATCTTTTTACTATATAATATAAGGATATGATTTTCCTTGTTTGTGTTAATTTATGATTATCTGCCTCTCTTCAATCGTTAATTTTTTCCTGTTCATTTTGTAATTTTAATTTTTGTGTAATTTATTCCACTTTTTCATTAGAACAGATGCAAGTTGTACACCAAACTGACAGTTCTACTCATTGCCTTTTCCATTATGACGAAATAAAGTTGAATCAGAATTTTCCGCTATCTTTTCATACAGTGTAACCTTAACAATTGTATGAGCACCAAGTCTTTTGCACTCCCATTTTGTTGTTTTAAATTGCTTAGTATGATTTATTTTTTCATGTTTGTTAAAAATCATTACGTTTTCTTTGTTAAATTAAAAAATACAATTCATTACAATTAGGAACTCCAAAATTTGAAAATTTTTAATCTTATTGCTGTATTCTATTTGGCAATTTGTGAAACTTGATGCAGGGTACCATGACTTATGCTCTACACTGTAGAAGATTTCGGGACAAATACACATTATTCAATTACAGCTTAACATGTCTTTATGCTATAGTAACTATGGTCATGATAATCAAAACATTCATGAATAAAAAAATTAAGATTACAAATAACACCACAGCACCTGTATAATCTGAACTCCGATTTGAACGTTAGGCCGAAGTGCAAAAGTCAATACTCTACATGGTATCGAGTGAGTTCCTTCATATCACCTGACACCACTCTATAGAGCCAGATACTTTCCCACAGTCGAATCAATTATTTTAGGTTTCTTTTAAGTAATTAAAATGTGTTAGGTTGAGTTACGTTCTGAGATGTAATAAATGAGAACTTGTCCTCTAGTGAAATCAAAAATTTTTTTTTGTTAAATAAATAAATAGTTATTTCACTAACTTTTTTTCGCCATTACAAGATTTAACCGCTATCAACGATAGCTGTCGCCAATAAAATTTGAGTTCTGGTGTGATCATTTGTGTGAAAACTGTTTGGATGACTATGAAGACTGTCGTTCGCCAGGGGGATGGAAAAATGCTACGAGTATGTTTGGAATAATTTGAGTTAATATATGGTGTCTTTGATATTGATGTTGATTTTGAGCTTATTGCTTAACAACACGCTTTGAACCTGAGCCCACATTAACAAGACTCTCCAGTTTGCTATGTTTTTAGATAACTGCCTCCAGTTGCAGATCCAAAGTCGGTTGAGATCCCCTTCTGTTTATGCGCTTTACCTTGGGTCAGGTGTTCCTCTACAGCATGGTACCTACAAAATACATGAAATAACTCTGCATCCCGGAGAAGTCATTCACGCTAAATGACTGATGCGCAGTTGCCACTGCATGAATTTTCGGAAGGACGAATTTTTACCTCTGGGATGATGTAGGAACAGAGTGTTCTCGGTGTAACGCCTTAATACTCAATTGGCGTTCAAAAGAATCAGCGATTTGCAACACAGAGTGTTCATCTACGTTCATAGAATTTATATAAGAGCAAGGGTAAACCAAATCCCTTACTACTTCGAATTTATAATAATCGACTGTGATTTATTGTTTATTTCGTCGATGCAACACTATATGTCTAAGGAAACCATCTATGTCTTCATAAGGGTGCATTTAATTTCAATTTAATAATTTGCCAAACATTTGTTAACCGCCCTACTTTTGTACTTAATCTCTTATACTACTTCTTATTATTGATATCCTAAATTTTGCATATATTTTTGTTGTCATTTTCGTAATCATGTGCCACTTACATTTTAGCTAATCCCTGCTTTTTTGGAATTCGAACCAACTGCTAATGCAGTCGTAGCTGCAGAATATTAACAGGAAAACAAGCATACATTTGTTAATAAATTAATAATCGCATTAAATTAAACTGTTATCTGTAGTAGGATACCAGTACATTAATTTTGTTATAAGAAATACATCAATTTTTTTTTTTTTCTTGCTCCAAGAAATTTTACTTGGGGAATATTTCTAAGTCAACTCAACTTAGAACTGTTATCAAACATTTTGGTCCTTCGAGCCGGAGAGGCAATATGCTGAACTTTTTAAAAATTACACACGTGTCGTAGTTTATTGCTCGTCGGTTAGAGTTTTATGCGTGATAGAAACATTTATGCATTCCTTTTGGACATTTTTCTATAATTTTTTTCGTAAATGCAGTTTGTCAATGTTATTCGCTTACGAATCAATTAGCATTTTCGGAAACTATTGACGATTCAGCTACGTTGGTTACTTTAAAAATTCATTTAGATAGAGTAAAAGAAGCCTGGTCTGATCTTACTTCGTTGTCAGACAAGCTATACACTTTTATTGAGGAAGAAGGTTTCGTAGACTCAGAACCAGAATAAGCTGAGTATAAGGCCAAACATTTCACCTCTCATGCAATAATTGAAGCGATTCGTGCTAAAACTCCCGTTTTAAGGTACCTTCGGTGCCTACGGCGGCTACTATTAGTAAATCTGTCGCCACGCAACAGTTGGAGTATTTGCGAAAACTTGAGGCAACAGAATCTTATAAACCTGTACATCTTCTACAACTTCTCGTAGCTTCTTTTAATGGCGATTTTAAGGATTGGCCTGGCTTGAAAGACTTTAAACACTTCGCTCAGTTGAACTCAAAAGATTTAATACCATATTTAATATCCTTTTTGGACAAACAGTCAGGAGATTTATTAAGAAACACTCAAAGTACAGAGAAAAATAACATTTAGGCATGGGACAAATTAAAAGAGCGTTATGATAAAACAAATTCGATAGTTCAGTCTATTATTTATGTTGCGACTTACGACCTTCTCTTTCTTCGGTTTTCTTATTTTTAATTTTTATGGCAAACATAACCGCTACATCACCCCCTTCCTAGCGTATCGATCCCTTGAATTTTAATTAAATTGTGCAGATTGATCTGCAATATCTGGCATATCCCTTGTAGACGTATACCATTAAAATATTTTAACTTAAAACCTTGTTTCTTACCTTTTTTTTCGTTTGCTTATATATATATATATTTTTCCTGCTGTTTTGTCAATGTTGAATGAATCACCACTGGGATGAGTACGTAGTTTGGTTTAATCGTGTAAGGCCGACACACAAAGATGTTACTCTCTGTCATTGTCTCTCAACTGTCGCAATATGGTTTAACTCTATCGATTGACAACGACAAGGATTTTCCGGCCTTTTGAATTATAAATTGTTTACGCAATCGCCTTATGACTTTGAAAGGACCGTCGTAAGGCGAGTTCAGTCCAGATTTTATCCTGTTTTTTCTTATGAGTACCAGTTTGAAAGTGTTTAAAATATTTGGAATGTGTACGAAAGTCTGTGTCTTTCTCGTTTGCAAGGTTGCTGTTGGAATTTTCTTGTGCTCTTTGAAGAGTTTTGATTCAAACTGCGAGCCCTGATCTGTTGTTATTGTGCTTGGCACTCCAAATCTAGAAACATGCTCGTGAACGTATGTTTTTGCAATTGTATATATCTCTCAATGAATAGGCTTCTGGCCATAAAGAGAACCTATCTGCAATGGTTAACAAGTATCTATAGTCTTTAGACGGTGGAAGTGGACCGACTATGTCTATACGCATGTTTTGAAATCTACCGACAGGTACTTTAATTTGTACAACGGCGATTGTGTGTCTTTATATTTTATCTTGCTGACATGAGGCCAGAAGTAATATTTGCTAACGTTCTTGCGTGTAGCTCGCGTTCCTGCCAAAGTGCCTAACACCTGTTTTACGGCGTTTTTCTTCGCTGCACCAGCTTCTCCAGTGATTTCCCGAACAGTCCCTCGTTGCACAATCTTCTCCAGGACTCTGAGTGAATTTACCATGCACTGCAGTGTCAATTTAACACGCGAATAAAGGTATTTAAGAATTTTCTTTCTTTGCTATTCGCAAATAATTATCTAGATCCCTGATCCGGCTTAAGGGACCATTCTGTATCGCAAGGACATTTATCAAAAGTAAAAAAGTTGACCGCCTTGACGTTGCAGTTAGAAAAAAAACTTTTTTTGCGCGGTAAAGGAAATCTATGCAATTACAATGAACTGTGCACTACTAGAAGCACTAGCCCCTAAACGATATGCAATTAAAAAAATAAAGTGAATTGAATTTCAAAAAAGTTGCCTTGTTGTTACTGTTCGAGTAGTGGAGTAAGTGGGGGAGAGTATATGATTTCATAATTGCTTTAATGAAACCCCCCTTCTAACAGCTGTCTTGTGGTTGATTCCATTCGTCAGGTCATTGACCTTAGGATAAATCCGCTATCCAATAGAAATTACAGCTGATCTTCACTGCTTATTTGCTACGCATTGCTCATCTATTTGAACTTGCTCCAATACATGCAGATCGTTTACCACTGCTACGTACACAGATCAGTGGAAGAAGCCAATTACCAAAAACATAGGATTTTTAATGCATCCTATATAAGCTCTCACAAAATGAACTTCAATTTGTGGTTGCTTTTTTGCGAGCCCAATTTCGCTGCTTTACCATGGGTTATTTGAGCTATGAGATCCCCCCCGACAAATTTGCAATGTTCCATATTCCGAAGGAAGCTGCGCCTTTATGTTTTGCTTCATGTTGCGTTGCAACAGTGAATTATAAGCAAAAAGGTGTATTAGACTACGCCGACACTACTACTTTGTGATGAGGTCGTAGGTATTTCGCTGCAAAGTAAACAGGCCAGGGTGATTGAAGAAACAGCTGAATGATACATTAACCATCAGCAGCTTCAAGGTAAAAAAAATTCAAATATTAAACTACTCGTTAGCCAGCAAACAAACAATACAATTTTTTCAAATGAAAGATTAAGTTTTTTTCCATTTTTTTATTCAAATCATCTAACTGAAAGAGTTTAAATAGCCCCTAAGTTTTTGTTCATCTAACTGAAAGAGTAGCTACCGACATAGAGGGAGTAATTTCCTTTAAAGTGAACCAGTGCGTCTTAAGTTTTTTAACACAAAAATACGTTTTTTTCAAAGTGTATTGTGGGTTAAGTATAGGTGGATGGGGTATTTAGTGTAAATATACGTTTTTGATCTACGACGGATAATCTACCGACCATATTACCCAACGATTCAGAGAGCTTTGGTCAACAATGGAACAAATCCAGCAGATTCAGTGTGTCCACTACCGCAACCAGTGTGAATAGCAGTCACAAACGAAGAGCGGTGTGAGCAACCACAATGCGTCAGTAGACGTGTCTTGATTAAAAAAAATATGAGATTCGCTGCCTCCGATGAACGTCTTCAAGGGATTCAGAAAAATTCGTTCCCGGGTAAATTGGAAGATTGATCAGAATTTTTTAATTTATTCGATAGTTTAGTCCGAAATAACACCAAATTACGGGATAGACAAATACTTGTGTTTGTGGGAAAGCTGTTCAATTAATCCAGCACCTTCCAATAGATTCCAAAAGTTTTTCGTCGGCTTGGACAATTCTCACCGATAAGTAACAAAACCAGCGTAAACTTGTAAATACCCAGGTTAGAAGATTAGTAGAGAAACGTATACTATCAAATGAATCTTGAAATTGCTGTTGAAACATGGGACGCTGGGAATGAAAAACTGGACACTTCAAAGCATCTTCCTGATTGGGACGATCGGGAAATACTAAATGAAAACTACTAACGCCAAAGCTTAAATAAAAGGCGCGGCTTAACAGAATTTGATTTAATAATTCATTGGCTTACAATTTTTATCATGTGAACGCATTATGAAGGTTAACGAAGGACATATTCTAAGCACATCAAAAAATCTATAGAGAGTAAAAAAATTGTTTGTCTATAAAATTTAACGAAAAACTGCAACTAAGATTTAGTTTAATGCTTATAATATTTATATTGGAAAGATTTTTGACATCCTCCGGCCGACAATTAATTACTTATTTCTAAAGGATATAATAGTTATATAGGTAGTCGAAGAATAGAACCACTTAATGGGCGAATCTCGCAAGCATGAGTCTTACCGTCTTGTCCTGGGAACACCTTTTGAATTAAGGCTAACTACCAATTACCAACCACCGTTTCTTACTAAAACGTTGAAATAAGTCGCTGCCGTTCCAACTACTGCTTATAGAGATGTCTCTTGGAAATTGAAAATTATTTCAATTTAAAAAAATACTAGGATATACTTGAGTACCATCAAGAAAGTGAGCAGGCGTAAGTGGGGCTAGGTCAGCAGGGCTATCGCTGGAATAGGTAAGTGGTTGCGAATTGACTACACTTTAAACTTCAGAAAGCAAAGTTATGAATTGATCTGCATTCAGAATAGCTCTTCCAATTGCTGCTCGTAATGATGACTTTACCACCCAAACCAATCGCTCCTGAGAACCTCTACAAGAGGGAGAATGTTGCACTATGAATTTCCGCTTCATTCGATGATTGGTTAAAAACTCTTGAAAGCTTTCACTTTCAAATCGAAGATTTAGTTTAATTCCGATGAAACCTTTTTAAATGTCTCTGCGTTCTCTCCGGTCTCCGGTGAAACCTTTTTAAATGTCTCCATGTTATCGGTATAGATAAAATGTGGGGCACCTCATTTCGCAATAAATTGGTGCAACGCCAAAAGATAGCTTCGGGTTGTCAGATCCCAAACGATCTCTAGATGTACGGTCCGTACAGCAGTGCAAATATGCCTTTTTCAGTTGATTTGGACCGGAAAAGGTAGTACAAGTACTCGTTACATCAAGCGGCGTGATAAAAAAAAACTTGGTTCCGGGAAAGTGAGGCAACAGGTTGCGAGGGTGATTTCGCTCGAAGCACCGTGCATACAATGCATTTTTTTTATTAATGGTTTTTGCTAATTGTCGCGCTTTTATCATCCAAAATTTGGAACGAAGTGAAGATGCATTTCTCTTACCATACAACAGATTAACATGTGTATCAACATCTTCAAAATAGTTAATTGAAGGCGACCTAAAACTCGGCACTTTACATTCATTCTTATTTTAATATAAATTTTTTCTCACTTATACATACATATATACATATATTAATCCATTACCACTTACTTTTACCTGTCTTAACATATATTTTAACTTTAAAATACCTAGTCTAAACTTTAATATTATTATTTTATTGAATTTCGTATTCGAATATTACTATATTTACAATTTTGATACATAAAGTTATTTATAGCTTTGGCGACAACAACGAGCGAAAAGGGGAGCTCAGAGTCAATAAAACCTACAACGTCCCAACGTTCATGGCAAGATTATAACCTTTCAACACACCAAATGAAATCGTTGAGAATTAAAGAATGAGTGAAAATGTATAAAAGTATTAAGTGTGTGAATAAAGTTCTTAATCTAAAAACAAAAAAACAATCTCATTTCAGTAGCCCATCGAGTTCAACCAAAAAGGGAGTAAGTGTTAGTAATTCGAAACGTCTAAACGTTGCAATTTCATTCAGGAAATACGACAGTGGAACTTTGCTAATCAAATATCGCTCCATTCTATTTATATCTTCAGCTGACAGCTGAACAGCACGAACAAAGTAAGCAGGCACACGGAGAATATGATTCCATTCGAAAAATTATTAACAATTTATGAGCTGTTTGTTATCAATTGAAGTCGGTTCTGGTGTATTGTCTAACTCGCTGACATTTGCACATGTCAAACAGGCCGAAAAAGCTGCATTGTTGATTTAATATGATTCGAGCCATTTAGATGGGTCATCTGGACCAGTTATCGAAAGAGATGACCCTTAATGTGATGCCACCCTGATGCCCTTATTACTAGGTCTGCTAGATTGTTGACCCCGGACGAGGTATTGCCATATCCTTGGGTTCACCAATTTCTGTGTAGCAGATGATCCAGACTTGCAACATATCATCAGGCGATGTTTCATTCCAACCCGATTTCTTGCGCCATATAGATTGCGAAAGTACGATCCAAGGTCCCAGAAAACATGAATAGTCAAATATTTAAGCCATTACCTTTACAACCTTCCGTTTTTAGCTCCTAGGTCCTCTGATTTTATCGGACTGGAAACTCCAACGCACCCCAACCACCTTCAGCATTTGTGATAATCTTTGCTCCTTAGCGAATTGTCTTCGAACAGTTGAACTTTTAGGTAAGAAGGGACTGCAGGTTACACCAAATGTTACACGAGCCATTCGATAAAATTTTTATACCCGGAAGATCTCTGATATCGCTTAAGGGATCAGCAAACCATAGAAATCGGTGACTGTCTCGATAGTACTGATTCAGAAATATCTTTAAGAGAGCCTTTCAATAGTAGCAGTTCACGCAATCCCACCAACTCGAAAATTTAGCAAAATGGTCAATATATCAAACAGCATATTATCGCTAACTTCAAGGTGGTCGTTAAGAGATATATAATTTGGTATTTATGCTGAAGCATCAAATACGATGCGCAACTTTGTAGTATCCTTATTATCTCTACAAATTCGGCGGTATGGTAAATAGTAAACACATTCTTGATTATTATCTATTTCAGGCGCAGGCTCAGCAACTTTATATAAAAACATATCTCGCATTGCAGCATTGTATTCCGGAATTCTTTGTGTTGAGTATAGCTTTTTTACAAGTGATTTCATTCGCTGAATGGCTTCTTAATATAGGTAGTTATTGCGAAGGAAGCCACTCATTTTCTTCTAGAAAAGCGAAGCTTCAAAGCTGTTGCCCGATCTGTAAATACGCAACGTTAGGTCTTTACTTATGGTTTTGTAGAAGTGTGATAGGATGCATAATATCTCCATCTGCCAGAGATTTCAAACGTCTTCACAGACGCAGATGCATCAGAGACGTCAAAGGGTTTTTAATTTTGTTGCACTGTTATACTGACTACGCAAAAAAAACGAAACTTATTGCACAATTTATTAGGTTTCGATTTATCACATCCAAAAGGAATTAAACTCAAATTATGCGAACCGATGGAAGATAAATTTAGCAGACTAGCTTCCGATGATTTAACAAATGACATTTGGCTTTCACCACCCAAAACAGCACAAACGAACAGCTCACCATTAAAATTTGTATTAGAAATAAAAGCACAAGCTGTCTGCAAGTAAACATTTCTGGTAATAACCTAACTGTGAGCTTTGATCGGTTTTGATCGGTTTTGATGTTGTTATATTATGTTGATGATAACAATGTTCTTTTCCTCGTTCGCTGCCTTTAGTGCTTCAACGCTGCAGCTTTGAAAGAAACAAAATAAAAATGTTGCTGACCATATTTTCTTCAACAATTTCTTATGTAATATTCCAATCCTAACGCTTCTACTTTAACGGATGGAAATCGTAAATGTCTTCTGTCATGTGTTTATAAAGCAAAACATTTTTTTTGCCCAATTCCTTTCTTATCTGCCTAAGCTGATTTTACTGATATAGTTTTGTGTGGTAATTTTAATACAAATTTACTGACAAATATAGTAAATAGGTCGATGAGAAATTTTCTCGATCTGGTGTCTGAATATGGTCATGCTGTCATAAATTCTTCACCCACTATGAACGCCCCGGGTGTGATGTCAAGTTAACTTGATCTTGTTGTTGTGTCTGAAATATCAAATGTTTTACTGTGCGATCAAATTTCCGTAGATGGGACATCAGACCATGATTCGATATTCTTAATATATAAAATCGTTTTTTTTACATAGTGCCATCCCTATAACATTTTCTTTTAGATTACAAAAATATCAATCTTGATGCTCTAATGATCATGCCATTTGTTAGAATTGATGTATGTGCCGTCCGGGGACAAATGAAAAATTATCCTTTTTCCAGATATCAGTCAACGAGCTCTACAACAGAAATGTTCCAATACGGACTATTTGTTTAAAAAATTCCAAGTCTCCCTGTTTTACATCCGAGGCAGTTAAATCCATGAATACACGTTTAAAACTCTATCATAAATAGAAAGAGAGACCCTTTTCAAGTAACTGGGAATGCTATAAATCACTCAAATAATGTAACCTAACAATCCAAATACAATTACTTTCATTCCAAATTAATTCAAAACACTGTGGAAAAATCTGCGTAGCATTGGTGTTGGTAAATGAAGTGATTCTGGGTGCTTACTAACGTCTGACCCATTAAACGATTCTTTCTTATCCAATGAAGGAAGAAGTCATAATTTGAGTACCAACAAGAATTGGTGTATAGACTTGAGCAAAGATTTTGAAACCGAGTTCGATGTTTTAGAAAGCATAATTAAACTCAAATTTAATGCTATCGGTGAAGATGAGATACCTCTTCGGTTTTGAAATTAATTTCACTGTATGTCCTAGGCACAATCACTCACATAATCATTATTCAGTAATAAATTACCTGATTTATCTTAAATTACGGCACTAGCTCACGATCATTTACTATATTACTTCATCGACATCTACGGATTCTTGGAAAATCGTAAAAATAATACCTGTTGCTAAAAAGGCCAATCCAAAAGAACCCTCCGATTATCGACCGATAAGCACACTGCCGACTTTGTCAAAGGTATTTGAAAGGTTAATACGAGGGCGGGTCAATAAGTCCGTGACTTTTTGAATTTCTGACCTCTTTACTGAAACAGCAACACTGCTCCTGTCAACAGGCATCTGTCAGTTGACTCCTGTCAAAATTTAAACTTGCTGCGTCAGTTAGTTTGTGTTTGACAGCTATTTTTATCAGACTACTCACTAATTTGAGGAGAAAATGGAAAAAAGTGAATTTCGTGTGCTTATTAAGCATTATTTCTTGCGAAAAAAAACCATTACCGAGACCAAGGCTAAGCTTGATAAATACTATGGGGACTCTGCACCATCGATTTCAATGGCAAAAAAGTGGTTTACTGAATTTCGTTGTGGCCGTACAAGCACTGAAGATGCCGAACGTCCTGAACGCCCAGTTGAGGTCTCTACACCCGAAACAATCGAAAAAATTCACGATATGGTGTTGGCCGACCGAAGATTGAAAGTGCGAGAGATTGTGGAAGCCGTAGGGATCTCGCATGGCTCAGTGGTTTCAATTTTGAATGATCACTTGGGCATGAGAAAGCTTTCCGCAAGATGGGTGCCGCGTTTGCTCACAGTCGACCACAAATGCATGTGCAGTTGCCATCGCAAAAATCCATGAATTGGGCTATGAATTGCTCCCTCAACCACCCTATTCTCCAGATTTGGCTCCGAGTGACTACTTCTTGTTCCCAAACCTGAAGAAATGGCTTGGTGGAAAAAGATTTGACTCCAATGATGAAGTCATCTCGCAAACAAAGGCCTATTTTGAGGACCTCGACAAATCATTTTTTTTGGAAGGGATAAAAAAATTGGAGAAGCGTTGGACAAAGTGTATAGAGCTCAAGGGAGACTACGTTGAAAAATAAAAGTATTTTTTTATCAAAAAATCTGTGTTTTAATCCAAAAGTCACGGACTTATTGACCCGCCCTCGTAGCTAGTAGATTGCTAATCGGCTTGACTTAAACTCACTGCCATGATTAAAGTGTTAGATGACGTAAGACTAGAATTTGGTCAGAGGGATTTGGCAGTCTTGTGCCTTCTTGACTTCTCAAAAGCTTTTGACAGAGTTAATCACAAGATATTATATAAAAAATTACACTGTTACTTTGGGTTTATTCCGAATGCAACAAAACTGATGTCAAATTACTTGTTTGGTCGAGCTCAATTTTATTATAATGGGAGTTGCTCGAAATACAAATATTTACATGAAGAAGTCGCTCAGGGCTCTATTTTGGGTCCAATTCTGTATATATATAAACGACATTGCGCAATGTTGTAAAAGCGTCTCTTTCCATCTTTATGCAGATGACTTACAAAGTTATCTTTCCAGGCCTTTGGGTTCAATAGAAGACCCTTTTTGTAGGTTTAATGAAGACCTTCTTGGAATACAAAACTGGGCTATTGAAAATGGATTGACCTCAAATCCATCCAAGTCCCAATCAATACTGATTTCTCAGAATCAACATGAAACAAGAAATTTTACTTCTCTATTTTTAAACAATACGAGGATCAGATTTATATCTCAGGTATCGTGTTAAGGTATTAAAATAAACTGCCGTTTGTCTTGCTCTAATCAAGTAAACTACAGCGTTAATTGTATCTACGCCTGCTTTCGGAAGCTCTGGATAACTGCTCGTCTTAATCCAATCGGAAATAAAATACGACTTATGATAGCATTACTGGTACCAAATATATCCTATGGTGAAATGGTCTATTATCAGCTTGATTCGATATCAAGAAAAAAATTCAAGTAGCTTTTAATAATATGGTACGTTACGTCTTTCGATTTCGCGGGTATGATCATGTCTGACCTTTCACAAAAAACACCCTTGGATGCAGCTTGCGGCGATATCTCAATGCTCGCAATTGCATCTTTTTACACAAAATAATATATTTAAAATTACCCACATATCTGTTCTCAAAGTTCCAGTTTCCTCGATCAATAGGAATATTTAATATTAATAGTAAACCCTTACTTTAGGTGGCGCTACAGTCCTGGGTGGACCTGGGCCTCAGTCACCAAGCTTCTCCAGCCAGCTCGACCCCTGACTAGCTGCCTCCAGTTTCGCACGCTAAGTTAGCTGAGGTCCTCTTCCACTTGCGTGCGCCACCTGAGTCTTGGCCTTCATCTACTGCGCTGTCCCTCGGAGGCGGATTCGAAGACTTATCGGACCGGAGCATTGGTGTCCATACGCTCTACATGACCCAGCCATCTCAGTCCTTGGATCTTCACTCTTCTGGCTAGGTCCATGTCGCTGTACAATCCATACAGTTCGTCGTTGTACCTCCTCGTCCACTCACCGTCAATGCAGACGGGACCGAAGATCGCCCGAAGAATTTTTCTCTCGAAGCAACCAAGAACACCCTCATCCATTTTTGATAATGTCCATGCCTCTGCGCCATAGAGCAGGACCGGGATTATTAAGGTCTTATAAAAGGTTACCTTTGTTGTCCGAGAGAGAGCTCTGCTACTTAATTGCCTTCTTAACTCAAAGAAAGAGTGGTTGGCAAGAGTTATTCTTCGCTTAATCTCAGCGCTAGTGTCATTGTCTGTATTTATAGCAGAGCCTAGGTAGACAAAGTCCTTAACTACCTCAAAGTTATATCTGTCGAGGGTGGAGTTCTGCCCAAGAAGTCGGTGTTGGTTGTCCTTTTTGCTTGACAACATATACTTGGTCCTACCCTCATTGGCCGCTAAACCCATTTTCACCCCTTCCGTTTCAATGATCGCGAAAGCGCCACTGACATTACGCTACTTTCTCCCGATTATGTCAATATCGTTGGCGTATGCGAGTAGTTGGACGGACTTTTGAAAGATAGTGCCTCTTGCGTTTGCTCGTGAGTTTTGCACTATTCTGTCAAGTACCTATCAGGTTGTTGATGAACGGCTTCACAAAATACGGCGGATAAGATCTTATATGCGATGTTAAGGAGACTGATGCCTCTGTAGTTGGCGCAGTTCAAGGGTCTCCTTTCTTGGGAATCGGACAAACAATGCTGAGGTTCCATTCATCGGGCATACTTTCGTCCGACCACATTTTACAGATGAGTTGGTGTATGCTTCTTGCCCAGCCATCACCTGCCGCTTTGAAGTGCTCTGCAGCCAGGCCATTCGCTCCAACAGATTTAGTGGACCTAAGCTTCGATATAGCTATGTTCACTTCATCCAGGTCGGGTGGACGGAATTTTTGGTCATCATCGTCCAAGTTGAAAGGTTGATTCTGCCTGACAGCGGTATTTGGTCCTTCATCGCCGTTATACAGCCTGCAGAAATAGTCTTTCCAAATCCTCAGCATCGACTGCGATTCTACTACAATGTTCCCTTGCTTATCTCTACAGGCTTCGGTTCGGGGTTTGTTTCCGCGGCATATAATTTTTACCTCTTGGTAAAACTTACGATCCTCATTCCTGAAGTAGCATCTCTCAATTTCCTAGATCGCGCAGTTATCATGCTCTTTCTTCTTCCTCCTGAGAAGCCAGTGTTCGTCTCTCCTCTTCCGCTCATAGAGCTCATGAGCAGCTCTTGTCCTTTTAAGCAGCGCCGCTTTATATGCATCTTGCTTAGCCGCATGTGCCTGCCGGCATTCATCATCGAACCAGGGGTTTCGTTGTGGTGGACGAGTGAAACCCAGTACATCAGAAGCGGCATCTCTGATGTTTCCAATAGTCTTCGGTGTTTGATGCTAGCGGCATTGGACCTCTTAGGAGATTAAGAGACACTCGATCGGGAAAGGACTTGGCGATCTCTTGCGATTGTAGCCGTCTGACGTCGAATTTTCTCACAGCATTAGTTAGTTGGCGCAGTTTGGGATATCCGCAACCGTACCTTGGCTACAACAAGGTAATGGTCCGAGTCGATGTTGGCTCCTCGGAACGTACGGACATCCATAATACTGGAGGAGTGTCTTGCGTCGATCGCAATGCGATCAATCTGGTTGACTGTAAATTGATCAGGAGCTATCCAAGTCCCCGTGTGTATGTCGAGATATGGGAACCGCGTGCTAGCCACGACAATGTTCCGCCCCGCCGCAAAGTCGATTAGCTTGAATCCGTTATCGGAGGTGGTGTTGTGCAGGCTATATTTTCCGATTTTTCCACCAACGATATCCGCTCTTCCTAGCGTTGCATTAAAATTACCGAGGACAATTTTAATGTCATAGCTAGGGCATTGCTCGTAGGTCTTGCTAAGGAGCTCGTAGAAGGCATGCTTGGTGTCTTCAAGCTGAGGACTTCTTGTCTTAGTCTGCCTCCGACAACAAATCCGTATCCAAATAAGCGCTGCTTTTGCCATCGATAGCAATTGTCGTAATAGATATCGCAATTCTTCATATTCTTTTTGTCCGGCCCATCATCGCATTTCTTTAATGGCGGTTATGTCTGCTTTGCAGCAGTATAGGGCCTCCGCTAGTTGCTCGGCTGTACGTGGTCATTAAAGGGATCTAACATTCCACGTGCATATCCGAAGCTCACTGTCCTTAAATGCTTTGTGTGGGTTGTCAACAGTAGATCTGTCCATATCCGATGCTTGTTGGTTCTTCGTAACTTCTTGTCTTTTTAAATAGCCGGGCAGTTGACCCGGTGGTGCAACCCCCAACCTGGAGGACCAATGCCATCTTTAATGCCCCTAGGACGAATGGTCGACTACACCGAAGCACTACCGTTGGCCCATTTAGGGCTCGTCCGCCACCATCTCTTTCCAAGACCCTGACTAAATCCTGGAAATCCTTACCGGCCTGAGCTCCAAATATGTCAGAGTAGCCCGGATAAGGTGTTGTTTTATTTTTCCGACAATAATCCTGTTTTATGGCGCAGGAAACTCGCCATACGTCCCCTTCATTTCGCTATCTCCAGTGAGATTCCCAGATGGCGCCAAGGGGAGGCGTGAAGCAGGGCTTATTAGCAGAGCTGCAAGATGTTCGGCTGCAGAGGCTCATTCTCGTCATTTAAAAAACCAGCACCTGCCGGAAGGTGCTACTTGTACGAGGCCTTATACTTATCGTTGCCATCAACCCTTTAACTTCATAAATTCATTTAGAATATTTTTTTATCAGCACCATTAGACTATGGAACTCTTTGCCAGTACATATCAAAAGGACGTCCTGAGCTTCCGACTTTAAAACGGTCGTATTCCAATATTCTTCCACACACTAGCATTTTTTTTCGCTTCCATCAGACTGTGTCTTTCTTCTCTTTTTTTTTATCCTTCTTTTTTTTATATATATATATAATTAAACCGGTATTTTATTTTCTTAAAAAACAAATTAATGTATGAATTATTATTTCATTATTGTTAGTAAGATGGCTTTGCCTTACTTGTACTTTATGTACTAAAAATAAATTAAATCAAATCAAATGAAATCATAAAAAACCTTCAGTTTCAAAAATTTTAATATAGACCTCACCATTGATTTCGGGGATGGAATGTCCGAGGAATGTCTGAGGCGACTGAGGGAACCCATTCCTGATAGTCAGCTGAACATTTTTTCGGGTTCAATTTCTGCAATTCCACCGCATGGGATGAGGTAATGCGGAATTTTGCTGGATTTTCTGTGATATATGCATTCTCAGTAGCGAAAACAGTTTGCTGTTGCCGAACTTTGCTTAATCGAAGTTTTAAGCGAGTAATTACGCCAATCGCCTTGTTCTTGTATTCCGAAACAGCTTCCGATTCCTTAGTAAAATCCTTCTGTTTAATTAGTAAAAGTATGTGAGTGTTTGCTTTAAGTAAACTTTCATGTGCCAATATTAATCGTCCCCAATGTCGTTTTATTTATACAAATTATTACTTACTTTTCATTCATCGGATATGAAATATTCGTTCACAACTTTAATTAGTTTTGTAACTTGACCGCGGTAAGAAAATCGGCTTGCTAGATCCCTTATGTTCTTAAAGAAAATGCGAAACATATTTCTATTATTTCCCTTTTCCGATCTCGAACAGAACTTTAATTCGTTTCCCAAATGTTAAAAATGTATTGTACCCCGAACGATAGGGAAATACCAAATGAAAAGTACTGACACCAATGCTTAAATAAAAAATGCGACTGTCCACATGTGCGTATTCACCCTAATACAATCCTCATCCCATTATGTACAAAATTTTATAAGCCAAATTCCTGTCCCATTCAATAATCTGAGTAACCAACCAAGCACGTCTCAATCCTTTAAAGCACATTTAAGCCAAATGCAGTCAAAAGCGCTATTAGCGACTGCACTCGTTAAGGTGTATGCAACGAATGAAAAGCAGTGCACTCTTAGGGCTTTCATAGATCCCGGCTTCGAGGGCACATTCATAATGTATCTGCTTGAATCACAGGAATTTTAAAAATCCCAACTGGCAGTTCCAAAGTAAATCTGCAATCGTTTAATAATACGATAGTCGATGGTACAGCATTTGTGTTACCTGTCCGAACTGTAACACTACCAACCTATCCGCTTCAAGGAGTGTAGAATCATTTGTCCAATCTTCCATTAGCTGATCCGGCATACAATGTTCCAGGGAAGATTGATGTGCTGTTAGGAGCGGATGTGTATTCCTCAAAAATTCTAGAAGGTTTAGTGAAGGGACAAAAGGGGTCTCCTGTAGCACAGCCGACTGAACTTGAGTGGATCTTTACCGGAGAAACCAGCATAAGTCCAAATATTCCTTGCTTTACTGTCCAAAACTGCTTTAACTTTTTAAATGCGCAACTTAGGTAAGTCTGGGAGATAGAGGGTAATCTCGATGACAGGAAACTACCACAAGAGGAGCAAAAATTTCAACAACATTTTTCAGAGACAGTCGAGCGGAAAGAAGATGGGAGAAATGAAAAACGACTTCCACTTCCAACCTTGGGAATTCGAAGAAGGCAGCCATGGCAAGATTCTCTCAAATAGGAGGAGAAAAACATGGATCAAACCCATGGATCGGAAACATTCAGAATAATTCAGCAGAATCTTGCTTGTTGAAATACGTTGCCATTATAAAGGCAGCAGATGCTCTTTCGGTTGACTCATTTTGTGTGAAAAAATAAATAAAAAGTAATTTTTTGGCGGCCCGCAAAATTTATAGTGTTTTTTTTAAGTTTGTAATACGTGTAACATAATTGAGATGGTTGAAAGCAGTTTTTTAAGACTGTTTTTCCCACATAGTGTTATTAACATATTTTTGACTGACTCCCAACAGTGAGACAGTCTCATGGCCAACAGCGGGACTATGTAACAATTTTTCGCTGTTGTCCTCTCGAATAGAACCATGAGCGACTTTAAATAGGGCAAAATTACTAAGATACGATAAGAAAGTCAGTTTGTTTGGTGATTTCGGGATGAGCTTGCGAAAAGCGAGCAAAGAAACCCATGTAACTTTTAAGACTTTGGCTCGCTATGCTAAGAAATCTGCAATCAACAAAGACGCGAGGATGGTGCCAAATTATGCCGTAGACCAGACGTTTACAAATGAGGAAAAGAAAGCCGATTACATAATTAATTGTTCCCGTATGTTTTATGGACTAACAACTTTGAAGTGCCGCAACATTAACGAAACAAGACCAACCACAGTTCAAAAGCCCGGCAAAGTAGTAGCTGACAAATTGATAGCAAACAGGTCTCCAAAGTAACAAGCGTGGAGCGGGGAATACTCGTTACTACTTGCTGCACATTTAGTGCTACAGATCAGTTCAGTCCACCAAAAATTATATTCTCCGCAATCACTTTAAGGAACACATGATCACTGGTGCTCTATCTGGTTCTCTTGGAATGGCAAATCCATCTGGGTGGATGAACTCCAGCTGCTTTGTTGCTGTTATGAAACATCCTATACGTTTCACATAACGTTTAAAGGACAATCTCCCGCCTCTGATCATGGACAATCATGAGAGCCATTTATGTATAGAAGCACTTCACCTGGCTAAAGAAAATGATATAACAATTTTAACGGTACCACCTCATTCTACCAACAAACTTCATCCACTAGATATCGGGGTCTATGGTCTGTGGTCATTTAAAACAGCCTACAATGCAGCAGTTGATTCATTTATGATGCAGAACCCAGGCAAAACTTATACCATATATTGTATTATGTTGCAGCAGATGTAGGATTTGCGTTTTAAAAAGCAATAAAGCAATGACACCCTCGGACATCGCTGTATCTTTTAAAAAAAATAGGCATTTGTCCCTTCGATCAACATTAAAATCAAGGAATCCAAGATTGATATTGAAAACAAAGCCAAAGCAAAGGGTGAAAAAGATTCCTTACGAATTTTCCATCCAGTTCTTTGGAAGCTGAATATGTGATAAATGATTATTCAATTGATGATCCTATTCAAGGATATCATGTTCTCGTTGTATTTATCAATTCGATGAAGAAAATTTATTATGTTGGCAACATATTAAGTGACGAAAATTTCGAGGGCGAACTTCAAGTTAATTTCCTCAGCCGAAAAAACAGTACATGTAAATTTGTTCATCCTAATGTTGAGGACATATCTTATGTGCATTTAAAGGATATTAAAATGATTTTACCACCAACGTCTCTTTGCGGTCATACCAGTCGACAACAAGCCAGCATTCAGTTTGGCATTCAGTTAAATCAAATTGAAATTCATTACTTTTTAAAGAATTTTTATATATAAAGATGAGGAATGCTGTTTTTGTTTTTATAAATGTAATACCTACTCTAGTTTTTAGTTAGACCTATGGTTGTGTCTATGTTTTCAAAGAAGACTGCGTCTGCAGACAGTGACTAGAGCACTGTCCTCGAATTCGCTCTACCCATCGTCCAACAGAAATCTGTCAAACAAGGAGATAGACAGGTATCTAAAACTAATGGACGAGACAATTAAACGGACTGTGGACAAAACGATACCTCTGTATCAATACACTGACAACGAAGAATTGTTCCGCAATTCAACTATAGATGCACTGCACCGACATAAAAGTAGAATTCTGTCAGGACTCAAGACTTTCCACAGACAGTTTACTGACAGAGATTATGACATTAAAGTCGTCGATTAAAACCCGCCAAGCATTAATAATAGGAAATTACAGGTCTTCTGTAAGTTTGTATTGAAACAATAAAATTTGGGCTGTAAACACCAGCAACCCGAATATGTTCCCGCAAATAAATAAAAATTTTCGGAGGAAAGATCAAGACGACCTTTCATGTCTAAAAATCGCCCGAACGACTGACAACGAACGCATATTCTCAACAGCAGGCATAGATCCAAATGAAGCTGTTGATGATGACAACTTCTTTGTGATCGAAGATCCACAGGAGAAGGTAGAGGCTATAGGAGCGACTTTTCAGGAAGTGTACAAGACAAATGACATCATTGATCCGAACCACGACCTGGAAAATCGAGTCCTTGTGCACAATTTTTACCTTTGAAATGAAATAATGAACTGGCGAATCGAGAACACGGGTTTCACCCAGTTCAGTGACGAGAATATGGCAAATAATGTCATCGCTTCAAACGATCTTCGACACAATTAGAAGTAAGAAATCAGTGGGAACCGATAGAATACCGAGCATTGTACATCGACATCTTCCACTAGAAGCGGTAGACATTTATACCACCCTATTTAACAATGCAATGAATAATGTACTTTATCCAGCGCATTAGAAAACTGCGGTGGTACATCCTATCCCCAAAGGGAATAAAGACACCTCCAATCCGGCGAATCTCTGGTCGATCAGTTCCTTCCAAACATCAGTAAGGTTTTCGAAAAAGTTATAAATAGAGTCCTGACTAAGTGGGTTGAGGACAGAAATATAGTTCCGCATAATCAATTCGGTTTCAAGGCAATGGAACAAAGCCAAGAAACAGTGCACGGGTGCCTGCTTGATTGATTTGGAGAAGGCTTTCGATACCATATGGTTAGAGGGACTCTTCTACAGGTTGAACAGACTGGGTAGTAGTAAGCCACTGCTGTATATTCTTTTTAATATGCTCACCGATAGACAGTTCATCGTTAAGAATGGCGATGTGACTTCTACTGGCACATTTAACATTAAAAACGGTCTGCAACAAGGTACGGTAAATTCGCCAATCCTTTCCAACATGTACACAAGGTATTTGATAGGTTCACTTCACCATGCCATAACGTACGCAGACGACTTAATCGCGTACAGATCAGCTCCAAAGTTTGAGGTAATAAACATTCTTTTGCAACGTGACTTCGATAAAATTAAACAATATTGCGATGGCTGGAAGTTGAAGATCAACTTTCAGAAGTCGGAAACCATTCTTTTTAGGACCCCTTTGTCTGGGGCCTTTGCGGATACCAGAAAGAATTGGCGAAAGTTTCAGATTGTTGGACAACATGGGCAGCCACTTGCTTGTCGAAATGTAGTCAAATACCTTGGGATCTGGCTAGATCAATATCTGTATTTTAACAAACATATAGATGTTGCTCTGGCCAGAGCCAAAGGTGCTTTTGCCCTTACAAAGAGTCTGTTTTATAACAGGCAACGCGATGCGAGGGTAAAGGTGATCTGCTACATGCCCTTATTAGGCCTATGCTTGTATTTGGTTGTCCTGTGTGGTTCAACGTGAGAGCAAGTCTTTTGGAAAAGATTCGGGTGTTTGAGAGGGCTTGCCTTAAGGCTTGTCTTCGGCTATACAGAACACCAGGGTCTCAGTACATAAAATTCTATCCTAACGAGGTCTTTTACAATAGGTCAAACCTAATAAGAGTGGACAATTTTGTTATTTAGTTAATCCGAAGGCACATTGCAAGAGCAATGACCTCGTCTAATAACCTGATCTCTGGGGCTTACTACCCCAATAATATGTATCACGAGAGAGTTCGCTTTGATGGCTTTATTCCTCCAGAAGCGTTCCTCTACCTCGACAAAATAGGACTGATCCAGGATAGATTAGCAGTGCCGTTAATCTTCCACGTCGCTCGAACAGCTGCGGACAGGCGACTCAACTACGACAGAGACGTCGCACACGGCAGTGCGGAGCGTCTCCGGTTTAGTAGGGCGGTGGAGATTCGCGACATGAGGGATGTTGCTCGGCAGCACCAACAATTTTGGGAGCTTGCAGGAGAAGAGAAAGCTCCATCTTCGAATTCTCTAGTGCAGGGTAGATCCATAAGGGAGCAGAGTCGGTCAGCTAATTTTTTACTTTTTTTTAGCCGTGGCCGGCTTACATAGGTTTAGGTAGGGTTAAGTTAGTTTTAAAAAAGAAAAAAAATAAATAAAAAAAAATTAAAAAAATAAAAAAAAAATAATAAAGAAAAAATTATAAAACAACAAAAAACGGGATGGGTAACAATTATGGTGATCCATACAAAAAAAAAAAATTGTATAATATTTACAGTAATAAGTTAGTATAAGTAGGTTAAGTAGGTTTAAAAGTTATATCTAGGTAGTTTTTAAATTAGTTTTTTTAATTTAGTTGTAAGTTTTATCATATAAATAAAAAAAGTCCATTCACTAAGTTTTTTGAATAAAAAGTTGTTTTCATAGTTTTAATTATATTTAATACATAATAGTAAGCAAACTTGAAGGGTTAAGTGTAATGTTGAACTTAGAGTGCCCGCATGGGGCCAGTATGTTAGAATAAGATTGTTTTATTTTAAGTTATTTGTGCTAATTTTTAAGCATTTTTTTGTCTAGCATGTAAGATTCATTGAATTTTTGAAATAAAAATGCATTAAAAATGAAATGAAAATGAAATGTGTTCTATACATAACAAAGTTGCTCACTGAACGATTTTATGTCGACGACCTCATCTATGGTACGAATGACGTAAAAGAGGCCATCGATTTACAAAGAGACATTCTTGCAGTCCTGGAGGAAGCGAGGTTTCCTCTGGGCCAGTAAATCCACGAATGTGTTTGAGCATGTTCCTGAAAGCGCAAGAGAAATAAATCTGCCACTCAGCTTTGAATCACCAGATGCCATCAGAACACTTGAGATACAATGGCATATTGCAAAAGATATATTCGCATTTTAGATCAACTTACCAGAAGTGCAACAGTTCAAAAAAGGATCCGTACTTGCAGACAGCGCTTGTCTCTTTGATCTGCTAGTACGGACCGCCCCATGCGTGATAAAGGCCAAATTAATCGTTCAGTAGCTGTACCTCAGGGAATATTATTGGGACACATCAACAGATTGAGAATCAGTTAGTAGAGCTACAGAGGGGGCTAAGAGCACTCAAAGATCTTGAGATACCTCGGTGAACTGAATTCGCAAATTCATCAGAGGTATAACTTTATGGGTTTAGCGACGCCTCCGAGCCTCAGGGCTTATGGCGTCACCGACTTACAGCAGATGAACTAGATGGAGCGCAAATGCAGCTCATCAAATAAAAAAATAGGTACACACAAAAGACAATGTGTAAGCAAAAATCTAACTGAATTTATAAAGATATTATTAAAATAAAAATATACTATAAGTGAATTAATAACCCCTACCTCATGAACATAATGAAATTCTTCCCTTATTCGCAAGATCAACCGACTTGTTACTTGAATGTAGAAAACCAACTGTAGCAGCTAAATACATTTCATTTCATTAACTTCCTAATAGGGAAGATCTTGCATTCTGATCGAAAATCAAAAATGAAAATCGTATGATATCTCTTCGTTCGAAGGTGCCTACATGTTTTTAGACTGGTTTTCAAAAAATGTTTGTAAGTGTATATATATAGTTTTTGAGTGTGTGTGTCCGTTTGTGATTGTTTTTTTGCGCATAACAACTCGCGAACGAATGGTCCTATCGACTAGATTTTGTGGCTTTTTAGTTATTAAAAACAAAAAAATTAAAAAACAAAGTTTTTTTCTGTTAAAAATGAAGTACTATTTTGAAATTCTTGAAGTATTTCTATTAATATAGCTCATATTTAACTAAAATTCCAGAGCCGAAAGCCCTAACAGTTAGTGCTTTCTCGAATCAGCATATAAATTTGTTTTAATAATAATAATAACTAAAATTGCGAAAAAACCGGTTCAGAATTATTTCAGTAATTCAAGAAATAACAATAATTTTAAAGCAGTCAATGCAGTGCCAACCATGATTTCGTAAATAAAGTCTGATTGGTCAAACGTTTATGGGTGCTAAGCTTTTGCTAGAAACGAGTTCCTACTCCACATTGAGTAAGAGTTATCTGAGGTATTAAAAAAGTTACACTTAATCTTATTTCTTAAAAATAGAAGATTCTTTCGAAATCTGTGCACTAATCGAAATCTATTATCATGGAAATAATAGACACCATAGGATAATACTACAAATTCATTTTATCAGAAAGTTCTTGGTGTGACCCATCGGTGAAACAACAAGAAACGAAACTTAATCCATAACACCAACGGCAGAAATCTGAAAGCATGATATACGCAGCGGAACACAACATACGAGTACCACTTCAAAAATAGAAATATCAACAGAAATTTATACCACAACAAAAAACGCCGGGTCAAAAATTGGAACTGTCAAAAAAGCTGATCACAACGCTGAGTTATGAAAGGAAATATCGAGCTTGCACATTGTTGCGATGCCATTCGAGATGAACTGTGCTTGGTCGAATCGATATTGACCGCGAGAGTCATGTGGAAAAACAAAAGCAACAGGGAATTCAACGCGTCGTTAGATGCCTATGCAGCCGTTGTTTACTGCCGGAGTATGAACGCAAATAGAAATGTCGCGATAACCAATGTAACAGCCAAGAGCAGGGTTGCTCAAATTAAAGTTATCTCACCGGAAAATCCAGCTGACTTAGCGAATAATTTTTAGCCCTAACAGACATCTGGTGGACTGGACCGTCGTGGTTAAAAAGAGAACCTATTGAGTGGCCTATCGAGGAATTGAAGGGACGCAAGTTTACCAAGGTTTGAATACTCGTTTCAGATTTAAGCACTGTAAACATACTTGATGGTTTGATTTCTAAGTCTAAGGATTGGCTTTAGGTAGTTCGCATGGTGGCGTATATCTATCGGTTTATTCGAAATGCTCGCATTAAAAACAATCGCAATTCTTGCCTGAAACTAAAACTCTTCTTATAAAAAGTGCTCAGTTGTTATTATTTAGCTACAAAATCAAACTGCTGATCAGGGAAAAATTGCTTTCAAGCAACAAACTTTTGCCCCTGGCTCCGTTTCTCGATCAATCGAATGTCCTCCGTATCAGGGCACCCGCCCCATTATCAAGGCTTCGCCCATCAATTACGTTGTTTAATATAAAGCGGGGGTAGAGTAAATACTGGACTTATCATAAAAATTATCAGACCCTTCCCCTCTGATGGTTGCTATGATTTTTCCAGTAACAAGCTGCCGGTCATAGGTCTTATTGAGTGGCAAGACCACCGGTAGTCCATACCAGGACTTAAAACACGGTACCATGGGAGTTAGGAGCCCCCCGGACTTCGGTCCCGTGAGTTTAAGTCTCCACGACAGGTATTCATGTTAAACACATGTGACAACTGTCCTTCGTGTCAATGGACGTATACAGAACTCAAATTTATCTTACAACGCGAAACATGTTATAATCTTTTGCAAATCATTGCTGAACTTTTGGCTAGTTGTTTATATATAAAGTATCTACTCTAAGTACTTGGTTTTGCCTTAATTTACCGTTAACCCCATTTCGCAGCTTAAGTTTCGATACTAGCGATACATTGGCGCACTTTAGTAACTGCACAGACTTTTGAGCGTTTTCTTTCCAGTGTCGGCCTGTGAGATCCGCAGAGTTCTTTCAAGTCAACGTGGTCTAAAATCTTTTGGCATCAAAGGCCTTCATTTAGTCATCACTCACTTTGGTGGAGCACGGAGCATGTCATGTGCATCCTCAAAATCGATGAAATGATAGTATGTATCAATTTTGGTTTCTTTCTTGTTTTTTTTCTAAAATCTGGCAGATTGTGAAGATATGGTCGATTGTGGATTTTGCAGGACCGCAATCGCATTGAAAGGGCAATCAGGATGATGACGAAGGGTTTCAGATGCTTACGCAATATCGCAGATAAGGTTCTGTATCTTTTGTTAATTTCAGCATTGAAATTGCCATTCTTACTTCATTTTGGTCAGGTAGACGGCAGTTTTGGATGTCATTGTCCAAGATAAATGATCCATTCTGACTGACGACGTTATTTGGACTATCAGCCACTCCTACAAGGTTTCCTTCCTTACTTTATCAGGCTTCCTTACGGGCGTACTCGCCATGACACGTTTTTTTTACCGGTTGGTAAAACTTGCGTTCGTTATTTCTGGGCTACAACATCTAAGTATTTTTGATCGCACAATTTTCTCGCTCTTACTCGTTTTTCTGGAGAAGCCGTTGTTCATCTTGTCTTTAATGCGCGTAGAGGTTACGAACAGCTTCCACCCTTCTTTGAAACTCCGCTTTGAACGTTTCTAGTAAAGCTGCATGTGCTTTTACTTAATGCATTTAATGGACACATGTTCGGTGGAGATTCGGACATTGCGGGGTGTGGAAATCGGCATTTGGACATGGGTTGCAGCAAGTCACTGTAAGCCGCCTGGACGTTAAAATGTCTATGATACCGGTCCACTGCCCAATTATCAAGGCTTCTTCCATCAATGACGTTGTCTTATAAAAAGCGGGGTAGAGTAAAACTGGACTCATCGTAAACATCATCAGACCTTTCGCCACTGATGGTTGCTATGATTTTTCCAGTAACAAGCTGCCGGTCATAGGTCTTGTTGAGTGGCACGACCACCGGTACTCCATACCACGACTTTAAACACTATATCGTAGGAGCTAGGAGCACCCCGGACTTCGGTCCGGGCCAAACTTGTTTAGGTAGGCCCGCTTGTGGGAGCGTCACGGTGGCTGTGGTTTTAACCTAAAACGCAGGGAGAGTGGCCCTGCTAGGGCTCAATAGCCGCAGTGAAGTTACTGTGTACTGAGATCATAAGACCAGTAAGAGGTTTAAGGTAGGCCTCGACTCATACCAAGGGTGGAGCTGCGCCCTTAACACAGTTCCGCATTGGTGTTATTTTAAGTTGCAAATAAGCGATGGCAAGGTGTATCCTTGCCCCCATGGATAAATGAGCATCCCGTGAACTTAGGTCTATATGACTTAATAATTCCAGAATATGGATAGTTCTGAGAAGATCAGATTAGCGAGATTTGGCTCATATGGTCTTTGCTTTAAATAAAGCATGATTACGCGGATTGTTGAGCGTAATGGGTTGTCTCATTCCACTTTGGAAAAATCAAACTAATCCTCAAAAGTTCAGACAAGCCACCTACCCCAGTATAGAAACTTGTCCAGTACTGCCAGACACAGTAAGTACACTTGATCATCGGCTACGATGCAAACGGGACACTAACAAAAGATGTGCGTCACTCCTAGAATGTTTATGCGCTAATTATTTCGTTAAACTACATAAGGGAGACAAATCTACTATTAGAAATAACTTAAGAGAGGAAGTATTGGACCTCACTCTGTGTTCTCCTTTCACATAAAATATCGTGGAACGTTGGGACGTGTCTGATAAGGCATCTTCAATGGACCATATCTACATTAAGTTCAAAATAAGATGCAACACCGAACATGAGCCAGTTCGATAAGACCACAAACTCACGAACTGGAGCACACACCGCGAACATTAAGCGGTCAAAGCTGACTCGGTGCCATCAACACAACTTACAACAGTGGATGCTGACGAGACACAAGCCCAGCTAAATAACACAATTCTCCCTTCCTTTAAAAATAGCTGTAAGCTTAGGCAAACTGTGGTGAAACGGTGTGTATCATGGTGGAATGCAAACCTTGCAGCTATTCGGAGAAGAGTGAGATGACTTTTTTACAAAGTTAAACGCACCGGAAGTTCGGAACAATAAAAATCCCTCCTAAACTTCTACAACCAAGAGTTTCGGAAGTAGCCCGATTCTATAGAGCCCTCTCCAAAGATCACAATAATTGCATAGCTTTGCTAATCAAACCACATGGCAAGAACACCGTACTTCATGTTCACTTCCCAGGGTCTTGCAGCTTTGATATGTAAAAAAGACAGTCAGTTGAGCTTTGAATACCCAGAAACCTTAGTAGAATAAATGCAAAATGCCCTCACGACAGTCCTTGACAGGTGCACTGGAGAGAATCTCTCCATTAACCCAAACAAGGCTATGATAATTCCCTTCACAAGAAGGAGATACTTTAACCTAAGTTTAGTTTTAATTAAGGACACAACCTTTGAGTATTCTGATGAGGTCAAATATCTAGCAATAATCCCTGATGAAAGACTAAACAATAAAATAACTAAAGCAACTAATGCTTTATGGGCCTGCGGTCGCATTTATGGAAGTACATAGGGCATATCTCCAAAGATCACTCACTGGATCTATACAATAATGGTCAGGCCCATCATAACATATGCTTTTGTAGTAGTGGTGGACTAAAATCACGCAAAAGAACGCCACTTCAAAGCTGAAAAAAAGTATGACGTCTGCGCATTTCCGGAGCCCCTCGGGCTTGCCCAAAAGCAGCTATAGAAGAAAAAATGGGACAAACGCCCCTATACTTGTTTATCAGCAAATTGGCTTTACGAAGCTCAGCAAGCATGGTACAAGCCAAAGAACTAGATCTTTGCGACCACCCGCACCTAAAGATCCTCCTCTATGAAATACCAGAACTTGAAATGATCTGCGTGGTAACAGACATTATGCTTCAGAAAAAGATTCTCCTCGGAGATTCTCAGCAAAGAAGCATGGGTCAGCAACCTTCCAAACAGCCTAAATGGCATAAAGTGGTACACGGATGATTTTAAAATGGAAACGGGAGTGGGAACTGGAATACACGGACCAAACACTATCATATCAATTGAACTAAATGCCATTCAAGAATGCGCCAGCTTTATCTACAACTGTGTTATCAAGGGCGCAAACATCCATATATTAACGGATAGTCAAGCAGCTATAAATGCCCTTAGATGGTACATCATTGACTCCAAATCAATCATGTACTGCTTCAAAACCCTCCAAAAACTCAACTCAAGGAACAAGGGTTCCTGAGATTGAGAGTATTGATGGCAATGAAAAGGACGACGAAATGGGGAGAAAAGATTCAGAAACACCTTTCAACTGACTTGAACCCTTCTGTTGTACCTCTAAAACAGCAGTCCATCTAGTCATAAAATGCTGGGAGCACTCAAAATTCATCTTCGGGAGGAGACTCCAGGTCTAAGACAGGCGAAACGAGCCATCCTGCCCTTTTATAACAATACCAATAGATGTGTGAATCATAGCCTGCAAGATATCAAAGACCGAATGCGGTACCTTACAGGTCATCACGGTTTAAGATACCACCCCAACAAAATACTACTAGTTGACTCTCCGGAGTGCCGACTTTGTCAGCTTAACACATCTGGGCTAAATGCCTAAGCCATATTTAGTCCCGCTGCAAAGTAAATAAGCCTAAATCCGTTACCAGAAGAGGCTACGTGTAGAATATACTTACCAACTCTCTTATCAAGGACGTTTCCTGCTCTTATTCTGCCATTAATATCGCCTACGATTAACAATTTTAACGTTATAGCTCGTAGAAATATTCTATGGTGGCGACGTTCTTGATCTCCGTAGAGGTATATGTGCACAGTCTTGAAGCTGGTTGTCATAAATACTCAATACCTCTTGCATAAATTTAAGGCATATGGCTAATCCGCATCCGAATAAGCCCTGTCTATTTTTCATATTACCATACATTAGAGTTTTACATCATCCATAAATCCAGCCAATTTTATTGCATTTTCTGGAGGGCGGTGATATTTCTGTAATAACTGCAAATGTCCTTGCTTATTTCTCGTCTGCACGGCCTTTTAGGAGTCCGAACATTCTACGTGCAAATCAGAAGTGAATCCATTTTTATCCGAGGCCACTGTTTTTAGTCTCTTCCGTACAGGGTTGTGACCCCGCGGCGTAGGCCATAATTATGCTACTGACCGAGCCTGCTCTTGCCTTGGACCATTGAAGCCTTCATGGGTAGGAGTGTACCATGCAGTTCCCGGTGACCACTACTGAGAAGTAAGGCAAGCACTTCGCTACTAACTTAATTGTTACGCTGCTGTTCTCATGAACGGAGGACGTAGCCGACTTGCAACTGATAAAACAACTTAAAATCCTGGTTTTTAGTTAACTTAACTTGCTCAAGATCATAGCGAGATTTTTAAGTTCCGTGCTTGTTCATAGCTTACGTCGTCGACATTGACTTCTGTAAATAATGTACAAACACTTTCTTTACTTCCTAGTTTTAAATAATGTAATTTTTCTTTTTAGGTAAGATATGTTAATGAGCGAAACTAGTTCTTAAATACAGCTTTATAAGTAGGCGGATGCCGTTTTGGAAGTTGAACCTCATAGGACCGTAATACAAACACTGCGCTTGGTTGAGTGGATGTTTTCAAATTATGAAGCTAATCTTAAAGTTGTGTCTTATGTTCTATGCAGACTGCATCATATGTGTATCGTGATGATTTATGTGTTCCAAAACTTCCTTTTAATTGTTTTACCATTATAGAATACATTTTCTCTATTCGAGTCAATCTTTTTAAGAATGTAGACAGACTTAAGTTCATGTAGGTATCAGGTCACATGGGAATTGAAGACATTTAAAAGCAGATCAAGCTGTAAGATCCGCAGTAAACAAGCCACTAATCACACGAAAACACAAATGGGTCGCACATTCCTGCTCAGCAAAATCTTAAAACCCCTGTCACCTATGCTGCTCTGTAATACAAATTTCACCTAATGGAATGCCAAAAGATGACGGACATGTTAAGAACCATCACATCTAACACTTCACTATAATAACTTTTAAGGACCCCGAACGAAAATAACATCGAAACTGTATTTATGTTGCTACAAACTTTAAAACTAAGCTCCATGATATACAACTTAATATTATTATTAGCTAAAACTCATTTTCCGAGGCTTGTTGATGCTTCGTAACTTTTTTTTTTTTTAAATGGCCGAGACTTGTTGATGCTTCGTAACTTATGTTTTTTTTAAATGGCCGGGCAGTTACCCCGGCGCACAACCCCCAACCTGGAGGACCAGTTCCATTTTTAATGCCCCTAGGACGAGGGTCCAGTATGCCGTTCGGGGATGTGAGCGCTGCCATTGGCCCATACAGGGCTCGTCCGCCACCATCTCCTTTCCAAGACCCTGACTAAGTCCTGGAAATCCTTACCGGCCTGAACTCCAAATATGTCGGAGTAGCCCGGATAAGGTCTTGTTTTATTTTTTCGACAATAATCCTGATTTATGGCGCAGGAAACTCCCCATTTGCCCCCTTCACTTCGCAATCTCAAGTGAGACTCCCAGATGGCGTCACGGGGATTCGTGAAGTAGGGCTTATTAGCAGAGCTGCAAGATGTTCGGCTGCAGGGGCTCATTCTCGTCATTTAAAGAACCAGCACCTGTCGGAAGATGCTGCTTATACGAGGCCTAATACTAATCGTTGCCATCCTTGCTTGTTGACTGAGGCCCAGATCCACCCCGGACTGTAGCGCCATTTTCCTCCATTTTAATATATCAAACCGAGATCTCTGGTAGCTTGGTAGCTAGTGCTATAATCTCTGTTATTAATACATACTACAATAATTTATGTTACAAAGCAATAAAGTAGTAATTAATTTAATAATAATTTCCTACTTAAGAATTCAAAAACTTACGTTCTATGAGATCTATAAACTCCAGCTACAGTGCCTTTCGGACGGGTGTTGTTTTTTTTTACTTTTGAAGTCATTTTTGTGATTCCTTTCGAGCTGTACATGTTTTTTTTCAGATAAAAGGGTCACTCAGTGTGTTTTTTTTTTAAACTGAAACTCAGTTTTTTATTTATGATATTTATTGCATGATATAATATATTATTTAACAATTTGTATTTAATTTAATTTTAAATGTAAGTTTTAATTAGTAAGTATGTAAAATATTTAAGAAGATCAGTATTTTTAACTTACAACCATACTAGGCACAATAGGTAATGACTTTTTAATGTCATTATACGACACATATGGCGATGGCGATGGCGCGATAGTTAGCTCATTGGACTATCACGCAGACAGTCTGGGTTCGGTCACCATAAATTTTTCAAATCGCCATCATCCTTTCGGCGGGCAGATGTCACAAGTGTTTATGGTAGGTATCTGCCGTGAAGGCTCAAGCCTACGGTGCGTCTTCGCACGAAATATCAAGACAATGCGTTGATCAGCGCCCTTCGGGTAGTAAAGTTACCACCACTAGTACCAGATTCGAAGTCGTGTGTAAGGCACAAACTTCCTCTTTGGTGAAAGGTCGAGGCCTATCTAATACCTCAGCCATTCTGTGGATCATGGCATCCGGTTGCAGTGCAACTCCACACCGAATAGACCAATGAGTCCGTAGCAATCAAACGGAGAGATGGGATGTCCAAGCACCATTTGTTCTACTCTCCCCGCGACTTTGGGTGTAAACCAAAGCCACCACGATACACCCAGAAGGGGGCCAACTCCTAGGTCAGGCTGGAAACAATAGTTCCAGGGGCCATGACCTCCCGTGGTACCAGAATATAGCTTTTAGTCGAGCTTCGCATCCTTGCGGTCACTTCCAGTTGGGCATCTCACTGCCCAGGGCTGGCGGCCTTTAGTACCTCAATTTCTCATAACTTCTTACAATCCACCCGCTAACTCTCTACTGCGTTTCTAAGGAATACTTCTCTTGCAAAGCTACGGGCTCTTTCGAACCATACGGTGTCAGTTAGAATACCACTGACATCGTAGGTCTCACCAGATGATGCCCATAGCATGCAAGTCCCTAACAACCAAAAATGTTGGGCACTCACAAAGAACGTGCAGCCAATCCTCATGGGAAGCTCCACATGAGCAATTTGATGAACCGCTAAGCCCTCTTTTATGCAAAAATGCATTATGGGAGCCATGCCCGGTCAACAAAAAGCCCAGCCTGAGGGTAAAGTTCCGTTCAGGAAAGCTCTGCCTGGTCAGCCCATCCCTAAGAAAGCTGCCATTTTGCTAGCGTCCCATTTAGATTGCCATCTAGATACCAAGCATGCGTTAAGCAAGGCTTTACGCTCCCTCCGGGATAGGCCATCCACTTCCCTATGGGAGACCAAATCTTGCTCGTTTAATGGGGACCTTTTCTAATCTTGAAAGCAATACCACGACGTATCGCCTCCAGACCGAGAAGTGGCACTCCCAATAAGACGTGCATTGCCTCTGTGGAAACAGTGCGGCACATAGGCAGGCAACCAAGCAATGCCACTCTTTGGCAAGCCAAAATTCGACGGCGGCAATCACTATTCGTTGCCACGTCGTACCACACCGACGCTCCATAAGTTGCACAGGCAACTAAAAGACCGTCGTATATGATACGAACAGAACGCCTAATAAGCCCCCAGTCAGATCGCAGAATGCGCCTCACCTGGCCTACAGCACACAACATGCGTTTCCTCATTTGCTTGAATTAATGAATTGATATAATAAAAATGCACCGAAAATGAAAAATGAAAAAAAATGCTCATTGGACTATCACGCAGACAGTCTGGGTTCGATTCCTGGATGGGTCACCAACAATTTTTCAAATCGCCATCATCCTTTCGGCGGGCAATGGCAAACTCCCGAAAGTAAAAAATTGCCTACGAAAAAGCTTCTAAGGAGTGCCGTTCAGACTCGGCGATAAACCAAGGCCCCACTCAGGTTGACAATAATGAAAACAGGAGCAACACAAATGAGTGTCAAGAAGCTAGGCCATGGTCCGTACCGGGCTGCCAGCGCCACAGTATTTTTGTTTTGTTGTTTTTATACGACACATACGGACAACAAACATACAAATGTGGACAAAAATTTGCTTAAAAACAATAGCAACACTCTTAAGACCTTAATTTTTTAGCGCCTCGAATAGAGCCGAAAATACCTACCTAATAAACGTATTAAAATATCAAGGATCCATTTGAGTCCTCCTTCCTTTTTTGAGATAAAAATACCATATGTACATATTGACATCCGTCATTTCTAATTCCGGATATGGGATAGATTAAATATGTTATGAATAATACAGCAGATAATGATTAACATAGCTCTTACAAAATAAATAAATATCCATATCCTGCACATACTTTAACGCAATAGTAGAAATGTACAGACTATAACTACGAGTAGAATTTTTCATTAACTATGCTGCGTAATTCACTGCAATAAAATAAATAAATAATAAATAAATAAAATGCAATAAAAATAAAAAAAATATTTCATATAGTATATTTGAACTTGAAATCATAGAACGTACACAAATAGCTAAAATACGTCCCTATATGACGGCATTTAAATTGTTTTCAGTTTAAGTTGGTAACAAGAAGAACAAAGATGGAAAGTAAGAAGTATTACAGCAAAAGCACTGAAGAAAACCATTTACTGAGATCGGTATACAAGTATGTGTATTGAACACATATTAACATATTTCTCTTTTGAATAATTGAAAAACATCATTCTAAAGTAATCAAATATATTGATAACATCAACTTATTGTGTCAAAGTTTTTTTTAATAATTTTAAACTCTGAGGTTAATGAAACGTACATATAGAGGATGAGTTTTTTAACCTGAGACATCCAAATTACTCGAAAAATACACGATATCGCTAAAAATGTTTCAGACAAAAGTCACAAGGTTCTGAAGGGGACATAAGATGGTGACCACGAGTTTGACCTTAAGCCCCATTTTCAAGGTCAAACGAAGGTCACTTTGGATTTTTTAATGGAAAACCCTATTTTTTTACAGATTCGTAATTTGCGTGAAAAATTGCAATTCTCTTACATGAAACCCTTTTTTCAAAAATGCGTTCTTTTCCCGTCAGAGGGCGCCATAAAACTTAAAACATCAAAATTACTCGAAAAGTACGAAATATCGCGAAAAATGTGTCAGACAAATGTCACAAGGTTCTGAAGGGAACATAAGATGGTGACCACGAGTTTGACCTTGAGACCCATTTTCAAGGTCAACCGAAGGTCACTTTTAATTTTTCAAATGATAATTCCCGATTTTGATTGCTCAGTCGTATTCCTCAATGGGGCACACGACTTTGTCTTAAAGGTCTTATTCATTCAGTGCTAGATACCACTGCACTGGCACGCCTACATCATTATCATCGGTTTCCAACGTTGTTAGGGTGTTAGAAGTCCGATATTTGTTTTGAGGAACTGATTATTATTAGTAACGTTTTCCAGATTAATGATGCAGGCTATTTCAATTCAAGAGAAAATTGAAATGATATTGGTTTATGGAGAAAGTGGAAGTAACATCGATGGTGCTGTTGCTCTTAAGGCCCAACGTTTCCCAGGCCAGATACGATCGCGCGCTTCCTTTTATCGGGTCATCCAACAATTCACTGGTGAAGGAAGTGTGCAACCAAAGAAATGGAATCGGTCAGATAGGGTGGCTGTTGAGGACAATGAAATAGCAGTGTTTGCTGCCGTTGCACACGATCCTCACATTAGCACTCGCCAAATAAGTCGTGAATCAGGAATTTCTCAAGCGATATTACATCGGCATAAATACAATCCTTATCATGTTGTCTCGAGTTAAAAAACTCACTCTGTATACACAGCAGGTTAGCAAAATCTGATATGCAATTGAAAGTGTCGTAAAGCCAAATTGGCCTTATGTCACGGTATCTATCTTCTGTCTTTCTGTACTGCGCTGTGCCTCGTGGGCGGTTTCCAAGACTTTTCGGGCCAGTGCGTTGGTATACATTCGCTCTACATGACTCAGCCATCTCAGTTATTGAAACTTTATTCTTCTGGCTTAGTCGAAATTGCCCTTCAGTCCGCACGTCGCTATATCTCTTCCTCCAATTAGTGTCTATTCAGATGGGACCGAGGATTACCCGAACAATTTGGCTCTCAAAGCAGCCAAAAGAACCTTTATCCAATTTTTATAGTTTCGATGGCTCTGAGCCATAGCGCAGGACTAGGATTATTAAGGCATTATATTTGAATGGCCTTTCCAGTCATTTGCCCTCTTACTTACTTACTTTAGGTGGCGCTACAGTCCGGAGTGGACCTGGGCCTCAGTCAACAAGCTTCTCCAGCCAGCTCGATCCCTGGCTAGCTGTCGCCAGTTTCACACGCTAAGTTGGCTGAGGTCCTCTTCCACTTGCGTGCGCCACCTGAGTCTTGGCCTTCCTCTACTGCGCTGTCCCTCGGGAGCGGATTCGAAGACTTTTCGGGCCGGATTATTGGTGTCCATGCGCTTTATATGACCCAGCCATCTCAGTCTTTGGATCTTCACTCTTCTGGTTAGGTTCATGTCGCTGTACAGTCCATACTGGTCGTCGTTGTATCTCCTCCTCCACTAACCGTCAATGCAGACGGGACCGAAGGTCGCCCGAAGAATTTTTCTCTCGAAGCAACCAAGAACACCCTCATCCATTTTTGATAATGTCCATGCCTCTGCGCCATAGAGCAGAACCGGGATTATTAAGGTCTTATAAAGGGTGGCTTTTGTTTTCCGAGAGAGGACTTTGTTACTCAATTGCCTTTTTAACCCAAAGAAACAGCGCAGGAGCAAGACCAATATTTGGTCGATGGTGGATTTTCCTGGCCTGAAGTCACAATGATATGGACCTATCAAGTTATTGACGAACGGCTTGAGGCGTTCACATAATACGGCAGATAAGATCTTGTATGCGATTTTAAGGAGACTGATGCCTCTGTAGTTGGCGCAGTTCAAGGGGTCTCCTTCCTTAAGAATCGGACAAACAATGCTTAGGTTCCATTCCATTCCATTCATCGGATTTTCCGATTTTTCCACCAAAGATACCCGATGTTCATAGCTTCGCATTAAAATCACCGAGGACAATTTTAATGTCATAGCTAGGGCATTGCTCGTAGGTCTTGTTAAGGAGCTCGTAGAAGGCATCCTTGGTGTCGTCATCTTTCTCCTCTGTGGGGGCATGCGCGCATATAAGGCTAATGTTGGCGAATTTAGCCTTGATGGGGATTGCTACGAGGCGCTGGCTCACATGTCGGAAGCTGAGGACTTCTTGTCTTAGTCTGCCTCCGACAACAAATCCGCATCCAAATAAGCGCTGCTTTTGCCGTCGATAGCAATTGCCGTAGTAGATATCGCAGTTTTTCATCTTCTTTTTGTCCGGCCCATCCCATCGCATTTCTAGGATGGCGGTTATGTCTGCTTTGCAGCAGTCTAGGGCCTCCGCTAGTTGCTCGGCTGCACGTGGTATATTAAGGGATCAAACATTCCACGTGCATATCCGAAGCTCATTGTCCTGAAATCGTTTGCCTGGGTTGTCAACAGTAGATCCGTCCATATCCGAGGCTTGTTGATGCTTCGTAACTTATGTTTTTTTTTAAATGGCCGGGCAGTAACCCCGGCGGCACAACCCCCAACCTGGAGGACTAGTTCCATTTTTAATGCCCCTAGGACGAGGGGTCGGTTACACCGAAGCCAATAACGTCTTTCGGGATGCGAGCGCTGCCGTTGGCCCATATAGGACTCGTCCAGCACCATCTCTTTTCCAAGACCCTGAGTAGATCCTGGAAATCCTTTCCGGCCTGAGCTCCAAATTCGTCGGAGTAGCCCGGATAAGGTCTTGTTTTGTTTTTCCGACACTAGTCCTGGTTTATGGTGCAGGAAACTCGCCATTTGCCCCCTTCACTTCGCAACCTCTAGTGAGATTCCCAGATGGCGCCTCGGGGAGGCGTAAAGTAGGACTTATTAGCAGAGCTGCAAGATGTTCGGCCGCAGAAGCTCATTCTCGTAATTTAGGGAACCAGCACCTATCGGAAGACGCTACTTCTACGAGGCCTTATACTAATCGTTGCCATCCTTTGCCCTCTTAGACTAAAGAATTATCCATTGGCAAGACTTATTCTTCGTGATCTTAGCGTTAGTGTTGTTGTCTTAATTGATAGTGGCAGACAAATTTCTTAACTTCCCCAAAAATATATATGTCGAGAATGACGTTGTAACCGAGACGTCGGTGCTGGTGGGCCTTCCTTTGGCCAAAACTAAAATTTCAGTTAGAGTAGATACACTTTAAAGGAAAAGTTTTCATTTTTAGTTATCAGCGTATCTTGCGATTTTGATAGATTTTGCCACACACATGATTGATCATGCTAACACTGTATTGTCGTAAATGTATTTCTTCCCTAAAATACTTTTCCAGTTGCAATTCATAGCTGCATTGGTGTCTTTCAATTAACGCAAATTCAGTTGGAATGCTATATTATGACCCGAGACGGCTCTCTATATCTTTAATTCCGTACTTACTAAGCTTTTCGATAAGAATCTCTCTGTCCATTGTTTCAACAGAATAGTGCTACTGCTAACACAAGCCATCAATCAATCAATTTACTTTCATACGAAATTTGAAGTTCGCATTATTTCACTTAGAGGCGAAGTTGATTGGCCTCCAAGGTCATCCGATTTGACACCTTTAGACTTCTGTATGTGGGACTTTTTGAAAATAAAGGTCTATGCCAATAATCCAGTGACAATTCAGCTTATCAAACATTAAATCCAAACTAAAATTGCGGCCATCGACCCACTTGTCCTTGAAAAAGTTATCGATTATTTTGACCGCTTGGTCGATTGAAACAAAAGCCGTGGTGGTTACATTAACAATGCTGTGTTCCATTCATTATTGTCATAGATAGAGCTTTATTAATAAATAAAACTCTACATCGATTTCATTATATATTTTTATTAAAGCTGTTGGCTCACCTTTTATATCTTCTCACTCCGCAATATTTTAACACATACATATGTACATACCTTGTAGTACGTTCTGCATGGATATGATTTGTCAGTGCTGGCTTATAAAGAATATAACGACCCCAGTATGAGACGAAATTATATATAAATATAATCACATCATATTTGTTTATATCCTTTTATACCAGTTTCATTGTATTTAATTTTGATGTTAGATGGGTTTCTGTCATATTTTTGCGTAGATATTATAATTTGAATTTTACTGAGATAAGTACTTCTATATTTAGAAATAAGCATATTGCAACATTCTTTTGAATACACTTTTCGCATTGTAATCGACATCAATGTTAAACAAATGTAGCAATTCTTTACATCTTATGCAGTTGACACATTTCACAATATAACTCTCGTAATTCCTTTCTGTATGTTATCCATCGCATGTTATGCATGCTAATTTGTTTTTACACACCTTAGCTAAGTTGTTAAACCCGAAACAATTAAAATATTTTATTACAATCATTTCTTTATACATATCTGCACATATATATAACACATTTACCCTAAACAATATTTATTCATCTTTAAAGATATTATGTATGTCTACTAAGACGCTTTTATTAGCTCGACCTGTATGTATGTATGTAATGGATACTTTTACCGTAATTTTCATCAATTTCGGGATATTGAATTAACTTGAACACGTGTCAAGGACCGATGACAATGCAATTATTTCATAACTTATATAAAGAAAAATATTTAGATAAGTTTGCAGGTTTACGTGTATACCATCCACTTCACGACGGTAGTTGTCATTCTTCTTTAGTCAGCTATTACACGGCGCAAGAGTTTAATGCGCATCTTTTCGTTATTTTCTTTTGAACTATAATTCGGTGATGAGCGCATTCTTACACGAAGCCTTTTTCTCATGCTTTTGTGTTGCATGACGTCTATATTTTATTTCGTCTTTCATAATTCAAAATCAGCTCATTAGTGAGCTCTTTCTTCCGTTTTTCATTCGTTTCATTTCCTTCGCCATACTGAAAACACTGCGCTCACAACGATAGACGAAGAGGTAGTGAAGAAAATTCAAAAAACAGAGAAGAAGGCGAAAAGAAATGTCAAGAAGATGCAAGGAAAATCTTACCCACATGCGGTGGATAAATGTTTTTTTGTTTCATTTTATTTCATGATCCTTCTCTTTTGCACTCATTTGAATCTCTCAAAACATGCGCCTTGTAATAGCGGATTTACCAATTAAAAGAACATTTTACCATTGAAATATACATATTTGACGAAAATAAGTGGTAATGATTATGGTATCACAGATGTCGCTACGTCAATTTTCTACATGTATTGTAAAAATTATTTGAATTATTAAGTCAAACGCATTACAATGGACCGCTTCTTAGTTTTATTGAAAATACATATTTTAAATTTCGAAAAAAAAAAGTGCGGTCAGGAAACCCCCATTAAGAACGAAGTTCCTTTCGCTTTTTCTTTGACTCCTAATGAAAGAATATACATCTGTTCGAAATTGTGCATTAGCTACAACATATCCTGCTCCTGACTCAAATATTAAGAAACTTGATTGGCAAAAACGGGTTTGAGGCTGTACTTTACAATTGTATTTGGTGCTCACATTGCACAAAATAAGTGTGTTCATCAACCCTATGAAATAAACAGAATTCTTTTCCTACAAATTATAGCAATTTTCTGGAAAATGTCATGGATTAAACATGGAGGGGGTTCTTTCATTATGGTTCTGAGCGAATATGGTACGAATCTTAGTACCCTATCACAAGCCGCGTAGAGGAAATTTAAAACTCTAAAAAAAAACTTAAAATCATAAAAATTTGAACAGCTCTAAAATTCAAAAACAGCAAATCTTAAATTTCATCATTCTGGCGAAAATTTTATATTAAAAATTTATCAAAACAAATTAGTATCTTAAAATTTTAGGAAAAAATTCGAAATACGAAATTTTGTAAAAAATTTTGAAACTATGTAATAAATTCGAAATTGAAAAATAAATTGAAACAATTTTAAATTTCATAATTCGGAAAAAACTTCTAAAAAAATTATTAAAAAAGATTTTTAATTTAATAATTTTAAAATTCAGCAATTTTGGAAACATTTTTGAAAAATAAGTCGCGGCAGGTCACTAAATGGAATTCAAATAGTAGAACTTGATTGTTTAAAACTAACCGGGAAAGTTCCATGAAATAGTGATGCGTTAGATCAAATGAAAAGGATACATAAACATGAAATAAACTTAGATTCATTGCCACACATAAAATATACTTAAATCGAGGCTCTTGGTTACAAATACTATAGATATAATTTTCTAACTCAAAACTAAGAAAATAAATAAGAGTTTAAGAAAAAACACAAACACAAATTGAATTATTTTGTTAATAACTTAAATTTTACTTTAATTCTATATCAAATTAATTAATCATAATTGATAGTTGGACGTTCTATTGCTGTTACACAAACTCTTTATAAGTAAAAATTGTTTCTACTTTTTAGTTCGGTTTGCTATTAAGGAGTGTAAAAAAAATATCAATAATTGTTTAAGAAAAAACACAAACGCAAATTGAACTATTTTTTTAATGACTTTAGTTCTACGTTAATCTAATTAATTAATCATAATCGATAGTTGGACTTTCTATTGCCGTTACACAAAATCTTTATAAAAATAAAAATTGTTTCTACTTTTTAGTTCCGTTTGCTATTAAAGAGTGTTTTTTTTTTTTAATATTATTTATTTGCATTCATTTGAGCGCTTTTTGGTTTCAATATAGCTTGTGGGTATGTAAATTGGCAGTTCATACAAAAACATTAAGAAAACAAGGCGGCTGACTAAAAATTCCTGCTTAACTCCCATTTTAGATCTGAACGAGACGGCGTACATGTCAACTGAATCTAATGCAGCTTCAAAATCGACAAAGATTGCATATCATTTTCTTACACTTGCTAAGGCAAATATTTTGTCGATAGTTGAGTATTCTTTTCGAAAGTAAGCTTGAAATTCACTCAAGAAGTTAATAAGTTTTCTTCTTTGTTTTACAGATTCCTCAATTACAGGGTTCTACATGGCTCCTGAGTCTCCAGTTTGAAGTTCCTACCACCCGATAATATAGGTAGAAGAACACATTCTTACAACTCACAATACATCCATCCATCTATTGCAATTAAGGTATACGAGTATACAATGTCTAATATTCATCTCCGTACTCATTGATGTAGCGGAAATAATCTCTACTTAAGGTTTTTCTTATATCATATTTACAGCTACCACAACCTAGGCATAACACCTTGCTGCACTCATTCAGTGAAGCCACTTACTTACTTACTTTAGGTGGCGCTACAGTCCGGGGTGGACCTGGGCCTCAGTCAACAAGCTTCTCCAGCCAGCTCGATCCCTGGCCAGCTGTCTCCAGTTTCGCACGCTAAGTTGGCTGAGGTCCTCTTCCACTTGCGTGCGCCACCTGAGTCTTGGCCTTCCTCTACTGCGCTGTCCCTCGGGGGCGGATTCGAAGACTTTTAGGACCGGAGCATTGGTGTCCATGCGCTCTACATGACCCAGCCATCTCAGTCTTTGGATCTTCACTCTTCTGGCTAGGTCCATGTCGCTGTACAGTCCATACAGTTCGTCGTTGTATCTCCTCCTCCACTCACCGTCAATGCAGACGGGACCGAAGATCGCACGAAGAATTTTTCTCTCGAAGCAACCAAGAACACCCTCATCCATTTTTGAAAATGTCCATGCCTCTGCGCCATAGAGCAGGACCGGGATTATTAAAGTCTTATAAAGGGTGACTTTTGTTGTCCGAGAGAGGACTTTGCTACTCAATTGCCTTCTTAACCCAAAGAAACAGTGGTTGGCAAGAGTTATTTTTCGCTTGATCTCAGCGCTGGTGTCGTTGCCTGTATTTATAACAGAGGCTAGGTAGACAAAGTCCTTAACTACCTCAAAGTTATATCTGTCGAGGGTGAAGTTCTGTCCGAGACGTCGGTGTTGGTTGTCCTTTTTGCTTGACAGCATATACTTGATCTTGCCCTCATTGACCGCTAAACCCACTTTCGCCGCTTCCGTCTCAATACTCGCGAAAGCGCCACTGACATCACGCTATTTTCTCTCGATTATGTCAATATCGTTGGCCTATGCGAGTAGTTGGACGGACTTTTGAAAGATAGTGCCTCTTGTGTTTGCTCGTGAGTTTTGCACTATTCTTTCAAGAATGATGTTGAAAAAATCGCATGACAGCGCATCGCCTTGTCTAAATCCTTTCTGGACATCAAAGGTCTCGGTGAGATCTTTACCGACCTTGATGGAGCAGCGTGCATTCTCCATCGTCATCCTGCACAGACGGACGAGTTTGGCAGGGATGCCAAAACTAGACATTGCTCTATATAGCTCGTCTCTATAGATGCTGTCATACGCGGCCTTAAAATCGATGAATAGGTGGTGGGTATCGATCTGAAGCTCATGAGTCTTCTCCAAGATCTGCCGTAGTGTGAATATCTGGTCGATGGTGGACTTTCCTGGCCTGAAGCCACACTGATATGGGCCTATCTGGTTGTTGACGAACGGCTTCAGGCGTTCACACAATACGGCGGATAAGGTCTTATATGCGATGTTAAGGAGACTGATGCCTCTGTAGTTGGCGCAGTTCAGAGGGTCTCCTTTCTTGAGAATCGGACAAACAATGCTGAGGTTCCATTCATCGGGCAGTCAGGCCATCCGCTCCAGCAGCTTTGTTGGACTTAAGCTTCGATATGGCTATTTTCACTTCATCCAGGTCGGGTGGACGGAATTGTTGGTCATCACCGTCCAGGTTGAAAGGTTGATTCTGCCTGACAGCGGTATTTGGTCCGTCATCGCCGTTATACAGTCTGCAGAAATGATCTTTCCAAATCCTCAGCATCGACTGCGATTCTACTACGATGTTTCCTTGTTCATCTCTACAGGCTTCGGTTCGGGGTTTGTTTCCGCGGCATGTTATTTTTACCTTTTGGTAAAACTTCCGAACCTCATTCCTGGAGTAGCATCTCTCAATTTCCTCGATCGCGCGCTTCTCATGCTCTTTCTTCTTCCTCCTGAGAAGCCGGTGCTCGTCTCTCCTCTTCCGCTCATAGAGCTCATGAGCAGCTCTGGTCTTTCTAAGCAGCGCCGCGTTATATGCATCTTGCTTAGCTGCATGTGCTTGCCGGCATTCATCATCGAACCAGGGGTTTCGTTGTGGTGGACGATTGAAACCCAGCACATCAGAAGCGGCATCTCTGATGGCGTTTTGGCAGTGTTTCCAGTGGTCTTCGGTGCTTGATGCTGGCGGCATTGGACTTCTTAACAGATTAAGAGCACTCGATCGGAGAAGGACTTGGCGATCTCTTGCGATTGTAGCCGTCTGACGTCGAATTTTCTCACAGCATTAGTTTGTCTTGGCGTAGTTTGGGATATCCGCAACCGTACCTTGGCTACAACAAGGTAATGGTCCGAGTCGATGTTGGCTCCTCGGAACGTACGGACATCCATAATGCTGGCGGAGTGTCTTGCGTCGATCGCAATGTGATCAATCTGGTTGACTGTTGATTGATCAGGAGTTCTCCAAGTCCCCTTGTGTATGTCGAGATGAGGGAACCGCGTGCTGGCCACGACAATGTTTCGTCCCGCCGCAAAGTCGATTAGCCTGAATCCGTTATCGGAGGTGGTGTTGTGCAGGCTATATTTTCCGATTGTTCCACCAAAGATACCTTCCCCTCCTAGTTTTGCATTAAAATCACCGAGGACAATTTTAATGTCATAGCTAGGGCATTGCTCGTAGGTCTTGTTGATAAGCTCGTAGAAGGCGTCCTTGGTGTCGTCATCTTTCTCCTCTGTGGGGGCATGCGCGCATATGAGGCTTATGCTGGCGAATTTAGCCTTGATGGGGATTGCTCGCTCACATGCCGGAAGCTGAGGACTTCTCGTCTTAGTCTGCCTCCGACAACAAATCCGCATCCAAATAAGCGCTGCTTTTGCCGTCGATAGCAATTGCCGTAGTAGATGCCGCAGTTTTTCATCTCCTTTTTGTCCGGCCCATCCCATCGCATTTCTTGGATGGCGGTTATGTCTGCTTTGCAGCAGTCTAGGGCCTCCGCTAGTTGCTCGGCTGCACGTGGTCTATTAAGGGATCTAACATTCCACGTGCATATCCGAAGCTCATTGTCCTTAAATCGTTTGCGTGGGTTGTCAACAGTAGATCCGTCCATATCCGAGGCTTGTTGATGCTTCGTAACTTAATCTTTTTTAAATGGCCGGGCAGTTACCCCGGCGGCACAACCCCCAACCTGAAGGACCAGTTCCACTTTGATTACCCCCAGGACGAGGGGTCGGTTACACCGAAGCCAGTAACCCGTGCCGGGATGTGAGCGCTGCCGTTGGCCCTTATAGGGCTCGTCCGCCACCATCTCTTTTCCAAGACCCTGACTAAGTCCTGGAAATCCTTTCCGGCCTGAGCTCCAAATATGTCGGAGTAGCCCGGATAAGGTCTTGTTTTGTTTTTCCGACACTAATCCTGGTTAATGGCGCAGAAAACTCGCCATTTGCCCCCTTCACTTCGCAACCTCTAGTGAGATTCCCAGTTGGCGCCACGGGGAGGCGTGAAGTAAGACTTATTAGCAGAGCTGCAAGATGTTCGGCTGCAGAGGCCCATTCTCGTCATTTAAGGAACCAGCACCTTTCGGAAGATTAGTACGAGGCCTTATACTAATCGTTGCCATAGACTGGTCATCGAAAAAAGGGGTAAACTGTTTCATGTCTTTTTCAATTAAGGTCTCAAACAGAAAAGGCAGGTCGTACTTCTTTATATTTTCAAAAAAAATTGTTTAAAAACTAATTTACTACGCAGACTTGCTACATTATAAGAAATCATTCCCTAACGACACCTACCCAGGCAGTTTGGAAAGCTTTAGAGGCTGTGTTAAAATGGCCTGTCGCTTCACTGATCAGCTGCTGCAAAATTAACGTCCCAACCTCTTGTGTTTTATTTTTCGCACATCACATTGTTTTCATCAAAGCAGTGAACGTATTGACCGATTTTAAATTTTTGATTTTTATTTCAATGTTTTTCTTGACAAAGATATCGTTTCTTAGCCTCAGCAGATTATCTGTAGATAGTCTTTGAACACAATAATCGCTATGCCCTTTAGTTTCCTTTTATAATTGAGTCTCCGGTAAGCACCTTATTTGTTTTGGGGTTCTACAATGATATTGTCGATGTTTGTGTTGTTGTGACGTCATCCTCTAACCCATTTGACTACCGCTGAGGTTTGGTTTATAAGCAAGTTTATACAAATAAATTTTGCTTTACCCATTGGCACGACTTTTGTTTTTTCCGTGGATTGTTTCGACAGTCAATCCACCTGTCACTTTTTCTTTTTCTTTTTCCAACGCAATTTTCGGCTACAAATTTTCTCTTGGAAATGGAAATCGGTCTTAATGTTTGCAATGCACTTTTTAGTTTTCCGTTCCACTGCCCGTTTTTATTTGTTGGTAGATTTTTAAGTATTCAAGGGCTGATAAATGACTAACCGACAGATTTTTTGGCTGTACTTCTTTCCTTTTTTTTTTTTTCTATTTTTGGTATTGTTGCGTGCAAACTACGCAACAAAAATCATCCATTCCCGATCCCCCTTGTTGCCTTTTGGCCTTCTTTCTTCTCCTTACTTTTCTGGTGTTGTCCCTCCTCTTTTCCTCCCCTATCATTCTCTAGTAGTCATGGCACAGGCTGGATTAACTGGATCCTTTGGATTCAGATCCTTCGCTCTACCAACCAGTACAGAGTTGACTCTAGTTACCCCGAGGATAGAGCCAGACGGACGGCCTGGAGACTCTACCGGACGGACGGTATGCCCCCCCTGTGATACCCCGATATGCCCCAGCAATGGCCGCGAGCCCAACCTAAACACTGTTTGTTTGGTAAAAAGAATATAAGAAGATTTGTTAGAAACCCTACCCCCGCAAACAAAATAGACCTAAATCAATTGTAAAGGAAAGCCCACAACTCCCCACGGTCATTTTCTACCACATGTGTGCAAGAAGATTGACGATCCCCTATCACGTACCCCCACTGAGTTTCTGAAATAGTTCTCCTACCTATTCGGCGGTCTCAAATTGTAGCTCTTAACGTTCTAGTAATCACAAAGCCGACAAAACAAACATAACTTACAAACATGACCAACAAACACGACCCACAAACATTGAGAAGTGTGATTGCGTTGGGATTTGAGCTCTGGATGTGATTCCCTTTGCCCTAATAGCTGAATTGGCAGAACTCCATATGTGTGTGTGCACATGTATGAATGAGTGTGTGAGCGGTGGTGATAGCCAAAAAGCGCGTAAAGTTCATTCGATAGCTTATCTTGGCTAGAGCCAACAAAACGAAAGACAAGTGAACAAAGAAAAAAATTAACAAAACCGAAAGTACAAAAGACCAAAAAAAAATAGTCCGAAAAAGGAAGAAACAATTACAACGAAAACAAGAACAGAACCCGAACAGAATACAACAAAAAACGAACCACAAAACTGAGAACGAGAAACACACCTTAAATAAAAAAAAAGAGGAAAACAAAATCAACGTCGAGCCAATGTCGACTCGGACCATTACCTTGTTGTAGCCAAGGTACGTTTGCGGATATCCCAAACTACTAATGCTGTGAGAAAATTCGACGTCAGACGACTACAATTGCAAGAGATCGAAAAGTCCTTTTCCGATCGAGTAGCTCTTAATCTCTTAAGAGGTCCAATGCCGCAAGCATCTGTCAGGCAGAATCAACTTTTCAACCTGGACGATGATGACCAACAATTTCGTCCACCCGACCTGGATGAAGTGAAGATAGCTATATCGAAGATTAAGTCCAACAAAGCTGCTGGAGCGGATGGCCTGACTGCCGAGCTCTTCAAAGCGGCAGGCGATGACTTGGAAAGCAGCATACACCAACTCATCTGTAAAATATGGTCGGAAGAAAGTATGCCCGATGAATGGAACCTCAGCATTGTTTGTCCGATTCTAAAGAAAGGAAACCCTCTGTACTGCGCCAACTACAGAGGTATCAGTCTCCTTAACATCGCATCCGCCGTATTGTGTGAACACCAGAAGCCGATCGTCAACAACCTGATAGGTCCATATCAATGTGGGTTCAGGCCAGGAAAGTCCACCATCGACCAAATATTCACAGTGCGGCATGTCTTGGAGAAGACCCATGAGCTTCAGATCGATACACACCACCTATTCATCGATTTTATGATTACGATTTTATCGTATGACAGCACCTATAGAGGCGAGATATACAGAGCAATGTCTAGTTTTGGCATTCCTGCCAAACTCGTCCGTCTGTGCAGGATGACGATGGAGAATGCACGCTGCTCCATCAAGGTCGGTAAAGATCTCACCGAGACCTTTGATGTCCAGAAAGGATTTAGACAAGGCGATGCGCTGTCATGCGATTTCTTCAACATCGTTCTTGAAAGAATAGTGCAAAACTCACGAGCAAGCACAAGAGGCACTATCATTCAAAAGTCCGTCTGACTAGTCGCATACGCCGACGATATTGACATACTTCGGAGAAAGCAGCGTGATGTCAGTGGCGCTTTCGCGAGTATTAAGACGGAAGCGGCGAAAACGGGCCTAGCGGTCAATGAGGGTAAGACCAAGTATATGCTGTCAAGCAAAAAGGACAACCAACACCGACGTCTCGGGCAGAACGTCACCCTCGACAAATATAACTTTGAGGTAGATAAGGACTTCGTCTACCTAGGCTCCGCTATAAATACAGACAACGACACCAGCGCTGTGATCAAGCGAAGAATAACTCTTGCGAACCGCTGTTTCTTTGGGTTAAAAAGGCAATTGAGTAGCAAAGTCCTGCTCTATGGCGCAGAGGCAGGGACATTATCAAAAATGGATGGGGGTGTTCTTGGTTGCTTCGAGAGAAAAATTCTTCGGGCGATCTTCGGTCCCGTCTGCATTGACGGTGAGTGGAGGAGGAGATACAACGACGAACTGTATGGACTGTACAGTGACATGGACCTAACCAGAAGAGTGAAGATCCAAAGACTGAGAGGGCTGGGTCATGTAGAGCGCATGGACACCAATGCTCCGGTCCGAAAAGTCTTCGAATCCGCTCCCGAGGAATAGCGCAGTAGAGGAAGGCCAAGACTCAGGTGGCGCACGCAAGTGGAAGAGGACCTCAGCCAACTTAGCGTGCGAAACTGGAAGCAGCTGGCCAGGGATCAAGCTGGCTGGAGAAGCTTGTTGACTGAGGCCCAGGTCCACCCCGGACTGTAGCGCCACCTAAAGTAAGTAAGTAAGAAACGGTTAACTGTTAAAGTGCGAAACCCGTTTAGCTTTACCGTTTCGACAGCGCGTAATTGTGGGCCTTAACTTTGCTAGAACTTAAAAAAAAACGAGACTTCCACTTACTCTCACTGTCATTTCTTCCTACTAATAATTCAATTTGTTATAACTTTTGATTTCGAAGAAAAAAATCTTCTTCTGTAGTGCTTAAAGCAATATTATCTTTATTTCTTTTTTATATGTATTAACGGCTGGTTGGTGGTGGCGATGGCGCGATAGTGAGCTCATTGGACTATCACGCAGACAGTCTAGGTTATATTCCTGGCTGGGTCACTAACAATTCTTAAAAATCGCAAACTCCCGAAAGTGAAATTGCCTACGAAAAAGCTTCTAAGGAGTGCCGTTCGGACTCGGCGATAAACCGTAGGCCCCACTCAGATGTGACTAAAATGACAGCATGAGCAACACAAATGAGTGTCAAGAAGCTAGGCCATGGTCCATACCGGGCTGCCAGCGCCACAGTGTTTTTGTTTTTTTCATCAGTCCTTCGGCAGGCAATGGCAAACTCCCAAAAGTAAAAATTGCCAGTGAAAAAGCTTCTATGGAGTGCAGTTCGGATTCGGCGATAAACCGTAGGCCCCGCTCAGATGTGGCAAAAATGGGAAATACAAATGAGTGTCAAGATACTAGGCCATGGCCTATACCGGGCTGCCAGCGCCACAGTGTTTTTTTTTTTAAAGGCTGGTTGGGTGCCGCAGAAATGGGGTAGGCACTGAGAGATGTCAACCTGGTGATATCCAGTGTTGCAACGGTGTACAAGTAAAATATGGAGTTGTTATAGTACAAAATCTATATTATAATATACAATTCCGGAATATTTACATAGTTTAAAGTTAGATCTATGGGAGGGGCGAGGGAACGATGGAAAGAGGAAGGGATTAGGACACTCAAATCTGTATGTATGAAAATTAGCTATTGACACAAAATATTTCTTTTTTGAATTGCTTTGCTCCTGTCAATTGTTTTACCTCCCTGGGAAGAGAGTTCCATAGTCTAGCGACATGTACGTAAAATAGACGAGATGTGTTCATATAATTTGATGTGGGAGTGATGAGATTGTAAGTCCAGGAAGATTGTGAAGCATATCTTATCATGTCATTAAATGTAACAAATAGTTTATGATATGATTGAGAGTCGAACTCGCAGTATATAACGGCGAAGTTGTCAATAATTGATAAAAGTAGCGTTTTGATTAACCTAATCTTAACCGCTGTAGGTGCAAATTCAGACGAAAGCCAAAGTTTCCGAAGTACAATGTAAATTCAACGCACAACATGGTTGATGTGATCGATAGCACTAAGGGAGCGATTTATTCTGTAGCCCAGACTTATAATAGCACCAACATAAGGAAGCGCCACTCCATTTAACTAGATATATTGGACTGAGTCGATATCGTGCTGTTTTTTAGATATCACAGTACACTGAGATTTATTAGGATTAAGGTCAGCCCATTCATTAGTGACCAATTGTATATAAAAGAGAAATCTTCGTTGAACCTATATACTAAGTCCTCAATTAATCCAATAGATCTAGATAGATACAATTAGACATCATCGGCGTAAAGGTGTAAAGATACATTATTATAAACAGTGGGAAAGTCGTTTATAAATAGGCAGAATAAAATAGGGCCTAAATTCGATCCTTGGAGTACTCCAGCGCGAACATCCATAAAATCGGAAAAACTATCTTCAAACTTTACCCTTTGGGTTTGGTTACCCAGGTAACTCATCATAAACCGAACAGATACTCGTAGTTCACTGAAGCCAAAAATAACCTGAGTTCCCGACATAAAATACTGTTGTCAACATTGTCGAAAGCTTTAAAGAGATCTCATAAACACAGAATGGTCACATTATTTTTGCCAACCTAAATCCTTATGTCGTTAAGCACCTTAACCATTGCTGTAGAGCAGCTATGATGGGTTCGGAAACCAGACTGAAATGGATACAGCAGTACATTTCCATTAAGATATATGTTAATTTGTTTTGCAATAATTTTTTCCAACACTTTAGATAAACATGGCAAAATACTAATTGGGCGCCAATCTCAGGGAGATGATGCTTTAGGTTTCTTAGGCACAGTAGTAACTAATGCTTTGTTCCAACTAGTCGGAAATGTACCAGAGTACATACAGAAATTTATCATGTGCGTGAGCGGAGCCAATATATAACGAAGCACCATTTTGATGAAGCAGACTGGAATCCCATCTGTGCCAACAGCTTCAGACCCTAGCGAGCAAATACTCTCAACAACCTCAATTTCAGAAACAACTTGAAAATTAAATTCATTTGGGGGATGGATTACAAGTTGAGCATTTGGGACAATCTCACGGTTTACTCCACCAGATGATAAAAATGCTCTGTTCAAGATATTTAAATCGGGTACGTTACAAGATACATTTCTTTTGCCAGCACCAATAGTGCGTAAATAGCCCCATAGCCGCTTAGCTGCTTGATTTGGATTCAGCTTGGAAATATAGTGCCTTTTCTCTGAACAGCGGGTAATAGCTGAAGCCTGATTACGGGCACGGCAATATTCTCTCCAATGTGAATCATCAGGTTTTTTTCTCCGCATACTTTTTTCAACGGTGCTTTATAGCATTGTGTACTGCCCCGGTGAACCAAGGGATGTTTTTGTAACGAATTGTAATAGTTTTGATGGGGACATGCTGAAGTTCAATAAACTGGGACTAATTAATCAACTTTCTCATTTGCATTGGGGATGTTATATATGTTATGCCATGGTATACGTTGAGTGTTGAATTGCAATGCGTAACAGTTAGTGGATGAAAGATGAAAAACAAAAAAAAAAGATCATGATCGGACACACCTTCTAAAGATAGTTGGTCATTTACTAAAACATTACAACGGTCAGGCACAATAGTCGCGTCGAGAAGGCCTGGAGAGCAGTTGGGAGCAAAGCGGGTAGCATATGAATTAAATACAGTCAATCCATTTGCTGCAACACAGTCTAAGAGTTTTTGAGCACAAATTATGTCCACACCAGAGTCAACAAAAATATGATTCAGGTAATTTAGCTTAATTTAATTTAATTTAGAACTATTCAGGCTGCGCGCATTCAAATAACATACCCATCAACCATCACTTACATCAGATAAAATTTTTACCACCGTGCGCACTGAAAACTCAACCCTGTCGCAAGACGAGAACGCATTAGCGATCATGAATAGTTTTGAGAAGCAAAGCAATTTATCAAATCATTAGGATAAAATAATAACATTTGAGCTAAATAACTACAATCATACATATTATGAATGGGATGTATTGAGGGGAGGTGGGAAATTTTAGGGATGAGTAGATGTGGAGAGGTAAAAAAATAGAAAAATTGGTAACTTACATTAGTGCAAAATACTACAAAATGAGTAATAACTACATAAATACATAAACGGTCCGAGACATCAATTAATGAGAGCGAGAGGAGTAATCAGGAGAAATGTGTTGTGGATGATACCCTCATTTCAACATCGTTTTTGCTCTTTTTGGCATAAACAAGACCATTCCTTGTTTTTGCAGAGTACAGCAGACGCTCTCTTCGCAAACCAAGTGCATATCTTAACAGAGAGCTGTTCTCCGGTATTAGGCTCTGGTTCAAGTATATGCGAGCATTGATATTGTCGCTGTAGTACTGTCGTTTATCATTGCTTTCACTTTCTAGTAGTTACGACATAGTCAGTCCCTTGTTTGCCCGGAACGCTGACAACCAGGTATTTTGCTCAGCACGAGAGGAGAGACGATTTAAGAGCCATTAAGATGATTGTTGTTTTTGTTCGATCTGATGCGAAATGCGGTGCCGTGAAATAAGGCCAAGTGAAATATGACCAACTTTTAAAAATTGGCCATATTTCGCTTTTAAATAGTGTAATAAAGCCAACTTTCTGCAGTTGATCTTATTTCGCTTTCATAAAGTGCAATAACGCTGAACACTTCTTGCGAAATAAAGCCGAATTCAGAGATAAGTGTACTGCTAAATACTCCAGAGTAAATATATTTAAATTTTAGCTCCAGGCGCCTGCCTGACAGTTGTTGACATACCCTTAGCGGAGCGACGAAGTCGCGTGAGCGGCTAAACCCTGCGAAAAAAGAGTTAAAATCCTGTTAGGGAGCGAAGCGAGCCAATCACCTCATGCTTTAAATACAACAGACTTTCGTCGCTCCGTTAAGTGTATGTCAACAACTGTCAGGCAAGCGCCTGGAGCCTATATTTTAGTCCTATTTGTTGGGCCTTATTTGACGTCACCTTATCTGAATGTCCTTATAAATGAAAAGTGAAATGAGGCCGACTCGGCTTTATTCACTGTAGCAAAGTGAAATAAGAATACCGAGAACAATTATGTCACTTAGTCGCTCTCTACGTTGCAATTCCGCTAATTTTTCCTTAACTCTTAAGTTTTCTTCCCTCAGCTCAGAGATTTCGCTTTGGCATTTTCTTTTTTCTTTTTTAATGTTCTTCTCGAACTCGGACAGAAATGCACTGAACTTAGCCATTAGACATCCTTTCAATTCTTTTAGCTGATCCGATAATTTGGTAGGTTTTTCATGTTTAAGTTGTAGTGATTTTGGTGTATTAGACGATGGCTTGTCTGGACTGAGATCCAAAGAGGGTTTCTCTTTCTCTTCGAGAGATTGCGATCTAGTAGCCATGATGAAGAGCAATGCACTTTTTTAACATTTTATCAGTTACTTGTGTTTATGATAATGATTGCGAAACAATGCGTAAATATCGGAGAAAAAAAAAAAGACAGATCGATACTTAAAATGAAAAATGAAACGGACTTATTTGGTTCATAGCGTTAACCGGTTAAAAAGACTTCGGATGTCAGGAGTAATTACAAGCACGTCTACTCAATCGACATAGCCACTCAAAATTTTCAAATCAACAACAAGCCTCGGATACGGACGGATCTAGTGTTGGCAACCCATGTAAACAATTTAAGGACAACGAACTTCGGATATGAAAGTGGAATGTTAGGTCCCTAAACAGGCTACGAGCAGCCGAGCAACTGGCGGAGGCCCTAGACTCCTGCAAAAGGGACATAACCGCCATCCACGAAATGCGATAGGATGGGCCGGACAAAAAGAGTATGAAAACTGCGACAACTATGGCGAATGTTATCGATGGCAAAACCAACGCCTATTTAGATGCGGATTCGGCAAGGCTAAATTTGCCAACATTAGCTTGATATGAGCGCACGCCCCATAGAGGAGAAAGACGAAGACACCAAAGATGCCCTCTATGAGCTCTTGACCACATAACGACCGACGTAATACACTACTCCAGTATTATGAATATCCGAGCGTTCCGAGGAGCTAACATCGACTTCATTTCATTTATATATTTATTCACTTTACAATTGACAAAATTAGATACAAATATAGAATGCAAGATCTTAATCATAACAAATTCAGAAGTAATAAAAGAAACAAGCGGTTACTTAATAGAATACAAATAAAGAGAGATTTAGAAGTAAATAATTTATCAATTGAAAAATGAAAAGATACATTCTGTAGTTAACTAACATTATTGTCGAATGCATCAATTATAAGACTATAATTTTAAAAAAACAAAACATAATAAATTGGTGTGAAGAGTGGAACAAAACAAATGTTAAGATTCATCGATTATTAAAAAATTTAATTTATTCATTCAACAAAATTAGACCATGCGACTAATTAAATAGTTTATTTCATGTAGGTCGAAGTTAAATAGCCATTGCTTAACTTTCCTATTTCGAACATTATATAATCTTGGAGCAACAGAGGAGTAAAAGTTCAAACAGTGATGTGTGTTGAAAGTTGGAATGAAAGCAAGACAGTCAACACTTTGTAAAAGTAAAGATGCTTGAGTGGTAGCATTTTAGAGTTTATAAAAAGCAAATAACTATTTTCTCGGGGATTCTTTCTCCAGATTATTCAAACTATATGTTTTTGCACAGTGAGTAACGTATGGACTTTATTTTTATGAGTTCCTCCCCAACAGATGAAGCCGTACTGCAACTTTGATTGTGCTAGTCCGTATATATATATATATATATTGTTTCCATCAGTTTTTTTAGAACAAAATTGCCTCGAATGGTACATAAACTTCAAAGTTTTTATTAAGTAAGATCTTAGACTGGCAGTATGATTACTCCAATTCAGTTTGCTATCAATTTCCAGACACAGATATTTAAAAACTGTAGTTCTATCTATATAAAAACACTGAGGTGAACAAGTTAAATCCTTATTAAATAAGGTAGAAGATGATGTCGCTTTGCATGTAACAGGGCTAAATAATAAATGCTTACAACTTACACTATGAAAAATCATAGGTGGGTAATCGACAATGTTAAAAGACAACTTCAAGAACATTATTTTAGTTTAATCAGTGATTACCAATTTATGTAAACAAAACTCTCAGCTGCTCTATGTCATAACTAATGTTAGCAATCAAGTCTAATGCAGAGCTATTAGAATAAGAACAAGCTATATCATTAGCAAATCCCATTTGTTTACCTTTGATATCGAGGTTAAAAATTGATTTGATATAGATCAAGAAAAGGATTGGACCAAGTACTGAGCCTTGTGGAACACCAATTTTAATATCTAACGATAGGCTAAAACTATCATTAATCGTTACAACTTGTTTGCGGCTTTTATAAAAAGGAAAGAAACCATTTAAGCATAAAACCTCTTATGCCCGCTTTTTCTATTTTTTGTGTTTACATCATATGGTCGACAGTACCAAACGCCTTAGTAATTTCAATAAAAAAAGCAGCCGTATATTTTTTATTGTTCAGGCTTTCGTAGTTAAAGCAGCAAAACTCTAAGAAGGCATCCTCTGTTGACTTCCCAGCTCTAAACTCAAACTGATTATTACTTGAAAAAGGAGATGAATCTAGCGAAGTCATTATTCTATTTTACATTGCTTTCTCAAAGATTTTAGAAAACACTGGAAGAAGGGAGATTGGCCTATAGTTATTTAGTTTTTTACTATCACCTTTCTTTAAAACAGGTATTACTTCTGCAGTTTTTAAGGCATTAGGAAAAATACCACTGTAGATACTTCTAAAGCGGGGGCAGAGTAAATACTGGACTTATCATAAACATTATCAGACCCTTCCCCTCTGATGGTTGCTATGATTTGTCCAGTAACAAGCTGCCGGTCATAGATTTTGTTGAGTGGCAAGATCACCGGTAGTCCATACCAGGACTTAAAACACGGTACCATGGGAGTTAGAAGCCCCCCGGACTTCAGTCCGGGCCTAACTTGTTGGGGTAGGCCCCCTTGTGGGAGCTTCACGGTGGCTGTGGTGTAAGCCTAAATCGCAGGGAGGGTGACCCTGCTAGGGCTCAATACCCGGAGTGGAGTGGCTATAGGTGCTGGGTGCTGAGACCCTAAGATCAGTAAGAGGTTTTAGGTGGGCGATGGCAAGGCGTACTCTTGCTCCCATGGATGTTTGGGCATCCTGTGAGTTTAAGTCTCCTGGACAGGTACTCACGATAATCATAAGACGTTCTGTAGATACTTCTATTAAAAAAATTCGTTAAGACATCAACAATATTTAGTGAGACCTCCTTAATAGAATTGTTAGACCAACTATCCCTGGTGGACGAATTCGAATTTTTTTAGAGAGTTGATAATCCCAAATAATTCTAAAGAAGAAATCGGGTCAAAAAAACAACTATTGGCTTGACTCCATTCTTGCTAAAGCAATCTTCTACACAATGATTCGACGATTAAGAGAAACCAGCACTAGAAAGAGTCTTGTAAGCCACACTAGTAAAATATTTGTTAAAAATATTAGGATTAACTACATTATGTCCCTGATAAGATACATAATAGAGTTCATTTAAAGCGGGTAGTTTTTTATTTATAAGTTCGTTAATAATTGTCCATTCTTTCCTTAAATCGGGTTTCAGTAAGACATTCACTAACATGAGCTATTAGCAAAGATGTCAAAAGCATTGGAGGGATTACTTTCACGGTACACATAGGTCCAACTTTCATATAGTAGAAGATGGTTAAGACGTTCGTAGTTCAAGTCTTTAACTTTCTCAAACCATACAGACATATCAATTTGTTTTATGTTGGCGCATAGAAAAACTAAACCAACCATACAATGATCGGTGATCTTAAAATCTGAAATGGAGCTGGTGATAGTGAGTTTAGAGCTTAGATTAAGTCTTCCAAAAATATGATCAATACAGGTTTGTGTTGAAGGAGTTAATCTAGTCGGTTCTCTAAAACACGATTCCAAACCATTTGGGTAGTTACGGATGGAATTAACGAGAAGGCGCGGAAATTTGTCTTAGATAGAATGTATATATTTATACAGAAACCGGTGATGGAAGTCTAAACATTACAACTTCAAATAAGGATTCAAAGCTTAAGGATGATACATAAGCTAAGGAGTCTGAATACGTATCCCTTCAGTCCTCTTCAAAAAAAAATCAAAATTATTGTATTAACTTGCATATTTGGATCAAAATTTTTTTTGGACAAGGATAAGTGGTGAGAGATTATCTGGTAGAATATAGGTACAGTATAATGACTTTGTACCAAAGTAATCATCTGGAAGAAGACGATTCCAAACTACACCAGCCTGCGTAATCTAAATTCTTTCCGAATATAATGCTCTGTTATTGGATTCCAAAGCTGTTTGTATATCCCTTGTTATTTTATCCCAACTAACTGAGAATATACCATAGTATTTTAGAGTACAGGTGCCCTGAACCCGTAAGTATTAACTGCTCGTTGAATGCCTTTTTTCATGAGTTGTACTCTTCAGGCTGATCTGCGAATTCTTGACTTTAAACAACGTGTGGTATGTTGGGATAATTTTAGTCGTAACCCACGTCGATCACTTGGTTCGTGTTATTATTTACTTCTGACGGGTTCCTTGTAATTGTCAATGTCACTAGTCACGTAATTAGTTATGTCAGTTCATCTACGATAAGGATTCCACTCGGCTTGGAGAGAGAAATTTTATCAGAGTTTTGTCGGCGAGTTGGTCTAATACAATTATATTGGTTTGTCATGTAACTTCCATACTGTGGCTCGCGCTACAGTCTCTGGTGGATCTCGGACAACAAGCGTCTCAAACAAGTACGATCCTTTGCTAGCTGTCTCCAGTTTCGCACACTAAGTTGGCTGGGGAACACTTGCCTGCGCCACCTGAGTCTCGGTACTCCTCTACTGCGCTGTCCCTCGTGGGCGAATTAGAAGATTTCTCGGACCCGAGCGTTGGTATCCAACCGTTCTACATGACCCAGCCATATCAATCGTTGAATCTTCACTGTTCTGGCTAGGTCGATGTCGCCGTACAGTCCACAAGTTCTTCTTTGCTTTTCCTCTTCCACTGTCAATGCAGACGGGGCCGAAAATCACTCGAAGGGTTTTCCTCTCAAAAGAGCGAAGATACCTCTTATCCATTTTCGATAATGTCCATCCCTCCGCGCCATATTGCACGACTGGGATTATTAAGGTCTTATATAGAGTAACTTGTTGTTGTTCTAGAGATGGGCTTGCAGGTCAATTGCCTTCTTACTCAAAAGAAGCAGCGATTTGGCAAGTTATTCTTCGTTTGGAGTTGTTTGTGTTTTTGTCTGCGTTTATAGCCGAGCTTAAGTAGACAAAGTCCTTAACCTCAAAGTTATATCTGTCGAAGGTGACGCTCTCTCCGAGAAGTCTGTGTTAAATGTTCTCTTTGCTTGAAAGCATTGCCTAAACACATTTTCGCCGCATCCGTGTCAGTGCTTGCGAAACCGCCATTGACATCATGCTGCATTCTTCTTCTTCGTCGGTGTATGCTAGTAATTGGACTGACTTTTGAAAGATTGTGCCTCTTGTGTTTGCGCGTGAGTTTTGCACTATTCTTTCAAGTATGATGTTTCAAGCATCGCCCTGTCTAAATCCTTTTTTGACATTAACGATCTAGGTGAGATCTTTACCGACCTTGATGAAGCAGCGTGCATCTCCATCGTATTCCTATACAGACGGACGGGTTTGGCCGTTATGTCAAAACTAGACATTGCTCTGAATAGCTTGTCTCTACAGATACTGTCATACGCGGCCTTGAAAGCGATAAATAGGGGGTGCGATCTGAAGCTCATGGGTTCGATATGTTAAGATCAAATTTAAAATTGAGATGTAATAAAAAATGGATTAAAATTTATTTTTGTGTTAATTTAATGTGCAAATCTAGGCCTAATAATACTGGGATATTGCATGAGTCCAAGATATGTTTATTAGAATAGATTAAAGCTAAACAAAAGCCATGGAATTAAACTGCAATAAGAATGTTTTAAGAAAACCCTTGGGTTTTCTAATGTATAGTTATTAATGAAAAACTAAAAGAAACATGTTTTAGAACATTCTTAATGTAATAACTAAGTCGATTTGGATATATTAATAATATCCTTGGAAATACACAAAATGTAGGTGCGATTTTAAAATCATAAACACATATTGAAATTCAATTTGATGTTCGAGAAATTATTAGTTATAGACTGAGAAAGCGTCCTTTATATTGGAAACTAAAAGATAACTAGCGCCTATAGGTCAGCAGCAGTTATGGCGAGGCGTCCGCATAACTCGATTCCTACCGAGTTAACTCTTAAATTTCAACTTTTCAACAATGTATTAATACAACAAGCAATATGAATCTTAATATGTGCATTTAAACATGAATTTGTGTGTTTCCTACGCCTGCACAAGCAAGCGACAAATTCTACCAACCCACAAGCCCACAACCTGCTGGTCATCCGCTCTCATATCATTCTACTGCTCTACATCATTTCATGCCTATTCTCCATCATTACATACTCCACAGCCCATAAGAAAGCCAACCGCAAAGCGATAGCAAAACAAAGCATAGTAACCCGAAAAATGTCGGGTTATAAAATAAAAGGCTAGTAAGAACAAATTCGTTTTCTTTTCTTTTTTTCCCTTTATCGTTCACTGTGTTTGACTCATCTCTGTTTAATACAGACTTACAGATTTGCCTTCGGAGGAAGAAAATGATTTTTGTAAGCTGAATTTTCTTAGAAAAAAATTAGATGTAGAGATAAGACGCTCTCTCCTTCTATGAAAATAGATTATAAGCGCAAGGATGGTTTTGTTTCGCATTTCAATGCATCCATATACCAAAAATATGCTTGGTTGACTGGCAGTTGTAAACCTAAGAAAATGTTTCGTTTTCCTTGTCTTCTTTTTCAAATTCCCCTAGTGTTTGGAGCCATACGGGCTACGCTGACATAAACGATTTAGTTAATTCGACAAAAAACATGTCAAAACGGAAAAACACAAATTCGCTTCCAATCGCATTAAAACCTCCTTAGGTAATTCCTTTGTAGCTCACAACAAAAAAGTTGATAGAAACGTTAATGATAACGGAACGGATAAGGGAAAGTTTTATAGATACAGTAGTTATATTTAAGGTTAAAATAATTTCTGTATCTTGTTTTTATGTCATCTTTGGCATTTGTGAAGTAGATGTACAATTTTAACCCTGCCTTGTTACACATTGCAACAAAGCATTAAAGTTATTCAACTTTATTCAATTGGTTGTTAAAACATTATACTAGTTCTTCACCGAAAATCATCTTTCGTGACGAAGCTCATTTCACATTTGATGGATTCATCAACAATCAAAATTATCGTATCTGAGGAGAAGAAAATTCTCGAATAATTTCAGAAAAATCATTGCAACCATATTAATGTAGTGTTTGGTTGGTAGAATCATTGGAATGGAAGAGCTGTTATATTGGAGAGCTATGGGGAAATGACCAAGACGATTTTAATTTTTAATGAATAAATCTGCGAGCCACACAATGTGCATTGGAAACAATGAGCAATTTCGGTGCAAGTTTCAGTAATGGTGACATTATCATTGTGTGATTATAGTACTTTCTTTCTTTTTTAAAAATAGATTCTATCTGAATAAGCTGAAAAATTTTCGACAGTTAAAAAACAACATTCGGACTCAATTTAATAAACTTAATGGGGTAATGTGAGAGGCTTTCCTTACAAATTTTGATGTTCGTATGAGAGCCTGTAGACGCACATGTGATGAGAATTGAAATGATTTTTTTTTCTCACAAAATTATTAAGAGCCATATTTATGTAAAAATAAAAAAGTATTTGCATGTTCTACTCATATATATATAAAAAAAACAAAAAACTTAGACGCGTTTAAACTAAACATCCTATCAGATCACTGAAATTATGAGACATTGGACTTAATTACTACAAGTACTAAGATGTACAGCCGTATGAGAACTCCTTCTTCGTTCATATTGAATTGATTGATATTTAAAAGCCTATTAAACCGCTTCGAAGTTAGCTTAAGCAACCTAACTTAAAACCGTATGGTATTATTCAATTCAATATCATATCATATCATATATCATATATATCATATCATATCATTCAATTTTAATTCAATAAACAAAAAAATCTTTATTACCTACATTGTTTAATTTTAATATTTTAAATACTTGTTAAAATAAGTGGAAAAATGAGGGTTTTGGATTTTAAACTATACGTATTTGGTCTAATAATATGGAAAGCAAGAATTAGAGTTAAGATGATCAGCACGTTTTAAATTCATAATTACTTTAAGAAAAGGTAAGTAATTGTTTGATTACGGTGTCCAAGTAAAATGTAGATATGAATTCTCTATACTTTTAACAATATTAAAAAATGGGTTTAATAAAAATTCCATTACATTGCAAGATTATAACAGGACATGTAATTGCCAAGCAATGGGGACGACTACCTGACTAAATTATCTGCTGCGTTCGTCAATAGCTATAGAAAATAAATTTGTGAGATTCTGTGATCATTTGTTTAGTCTACGATTCTGATATTAGTTTGTTGTAGCCTTTCGAAGATTATGTTTGTGTGTTAAAATTTAAAATATGATAAAACGTTGGTTCATATAGTAGACCACATTAAAATTGATTTTGGAATCCGAACGAATAAACAAGTACTAACTATGTATGTCTTGTAAAATACTACAACATTGGAGTATTGCCACAAACAATATTCTAACTACAATGTATCATGCTATATATAGTATGTACGTGTGTATATGCATTAACGTATATTTTTACGCATATGTATAAACACCGGTGTTAGTTCAATAAAATTATTGATTATAGTATACCTATGTAACATAGGTATGTGTATGAACACACACGTGTTCGTGTTTTTATTTAATAATTTAAAGAGAAACCTCAACTTCGTTCTATGTATCAATTTTCTTTGATATTAAAGAATAGTGCATTTTTGCAGTTTGAATTTGATATTATTATTTGCATATGTATTTCTTTTTTTTAAATGAAAAAATAAAATTATAAAATTAGGGTGAAATTTAGTTGCAATGTGCACTTAATTTATTTATTTTTTTCATACATACGCTTTTATTTACACATTTAGTTATTATTACTTATTGCATGAATTTAAAAAAAACTTTCTTTTATGTATTTAGTTTGCATTTCTTAAAGGGGTCAAATTAAGGTGTATGTATAGCTATTAAAAGTGAATAAGTAAATTTAACACAGTAATTACCTATTTTTTTCTCACTTGAAAAATGTTTTGACTGCAGTGGCACACAATTGATTATGAACAGTAAATAGTATATGAAATACATTTTAAGAACAAAACAAATCAAATTTCTGTTCATTCCGAAATCGATAATACTCTTTAAAACCAATACTCTAAATATTACTTTAAAATATAAGGAACATTTTTTAAAAGTTACTGATTTCAAAATACTTCGATCAAGACAAACTACTTAAAGAAATACAGGGTGCCTTAACAACCATTTACATTATTTATTTGAAGTTGTATACGATTTGTATACATTTGCGTGCATAGATTGTATTATTTCGTTCCCTTTTCGACTGCAAACGATTCTATTTTTTTTACTTGCAAAAGAGCAGTTAGCAGTTTTTATCCGCCTATAACTTTTTTCAAACCCATTTTCTCCGCATTTTTAGGTGTTTTTTTTTGACTTTGGTATAATTTTTTTTCACACAAATCCGTTTTTAGTTATATATTTTTCTTTTTTACTATGAAGCCCAATTTATTAACAAAATTAAAAGCATGTGCCCTACAAAAGTAGTTCGAAAATTCCACCTGCTGCACGATACACAACTGTGCTTCCCTATAAATATTTGTGGCAGCCCTTTTAATCATATCCGGTGTCGCGGTTGGATACGCCAAGGTGATTTAAGTTGTCGAATGTATTTATTTGGCGCTCATGCTGGGCGTTTTTTAAATGCCGCCACAGGAAATAGTCTGTGGGTTAAGATCTGACTAGATGCAAATGATCTTTCAGGTAGATTTTACATATACCATATGTAGGATTGGAAACTTTTTTTTAAATAAAAAACACACTTCAATTTCGAAATTCAAGGAGCACAACATTATTTTAATGAATCGTTTGGCGACAAAGTTGAATGAATACAATATTATGTTTCATTTACATTTATTTGTATTCTTATTCATATAAGATATACAATATACATCTTTTAACTTATTGAACAAGCTTAGGATAATTACAATTATAATGATTTGTACAATCTGTACATAATTTGAAGACAGGAGATAAAGAAAAAAAGAAGAAAAAATAGTATAAAGAGAAAGATGAAAGACGAAATAAGAAAGGATGAAGAAATAGATCATTATTTAATTAATTATTTTCTTTATAATACTGGAAAACTTTCCTGCTAAAAGTATTTGTGTCGTTCGTACGCTTAATTTCCAGGGGTAAAAGATTCCAAAGCTGAATCGCATGCACGATTTGACGAGATGTATTAAGATACTTACACCTGGGTGTAATTAATTGCATGACTCTATGATTTCTTGCAAAACGTATTTTCTCAAAAAGATAATCCGGTGTTTTGGTGGTAATAATATTGTGTAGTGATAGTATGGTTCTGTATTTCATGAACGCCATTAAATTTCAGCCGGTTATTTGTTTACTGTAGTCAGAAATGTGTTCATGTCTATTAATACAAAATATGTATCTTGCGCAGCTATTATAGACTACTGTGAGTTTTCTTCTAGACTCATGATCCATATTGGAAAATATTTCGCAACCATAAAGGATGATAGGCAATACAAAGGATTTAACAAGTTTTAATTTAACGTAAGTTGGCAGGTAATTTGAAGTGGGACTTAGACCACGAAGTGCTACATAAATTTTCGATACAGTTTTACTTATATTAATATTCAGGTTCAGGTGTTGACCGAGATGAATACCAAGATTTTTAATTGTTTCTACATACTCGACAAGAGAGTGGTGTAAGAGAAGAGGGGGAAAAACCTCCGTATTTCTAGAACCACTTATCACCATAGCTTTTGTCTTTGCAGGGTTGAGACTTAGCCTGTTTACGATTGACCATTTACTAATTTTGTCTAGCTCACAATTCATGCTGTTTATTGCCTGGATTTTGTTTGATTTCGGAAACAGGGAGTATATTTGGAGCTCATCGGCGTATATATGATGTCCACAGGTGTTAAGTCGTTGAGAAATATCATTTATGAAACATGTAAACAGTAGAGGCCCTAACATGGAACCTTGTGGGACACCTGAGGGAACAAAAAGACAAGATGATTGTTTGATTTTGTGATAGACGAATTGTGAACGATTGCATAAATACGATGATATAAGATTGCATAAAGAGTTTTCAAATGAAAATTGTCTTTCGAGTTTCTTTAATAGTATAGTATGATTTACAGAATCAAATGCTTTTGAGAAGTCAAGAAATATAATTATACCCAACATATTCTTATCCAAACCGTTACGTAGATCCTCTGTAATGTTTAGTAAAGTATTGGTGCAGTTGTGCTTAGTGCGAAACCCCGACTGGTACTTTGCTATTGATTTGCTATCATTGAGATAGGTCTTCACTTGATGACTTTAAATGGTTTCAAACATTTTACTTAGAAACGTTAGTATTTCAATGGGTCGGTATTCTGGAATATTTGATAGTGAGGATTTTTTTACCGGTAGCCCTTTTGCGATTTTCCACCCATCAAGATAAACTGAGGTTGTGATTATAGTGTTCACAATGTGCGTGGATTGATGAAGAATAGTAGGTAAGAGAATTTTAGAAAACTTTGGTTGGACATTATCTGAACCCATGGCATTAGAATTGATTTTTAATATTGTCTTGCCCACTTCATTTTCGTCAACGCAAGAAAGCCAGAAGCTTCTTTCAAGATTGTTTTCTCGAATAAAAGAAGTCGACATAACCGGCCCGTTTGAGTTTTCACTATTGGAGACGAATTTTGAGTTAAGGTCTTCTAAGTCTGTAGTGCTAGGAATTGATGTCTTATCTGCTGTTAGTCCAATATGACGAACTTTTTTCCAAAACTTGGAGCTTGAGCTAACAGAGTCGAATTTGTGTTTGAAGACGTTTCTTTTTTTTCTCCGAATAAGGGTCGTTACTGCGATACGAGCAGCCTTGAGCTCCCTATGTAGGGATAAGCATTTGTATCGTCTTCACCTGGAGTACAAAAGGTTACGCTCTTTTATAAGGTCACGAATATCTTGAGCAAACCATGGAATGTTAGTTTTTTTAATCCTATTTATTTTAAGCGGGACATATTTATTAAACAAATATAGGATGATGCTATTCAGATATTCAACCTGAAAACTGGTATTGTTCGTGCTATAAATGGGCCACCAATTCAAACGACGACATTCAGCAAAAAGCTCTTCCAAGTTGGTATGAGAATACTAATATGATATAAATGTTGTATCATATATAAAAGAAGGAATTGCATCTATTGCTGTGCAAATCATGTCGTGATGGGAAAAAGAAGGAGCAAGAATTTAGTTATAGTGCATTACTAACCTGGGATGAGAAACCAAAACAAAGTCTAATAGAGAAGGCAAAATGAAGGGTGCAAAATGAGTTGGTTAATTGGAATTTACAAATGTTGAATTGAGTGCATCTATCATTTCTCGAGTTGTTCGATTTTCATTCCCTAAGATATTTAGATTAAAATCCCCACAGATAACGATTTTGGAGTGTAGCGGAGCTAGTTCCTCAGATACATCCCTTATGAGTGCATAATTGGCTACATCGGGTGTCATGTATACACAATCCATCAACATTTTATCCGTGTCACAGCCACCTATTACTTCAATAAACACATATTCCACAAGCTCACTCCTTGCCGATTTCTTTACGACATGAAACGTATAGTTCTTATTATTTTTAATGTAAATGGCGACCCCTCCCCCTCCTTTGCGCTGCCTATCACTCCGGAAAAGTTTCATATTATCTAGTCTAAACAGATTGGAATTCATATCTGACTCCAGCCAGGTTTCTGAAAGACAAAACATCAACCATGCTATCATTAAATATATAACGTAAATTGTCTATTTTGTTGCTTATGCTTTATGCGTTCAGGTAACATATGTTGAAGCCCTTTTTTTGTTTGCAAAGAACGTTGATTAAAATCTTAGACTCATCGATGGATCCCGCCTGCGCGTGTGAATTGTTACTCATTTCGAGTTACTAAAACACCTATTAATGTGACGAACAACACAAGCCATGCAGAAAAGTCAAAAAAAGTTACACACAATTTGAACAACAGCTCAATAGATTTAAAAACAGAGAAAGAGAAATATAAAACAAAGAAAGAAAAGTAAATAAACAGAGATAATTAAAGAGAAGAAACAGAATAGAAAGAAAAAAAAGAAAGAGAATAATAAAAAAGATAATTTTACATGTCATATGCAAGAAATTTGTCATCTTCATTGATCACGGTAATGGGTACTCGTGCTTGTTGCTGTTTGGCTTTGAGCAGTAATGGCATTTAGGGTCTCTTCATCATTAATAGTTATGTTTCTTCCATTTTTTGTGCTCTTACGACGACTAAGCCATTTGTCGTAGTAATAGAGAAAAGTTGCTTACGCTGCTTGAGACGGACTGCTCGATGTAAAAGCGAGCGATTTCTTTTGGTGAGACTTTCGTTCATGTAGATGTTAGCGCCAACATTCGGCTCTTCGTCCAGGCCAACATCACTGATGCGCAACTGCCTTTTCTCTTTCTTCCGATATTCGGCAATGGACTTCAATACAACATTTTTGTCGTGAGTTAAAGGAAATTTTAGAATTTTCGGTGGGTCGTTAGTGTTGTCCCGTTGTTGTACACGAAATATAGCTTCCATGGTCGGAGGTCTACATTCTACGGTGTGGCAGAGATGGTGAAAAATTGACTTCAGGTTTTCTTCGGACAACTGTGGAACTCCAAAGAGGATTGCGTCAGATGCAAGCTCCCTTCTCTCCAATACATCGCATTTGTTACTTAATTCAGTTAGCTTACCGGCAAGAGTTTTTGTTGTAAACGAATGTGTCTCCAATTTCTCCACACGTAATTGCAAATCCTTAAGAGACTGATCTAGTTTTTGTGCATAGTTTGACCAGTTTTCTTCAATGCGTGAAATCTGTAGAGTTATGTCATTGCGTAGGCTGCAGATTTCAGCAGAAAACCGAGTTAGGATTGTATCCGTGTGGTTATTTAGACGCTTTTTATGCACATCAATATTGAGAGGCTTCGGTGCTCCAGTAGCGATACTCTTAGAAGTTGGTGTGGCACTTTGCTTTGGTGTTATGCAGGCGGTTGCGTCTGATGCATTCCCTTGCCTTTTTTGGAGACGAGTAACCGGGGCGATGTTCGCGTTTGAGCTAATGTTTGATGTGTAAGCGGGTTTTTCCTTTGTGAAGAGTATTTGAAGTAATTTTGGTACTTCTATATTTAAGAATTACTGGGGTAAAACTACTGATTCTATTCACAAACGGAAAATTGCACTGACTTCTAATAAATTAACACTTCTAATGAGTTTATGTTGTACGAAAGGACCGAAAATAAATTGTTTTTATGGAACTAGCAAGAACACGTCTATTCACTCTGACATATCTGACATATCCTAGGGGATATACTGATTATTTAACTACACCACCGACTCCTCGAAAAGTTTGATGACGAATGGTTTGTTTCTCTCGTCCTCTTTTGTCTGCATGTTCGTATGTTTGTATGTTGGTGGCGAATTTATGCGTACGTGCTGTATGTAATTCCTTGTTCTCTGAATGTGTTATATGTTCCTGCATGTGCGTAACTGTCCTCTTCGTTGACTGGTGTGTGCATATGTACTCGGGTACCTACGTCGCTGTCTGTTATCAGCCGTCTGGTCGCCTAATCTTAAACCATTTGTTCTCTTTGTGAAGTACCGTATGATCTTATCGTTTGTTTGTTGAAGTTATCTGAATAATATTATGTTACCGCATCATGTTATTCGTCTGTCTGTCTGAGCTAAATCCAACATTCGGCTATCTTGACTTTTCGTCCGACCCGAATGAAGGGTTCCACCATTTTATGTTCTCGGTTATAGTCGTTGTCGTCTTTGGACCTTCGTTTGTCCCCACTTTGCTGACTTCATACCTTCCATGGTTGAGTCGTTTGGTGACTTTGTAGGGTCCTACGAACTTGGAACGCAACTTCATCCCAGTCCCGAATTGAGTGCGCTCAATGGCAACCAACTCATTCGTCTGATATTCGTGTTCCGGCATTCGAACCTTCTGTTCTGCACTGTATTGTGCTGATGTTATCCCGAGCTGTCGCCGTATTGTAGTACGTTCGGCATACAGCTCCTCCACCACTGCGTCATTCAACCATTCTTTAATATCCTGGTATTCGGGCATCCGCATGTCTATACCTGTTAATATCCTGAACGGATCGAATCTCGTGCTTCTCGTCGGAGAATTATTAATTAGCTCCTGCCCGCAGTCCATATGCTTCTACCAATTCTGCGGATTTCCCATGCACAACTTCGCCAACATTGGTATTGCAATCCTGTGCATCCTTTCAACCTGGCCATTATCTTCCGGGACACCTGTTGCTTTTAGCAAATGTTATATTGTTGTCCCTCTGTCAGCAATATTTCGTTTGGGACTACCGAATGTCGCAGCTTGTTTCTTCCAACTGTTGATCACTTCTCCTGGCCCCGTAATTTTAGTTGGGTAGAGCCACACGAATTTGGAGAACACGTCTACCACGACAAGTGGTACATTGACATGGTCAATGTGGTTTGTCCTCAACGGTTCTTCCTCTTTGTCGATGGGATTCAGCAAACCTTCCTTCCTTCCATCCTGAGTTTTCCTGATGGAAAAATGTCCCTGATGATGTGCCATGTCCATGAATTCTTTCTCCATTGCGGCTGGTACTACAATCTTCTCGTTGACCGGATCTTTACACGGGACTCCTGATTTGATGGAAAAGTCCTGGTACGTACGCGTCTCTAGGATCTCTCGCATTGCCTTAACCCAATTGTCTTTAAGCTGAGCTTCCTTTAGGCGGTGACTGAGCGAATTTTCCAGCATGAGGCAAGACACCCGACTTAAAGCATCCACGTGCCTCATCTTGGTACCGGACCGATGTCTGATTTCATAGTGGAAATCTTGGTGCCCATCTCGCTACTCGAACCGGTAAATCCTTCTTACTCATAGTCATAGTGAACGCATTGCAGTCAGTCACTATCCTGAACTACACTCCTAACATGTACACTCGCCACCTTTTGAACGCTTCTATGATGGCGAACAGCTCCAGCTCATACGAGTGGTATTTTTCCTCTGTCGTTGATGTTTTCCGGCTCATGTACTGCACTGGATGGAATTGTTCGTTTTCGTAATTTCTTTGCAATAGTACCGCTCCATGTCCATATTTCCTTGCATCTGCACGGATATCGGTCTCAGCTTTCTGATTGAATAGCTTAAGAACAGGTGCTTTGACGAGCGCTGTCTTAAGTTGCAGGAATGTTGCTACTTGTTCTACTCCCCACTCAAAGTTCTTTCCCTTACGCAGCAAGTCCGATAATGGTTTAGCCAGAAGAGCGTATCCGTCGATAAATCTCCTGAAGTAAGAGGTCAGGCCTAGGAAGCATTGAAGCGCTTTCCTATGCCGCGGTACTGGAAAGGTGTCAACTGCTCGTGACTTCTCCACCGAAGGAGGAATTCCACCTTATTCTTTAGAAATTGACACTTCTTCCACTTCTTCCACTTAATCCTTAGCCCATTATCAGCTGCCACTCTCAGGACTGTCCGTAGATTGCCAATCCCTTCCTCTTCGTCCCTCGTTGGTATTACTACGTCGTCCATGTACAACACCAGGACACCTGACTATTATTTCGCGGAACACTGCGAAAATATACCTTCCGAACACTGCAGGTGAATGGAAATTCCAAATGGCATGTAGAGGAACTCATATTGTCCTTCCGGCTTCACGAACGACGAGACCATAAAACGAACAATTGACTGTACAATACTTAAGAGGGTATGAATACTCTTAAAATGCCCGAGCATGTGTCAAGTTTTTCGGAAAATGGGATTGAGAGGGAGAGAAAGATTTTTGGGCTCAGTGATTATTTCGCTTCATGGGTGACATCCAACATTTTATGGGGAGACTAATTGTTAGTGTAAATTGACTTGTTGTTATTTTATTTTAGACAACCACTCATCTAACATGATTTTGGTTGCCTGAAAAAAGAAAGTCTTTCGGTCGGGGTTGGACACAAAGTCCTCCGATTGGGAAGTCAACACACTACCACTCGAGCCACGGCCACCCTTGTGGAAATTTGCAATAGCAGCAAATTGTGTGCTGAACATGCTGGCTGCAAAGTAATTGAATAAAAGATCGGAATAATTAAATCGTAGGCGCCATGCACTTTTTCCGATCGGAAGTGCAAAACCGTATGCTGCAAGAGAAATAGACCGAAAACCACACCAGAAATCTTTTTGGGCCATTTTCATTTTAAATGCATTTTTATTTTATCACTTCATTAATTATTACTTGCTATACAAAAAACGCTTAAAAATTAGCTTAATCAACTTAAAATTATCTTAATCTAACTTACTGGCCCCATGTGGACACTCTAAGTTAAACATAATTCTTACACTAGTGTCTTTCGACGTTCCTTACAGTGTATGATCATTTATTTTAATTCGCTTAAACTAGAACTAAGAAAATACATTTTGCTATCAAAAACTTAGTAGATGGACAAATTTTATTAATTTTTATAAAACTTATAAACTAAAACTTACAGACTACTTTAAAATAAATCCTAAGCCTACTTTTGAATTAACTTATTGTACAAGTATTATTTCTTTTTTTTTGGTGTGAGAAATCTTTTTTGGTATACGTTGTAGAATGGATTTTTTTTTATTAATCGAGCGCTGGTTGGTAATATAACAGCCGAAAGGCGGCGACAATAAAATAAATGTTTTTTTTGAAGCATGGTACTAAAGGTACCACTAAATAAACCACTACTTGCGGACGCGACTCTAAAACGCGATGTTTTCCATCCCGGGGAACACGATATGAACAACTATTTTTAACACACAAGTGTACTTATCTTTCTTTCCTAATTTTCCTAGTCTTCCCATTTCTAGTCCTGAGTTCTTCCATGTTTTCTCCTTACTGTTTTTTCCCTTTTCTCTCTAGGCTTCTTCCTTCTTTTTTTTTTCTCATTTTTTTCTTTTTCTTAAAACGATCGAACTTTTTCCTTTTATTTTTTTTCGCTTTTGTTTTTATTTATGTAAGACTTGCTTTAAACTTGTTGATGGTCAACCAAGAAGTGGTCACCCCTATTCCATCGATATTGGATCGGACCGTAGGTCTTACACATACGACCATTCATACAACCGTTCATACCGATGCAAAGGGCAAATTTCTTGGTCTTTGTGCGCAACATTCCACAGTTTTGCTGAAATGTGCCACCATGCTTTGGACTTCTGTTGCCTCCACTCTCACAAACACACACCCATGAAGGGCTCATTCTTATTTCCCACGTCTGGGGAAAATTTCCGCATGTTTGGGATTTCCCTTTGGGCCGAGCTAATATTTCCCTTACGATCAATCATTGGGGTTGCATTCAGTCTCAATGCAACACCAGTCCTTCCCAAAAGATAAAAAAAAGGAAAAAGATAATTTGCCAAACAATATATGGCCTACTCGCGTTTATATAGTATGTCCTGATAATAATCTGTTTCTAGTCATGATCGGATGGGGTATCGTGAGGGCGAAACAAGGAACTACTCATATGACAAGACTATTGGAGGGAGTTTTTCCTTTGAGCGCTACCCAATATAAATTAACCATCGACATCCCGGTGAAACTTTTTGTCTTAAATTTCGTTAGTACGGGGCACGCAAATGGGGGTCCAGTCCTTACAAATAACTTCTTCTACAATGACTTTTGTTTATTTATGGTTCGATGGGCAATCGTCCGCCACCGAATAGGGCGTCAGTAATTCTATATCTTCTGGGGTTTATTGCACGCAGAGGGTTCCAGACCGTCCATCTGGCTCTAGACGCAAAAGCACTTAACCACATTTGAGGATCTTAGTGGATCCCGGTTGAGCCCCCAATTGTAGGACTGGACACTTTTGTTCAAATAAAAAACACACTTCAATTTCAAAATTGAATAAACAGTACTCTATTTTTACTATATCGTTTGGCGACGAAGTTGAACGGATACAATATTATGTTTCCTAGGGGATATACTGATTATCTTACTACACAACCGACTCCTCGAAACGTTTGGTGACGAATGACTGCTGAGTGGTTTGTTTCTCTCGTCCTCTTTTGTCTGTATTTTCGTATGTTTGTATGTTGGTGGAGAATTTGTGCGTACGTGCTGTACGTCATTCCTTGTTCTCTGAATCTGTTATATATTTCTGCATGTGCGTAACTGTCTTCTTCGTTGACTGGTGTGTGCATATGTACTCGGACGGCCAGGCGGACGGCCTGTAGACTCTAAGGGACGGACGGTCTGCCCACTGTGATGCCCCGAGATGCCTTATACCCAGCAATGGCCGCGAGCCCAACCTAAATAAGAATTGTTTGCAAAAAAAAAGGAAGATTTGTAAGAACCCCCTACCCTCAAAAAGAAAACGTAAACCAAATGTAAAGGAAAGCCCACAACTCCCCGCTGTCGTTTTCTGCCTGTAAGTCTGCAAGAAGGTTTACGGTCCCCCATCTCGTACCCCTAATGAGCTTTTAAAATAGTTTTCTGCCTATGCGCCGGTCTCAAATTTTAGCTCCTAACGCTTTAGCTTTGTCAGAGGGTCAGAGGCTTGGCTCGAACCAAAGCAATCACTTAGACGACAAAACAAACACAACTTACAAACATGACCCACAAATACTACCCACAAACATCGACAATGGTGATTGGCTGGGGATTTGAGGAGAGGCTGTTAGAGTTCTGGATGTGATTCCCTTTGCTCTATCAGCTGAATTGATAGAACCCCATGTGTGCGTATGTTCATGTGTGTGTGAGTGGTGATGGTGGCCAAAAAGCGCGGTAAGCTCACTTTTCGATAGCTTACCGTCTTAGTGGCCAGAGCCCACAAAAAAAAAGAAAAAAAAAAACAGAGAATAAAAGTACAGGAGACAAAAGAAAAAAAAACAAAAACCAACTTTTACAAAAATAATAACCGAAAAAACGATAACCATACCGAGCAGAAAAATGAGGACGAGAGCACGAACAAGAACAAGAACATTGGTTGTGGCGGAGAAAGCTTACCCTCCTCCACCAACAGAAATCCCAGATACAGAGCGACCCCCCATTGGCAGGAAAACCCGAAACAGCTAAGTACCCCTTTTGCTTTCCATATTAACGTACGTATTTTTTCCGCGGCTAGACCGACATCACCGTAACCGTAAGCCTTCTTACCGTTTTGAATTGTACCGTAGTGAGACGGTAAGTTATTCAAGTTATTTAGGTGCGCGTTTGAGTTACCGGTTCGACAACGCGGAATTGTGGTTTTCGTCGGCCGAAGCAACAGTCAACGAGTACTTTAAAGAAAAAAAAGAGAAAACATTTTACGCTTCATTTTCTTTTCGGCATACCCTGTATCCCACTCTGTGATAAATTACACGCATTAATTCCCCATCAGGGAAAAACAATTTTGCATTTTTTTTGTCATCTGTTTTCCCAATTTTCGCAACAAAAATTGGGTGGCGCCTATTTGTTGTTTACTATCTTTTGCTTTAAACGATCCTGGAACCCCCAGCGACATCACATCTGCTTGTTGCAATTTTCGCGATTCCCTTTTGGGCTCTCCAATTGGCTGTGCATATTTGCCTTCATTCGCATCTCAACCACCATCCGCGTGGTTGCGGGTTTTTTTTCTTCTCGTTTTCGGTTTTTTTAAAGTTTGATTTGGTTGCCGGTAGCCCGGCTCCGCTGGCAATTAACAATCGTAAAATCTAAATTCGCGAATTTTGTAACAAATTGACGCCCAGACGTGGGGCTCAAAACCAATAGTAATATAAGAAAAAAATTGAATTTGTACCAAAGGAGTACGAGAGTGGCTTACGGGATGTGTCTTCGTTTTTTGTGCAAATAATCGTTGTTGTTTTTTCAGATTTTAATTAGTGAGAAGTGTTCTCTAAGAAGAACTGTCATCGGTGGATAGTGCGGATTTGACCTGCAATTCAAGACACATCGAGGGAGGTTACATATATACATTAGTACAAACAAACATTTATATTTACATCGGTGGAACTTTTAAAATCCCAGGTCGTTTTACCCTGAGTTTCAAGTAGGTTCTTATTTTGTTTTTAATTGCAATTGTCATTGGTGGCCCTGAACATCCATACGTACATATATCAACAAATAAACATATATATATATTTACTTGCGTGATATGCATAAATACATACATTTATTTGTAGTAACATTTACAAATTTCAAATACATTTTAATTACATGTTTACAATTACATTTGAACCTTTTTCACACAACACATTTATTTTACATTAACATATATACATATAAATTTCTTGGGTTTTGTTTTGGGAATTTTTCTTATTTTGGTGTTCTTATTGGGAACGGTTTTTTTTCTTTTTCTCCATTTGTTTCGTGGGGGATTCTGAACCTTTTTGTTTAATACCTTTCTGTCGTGTTTTCTTCTACTTTTAACATGGAAATAAATCGATTGAGTCAGGACGAGCTCGCCTACGAACTGGAGTGTAGGGGCTTGTTACCTGACACAGTCGATAAAATGAGGAAGTCGTTACGGGCAGTGCGAACGCTCGAGCGGATGACGTCACTCAAACCCGGCGATTACCCTTTTGCGTTCTCCGTCGATAGGGAAGCCGTTCAACTAAAGGTGTTGGAAATCGAGAAGTTGCTGAAGAACCCTCCGGTACCCTCCGGAGTACTGCAAGGTATTTACGAAGATCGAATGGGCCATTTCACGGGTTGAACGATCCCAGCCCACTACCGACGAAGAAGTACATCAGAAAAAGAACCTCAAGACCGATCTGATGCTGCTGATGGCCTCCCTAGAAGATGATGACAACGATGAAGAAGTCGACGAACCTTTAGAAGAAGAGCAGCAGGACTATAGAACCCCCATTCCCTGCCCTAGGTTATCGATTAGGATTCCATCCACCCCCCAAGCAACACAGTTACCTCTTCCAGGAGAACACCCGACAATTGAAAGTTGCTCGGAACGAATCGGCAAGTGGGATCTCAAGTTCACTGGCGAACGGTGCGGTTCATCAGTGAACTCGTTTCTAGAACGGGTCGAAGAGCTTCGAAGGCACTTATGTGGTATAGGGCAATTAGGAAAACAGTTTTTTCTTGGCAGTGTTTAGTTAGGGAGTTGAAGTTGGAGTTCTTGCCTCCCAATTATGAAGACGCATTATTGGATGAAATTCGTCGAGGACCCAACGGAAGGAAGAATCCATCGGAGTCTACGTGGCTATCATGGAAAATATGTTCGGTCGATTGTCGGAGCCGCTCACGACGGGAGCGGCGGAAGCTGAGAATAGTGCAACGAAACTTGGCACAGTTCTACCAAACTCAATTGGGTTTGGCACATCCCAAGTCTATCCCAGATTTGGTCGCTTTGGGACGGAAGTTGGAGACGGTCCGAGCGAATGTAGAGACATTTGCGCCACCTCCTACTCGTTCACGCCACCTCTTCGAACCCGAGTTGGCATTCGTGGCAATCGAGGAACCAAGGGCGGCAGAGCGTAGGTCAACTCAACCAAGACTATCGGTACTTAGTAAGGAACCTCAGCCGAGTAGGCGGTTGAGGTGCTTCAATTGCAATCAGGAAGGCCATATTTCCGCTAACTGTTCCGCTCCTTGGCGATGTATAGGGTGTGGTAAGCTAGGAGTTCTTAGGAAAGATTGTTCTCAATGTTCGGGAAATGGTCGTCGGACTCCTGCACCAGCAGAACAGGAGCGCCGGCGAAATTATATAGGTTGCATGCTTGCTTGGGATTGACGGAGGAAGTTCATTTAGGTTTCACACTTGAGGATAAGGAAGAAAGCCTGCAACTGACTTAGGCGTCAGAAAGAGTGTTTGACGATATGGCGGAAGGCATCGGGTGCACACATCTGGAGCACAGGATAAGGATGGCTTCGGAACCAATAAAGCAGTGATACTACCCGGTATCCCCTGCGGTTCAGACCCATAACCCCGCGAACAAATCTCCAAATGTTAGGGAAAATAGGAAAAATATAGCTAGGGAAGATAGGGAAAGCGACAGGGGATCAGGGCAATTAAATAGAAATAAAACAGTTGGAGATAGGGAACTGGGGTCAGAAGCTAGTGACCTAGATATAGTGCAAGGAACTGAAATGTTCGAGCTAGAGCGTAGGTTTAGACAGCTTGGGGAAGATATTAGTAAAAGGCTGGCGGCGGCGACCTCGAAGGCGCCTAAGACATATAACTTACGGCGGAGAAATATACAATATCTCCCCAACGAGGTTGTATGGCGTAGGAACTTCATGGTTTCCCCCTGGACGTACGTGCTCCAGGACGGGTGTGGCACGTCAATGATCTGAAGCCATACCGCGACGACCGCGAGGACCCCGAAGATGACCTTAGTTGTTTAACGAACATGGTCCGTTATGCTAAGAGTTAAGGAGAGCATAAGTTCGATGACGTAACCGAGCCATCACAAGTGCTGATGGTAGAGATGAATGTTTCCCGTAGTTAGACCGTAGTCTCCTCTTTTGTGTTGTTTTACCTTTTCTTTTTTTTGGCTTCAGGCCACTCTTAGTCTAGTAGTAAGCCCGTCAATAGAAATGTGAGGGCACATTTCCTCGGAGGTAAGGATGGGGGTTGTTGCGTGCTAATCACGCCCCAAATATCCTCCAGTCCAAATCCCTCTTGTTATCTTTTGGCCTTATTTCTTCTCCTTACCTTTCTGGTCTTGTCCCTTCTCTTTTCTTCCCCTATCACTCTCTGGTAGCCATGGCACAGGCTGGATTCACTGGATCCTTTGGACTCAGTTCCTTCGCTCCCCCTACCGCTCCAGAGGTGACTCTAGGTTCCACGAGGATAGAGCCAGGCTGATGGCCTGTAGACTCTAGCGGACGGACGGTCCGCTCCCTGTGATACGCCGAGATGCCTTATACCCATCAATGGCCGCGAGCCCAACCTAAATAAGAATTGTTTGCAAAAAAAAGGAAGATTTGTAAGAACCCCCTACCCTCAAAAAGAAAACGTAAACCAAATGTAAAGGAAAGCCCACCACTCCCCGCTGTCGTTTTCTGCCTGTAAGTCTGCAAGAAGGTTTACGGTCCCCCATCTCGTACCCCTAATGAGCTTTTAAAATAGTTTTCCTACCTATGCGCCGGTCTCAAATTTTAGCTCCTAACGCTTTAGCTTTGTCAGAGGGTCAGAGGTTTGGCTCGAACCAAAGCAATCACTTAGACGACAAAACAAACATAACTTACAAACATGACCCACAAATACCACCCACAAACATCGACAAGTGTGATTGACTTATAGCCAATCGATAGCTTATCGTCTTAGCGGCAAGAGCTCACAAAAAAAAAGAAAAAAAAATACAGGGAACAAAAGTACAGGAGACAAAAGAACAAAAAAACAAAAACCAACTAATACAAAAATAATAACCAAAAACACGATAACCATACCGAGCAGAAAAACGAGGATGAGAACAAGAACAAGAACAAGAACACGAACAACCAAACACAAAACGCAGATCACTCGAAAAAAAAGAGACACCAGCAAACAAACCGAGAAAACCACCGACACCCAAGACGACTACAGAACGAAGGAATTGATTTTGGCGGAGAAAGCTTGCCCTCCTCCACCAACAGAAATCCCAGATACAGGGCGACGCCGCATAGGCAGGAAAACCCGAAACAGCTAAGTGCCCCTTTTGCTTTCCATATAAACGTACGTATTTTTGCCGCGGCTGGACCGACATCACCGTAACCGTAATTGGGTGGCGCCTATCTGTTGTTTACTATCTTTTGCTTTAAATGGTCCTGGAACCCCCAGCGACATCACAGCTGCTTGTTGCAATTTTTGCGATTCCCTTTTGGGCTCTCCATTCGGCTGTGCATATTTGCCTTCATCCGCATCTCAACCACCATCCGGGTGGTTGCGGGTTTTTTTTCTTCTCGTTTTCATTTTTTCTAAAGTTTGATTTGGTTGCCGCTGGCAATTAACAATCGTAATCGTGTCTGTCTGACACAAATCCCACATATACTATATATAGAAGATAGTTTTTTTGCTGGGTATATCTCAAAGTGCAAGATGTGAATAATTTAAACAAATTAATTTATAGGATAATGACGAAGAAATTTGATATTTAAAAATTTCTATAGAGTAGAACTTAAATTGTAGAGCTATCCATACTTTAGGACCTCCTTCAGCCTAGAAATGGTAGTTATGAAAACCATCACGAATAAAAATGGCATCTTCGTACATATAAGGTTAATCGTTCTTTTAACGATCTTTAGGGTACGAGCGTATTCGTGGAAATTTTATCGCGAAACAATCGCAAATCTCTGTCACTTAGGAGCACGTTTGGTCCCTCGTTTTGTATCTGTGGTTCAACTACACTTACTGTGCGAACGCGATTCATAAGTTGATTTAAAACATGGTCGCAGCAGCCATGTTCTGTAACTCTCGCATCGAGAAATTTCTTGATGGAACGCTGGAAATTGAATGAAAATACATTTTCTATCATTAATATGTTTCTGTAACTCCCAATGTCGAAAAATTTTTCCCACGAAACTTTTCGAAAAGAAATGACTAGCATGACTACATGGTAGCAAATTAATCCTTTTCGGCACTAGCATCCAACATTAAGGACAAATTAAGGTGAAAAGAATATTCTTCACTTTGTAATGCATTTTAACAATCAAAAACAATTAAAAATCGCACACTAAAACTTAAATCAAATGAAGTGCAAAGAGAAAAGCAGAGATGCTGAAGAAGCTAGATTCTTCGAATTGAATATAGACAACCTTCATTTCATTAGAATCAATTCCTCCGTAACTTGTTCTTGACGGTTTTACTAACTTGTTATCAACTATTAGCTCTTTCTTATACTCAAAAGCTTAGACGTAGTTATTAATTCATTATAATTTATATAATCCAATATTCTTTAAATCCCTTTTTTTTCTGGTTTATAATTTTAAATAATTTTTTTTCGCTAAAAATATGTAAGAAATTGGGCTTTCATAAAACAAGGAAAAAAAGATATTAAGTAAAATAATATTAAATACTTAAGTCGAAAAAACAAATTTGAAATCAAAAAGTGCGGGAATAAACTGCTTACCGCTCTTGTGTAAATAAAAGCAAAAATCAGAAATCAGTTGCAGTTTGGCAAAGAAGGAGCCAGTTAAAAGAAACGAGATCAAAAATCTAAAAAACCGTTATAAGTCGAAAAGGAAGCGAAGACGAGAGAATTGCCTCTTAAGTTTTCGACTTAAAATGAACTCAGTAATTCATGGGTTTCTTCTGCAGCGTTGACTGTCGGACACCCTACATATATGTGTAAATTACTTATAGGAGACATTCTCAAGCTTTGGCTAAGGTAAATCTGGGAATAAATGCATTATTAAAACAAATGTATATTCTTGCTAGTTGAGAGGTAGCCACTTCTTTAAAAAAATATTTTAAGAGGATAATAAGAATGATTGACATAGTGGAAGAATTTTTAATTTCCGAGACAAAATTAAATAATAACACAAACATCATGTTTTTGGGCAAAAGTTGTAGAGAAACAAAATCGATCTCTTCTCCAGCATGCTGTTCGCATGAACAAGAAACAAACAACATGCGATGTTAATGAGACTGATGCCTCTGTAGTTGGCGCAGTTCAGCGGGTCTCCTTTCTTGAGAATCGGACAAACAATGCTGAGGTTCCATTCACCGGGTATACTTTTGTCTGACCATATTTTATAGATGCGTTGCTGTATGCTCCTTACCTAGTCATCGCCTGCTGCTTTGAAGAGCTTGGCAGTCAGGCCGTCCGCTCCAGCAGCTTTGTTGGACTTAAGCTTCGATACAGCTACCTTCACTTCATCCAGGTCGGGTGGACGGAATTCTTGGTCATCATCGTCTAGCTTGAATGGTTAGTTCTATCTGGCAGCCATATTTGGTTCGTCATCGCCGTTAAACAGTCTGCAGAAATGGGCTTTCCAAATCCTCAGCATCTACTGCGATTCTACTACAATTGTTGCGGTAAATTTTCCCGCAACAAGGTGTACCCTCTTCCCTATTCTTGTCCCTTCGTTCCCTCTTTTCTTTGAGTGGGATGACCGAGCTCTGGCGGAGGTGGAGGGCAGCCATGGTCCCATCAGCCATGGTCCCATCAGCCATTGGCCCACCGACCACAGACCTCGGAAAGAACCCACATAGGTTTACGGGCGGTTATCCTCAGAGGACGACGAGGTGGTTCGGTTGGTGAAGCCCTAGGGACGGTAGGGAGACTCACGACGAACCAGGAGCCCAGGTTGCGACAGGAGGTCCACCAAGACCACCGTTGTCAGAGCCCGTAGGCTAGACGGGAGACTCGCAACGGGCAGCATCAGACAGGACGTCTGAAAGTCACCGACGGGTGGAGATGGACCGTCCTTTCTAGCCAGACACCCCAACACGATGATGATGGGTGGGGGAGGACGATCCCCGAAACTTACACCCCAACGAAAGCCAAGTTATATAAAGGCTTGAGGATTCCCACATCTTGCCATCGATGTGGAGACAAGAAGCATCACATCTCGTAATCGATGTGGATGCCAACGTTGAAATGTGTAAGGGGGAAGAGACGACGATCTCTTTTATAGCTACACCCCCAACGAGGGAGCTACGGAGGAGCGACGGAGGTGTGTGGGCGGACAGCCAGCATAATCGAACACATCCCAACGACGCACCAGCTGTAAGAGTCAGGTTCGATAGGTGAAGGGACGACGACCCCTTTGAAGCCAGCACCCCACCGATGGAGCACCAAGGGAGCAGCAGAGGCTGTAGGCGGACGGCCGAGTTACGAGACAGCCTCCAACGTGGGAACATAAAAACATTAATAAAAATAACAATAAACAAAAACAATAAACCACATCAAATATAAACAATAACAACAACAACAAAAAATAACAACAACTATAAACAATAACAACAACAACAATAATATAAACAATAATAACAACATAATAAAAACAAAACCATACCGAAATACCAAGCGGGCAGAATGGCCCACAACATAAACGAAAACAAAAACCGAAGAAGTAAAATACATAATTATGTAAGGAATGACCCGCTATTGGTCAGTCCCCCCATTCACCCCAAATCTGAACGCCGATCCACCGGAGTAAGTAGGGACCCGGGGTATATAAGCACAAAGGCACATATACTTAGCTTTGTTTGGGGCGGCGGTTTAGAGAATGGCTAGACCGGGGTATAATCAGATTAGGATTATACCCACACAACCTTCTTCCTTCATCCCAACACTCCAGTGATCTCCGATCATACTTTCTTCCTCCTTCGCGGTTGTTGCAAAGTTTGCTAGTTGTGTAGCTGGAAACCCCGTTGTTGGGTTCACTAGAGCCAAATGATTGTATGTGTGAGTGAGTGTGAGAATGCATGTGAGAATCTGTCGAGAGCTGGTGGAAAGGAAAAGATCTGGAAGTCACTTTTTTGACGACCAGCAATCTAAGAGGGTCAGCTTAGAGGTTTTTTTTATTCGTGCGATTTGTTTTTTTTTTGTTATTGGGAATTGCGAAAAGCAATTTTTCTTTTGAAGTTAAAAGGTGTTTAGAGTAGTTTTTAATAAAATCGCGGGTTCGTTGTGAGCAAAAAAAAGCGAAAAGAGACAAGGATTATAAGGAGAAAGGAAGTGGATCGGGATAGAAAAAGGAATAGCAGGACGGAGGGGGAAGATGCAGAACCGCCAGGAGATAGAAATTCAGCTAAGTATAGTGTAGTGTAGTGGGAAAAAAAAGGAAAATCGTTTTTTTCCCCCGTTAATTGAAAAGAAAAATAAAACTCCTGTAGGCCGTGCGTGCGTGGGAAATTCTCGAGAAAAGACGAGACACGCGACCCGCTAGTTTGTTGTTTGAATCGTTTGGGACTTTTTAAATAGCGGGTCACTCTATCGGCGAGTTTTCCGTTAATTTCTTTTTTTTTGTTTTTCAATAAATCGTCGTGCTCGAACGGAGCCTTTATAACGTTTTAAACCATTGCCTTTTTGTTCTTTTTTTTATCGTGATTCTTTTCGGGGAAGATTTTCATTTCGTTGTTTTCCGTTCGGTTTTTTTTCCTTTCTTTCGTTGTGGTTTCGTGATTCCAAGAAAAAAAAAATCACGTGGCGCTCAACTTCGGTTTTCTTGTGATTTTGTTGCCCAGGTCTAGCTGCCATCAAAGCGCTACCTGGAGGTTTCGGGAACCCACATCTGGAATTAGTGCGGATTCCAGAAAGTTATTTTTGATTCGGGGCAACTGTGATTGTTGCCGAGGATCAATCATAACACAATGTTCCCTTGTTCATCTCTACAGGCTTCGGTTCGGGGTTTACCTTTTGGTAAAACTTCCGAACCTCATTCCTGGAGTAGCATCTCTCAATTTCCTCGACCGCGCGCTTCTCATGCTCTTTCTTCTTCCACCTGAGGAGTTGGTTTTCGTCTCTCCTCTTCTGCTCATAGAGCTCGTGAGCAGGTTGGTACTTTTTTGCAGTACCGCATTGCATGCTTTTTGCTTAACTGAATGTGCTTGCCGGCATTTATCCTCGAACCAGGGGTTTCGTTGTGGTGGACGAGTGAAACCCAGCACTTCAGAAGCGGCATCTTTGATGGCGTTTTGGCAGTGATTCCAGTGGTCTTCGATGCTTTATGCTGGCGGCATTGGGCCTCTTAAGAGATTAAGAGCCACTCGATCGGAAAAGGACTTGTCGATTTCTTGCGATTGTGGCCGTCTGACGTCGAATTTCCTCACAGCATTAGTTTGTCTTGGCGTAGTTTGGGATATCCGCAACGGTACTTCGGCTACAACAAGGTAAGGGCCCGAGTCGATGTTGGCTCCTCGGAACGTACGGACATCCATAATACTGGAGGAGTGTCTTGCGTCGATCGCAATGTGATCAATCTGGTTGACTGTTGATTTATCAGGAGTTCTCCAAGTCGCCTTGTGTATGTCGAGATGTGGGAACCGCGTGCTAGCTACGACAATGTTTCGTCCTGCCGCAAAGTCGACTAGCCTGAATCCGGTGTCGGAGGTGGTGTCGTGCAGGCTATATTTTCAAATCGTTCCACCAAAGATACCCTCTCTTCCTAGTTGTTCCTTAAAATCACCAAGGACAGTTTTAATGTCATAGCTAGGGCATTGCTCGTAGGTCTTGTTAAGGGGCTCATAGAGGGCATCCTTGGTGTTTTCAGCTTTCTGCTCTGTGGGGACATGCGCGCATATGGGGCTAATGTTGGTGAATTAAGCCTTGATACGGATTGCTACGAGGTGCTCGCTCACATGCCGGAAGCTCAGGAGTTCTAGTCTTAGTCTGACAACTAAGCGCTGCTTTTGCCGTCGTTAACAATTACCGTAGTAGATATCGCAGTTTTTCATCTTCTTTTTTCAGGCCCATCCCATCGCATTTCTTGGATGGCGGTTATGTCTGCTTTGCAGCAATCTAGGGCCTCCGCTAGTTGTGGGGCTGCACGTCATCTATGAAGGGACCTAACAGTCCACGTGCATATCCGAAGCTCATTGTCCTTAAAGCGTTTGCATGGGTTGTCAACAGTAGATCAGTTCATATCCGATGCTTGCTGATGGCCGGGCAGCTATAGTGGCATCACCCTCAACCTGGTGGACCTGTTCCATCTTTAATGCCCCTAGGACGAGTGGTCGATTAGACTGAAGCCAGTAACCCGTTCTGGGATGTGAGCGCTGCCGTTGGCCCATATAGGGCTCGTCCGCCACCATCTCTTTTCCAAGACCCTGACTTAGTCCTGGAAATCCTTACCGGCCTGAGCTCCAAATATGTCGGAATAGCCCGGATAAGGTCTTGTTTCGTTTTTCCGACACTAATCCTGATTTATGGTGCAGTAAACTTGCCATTTGTCCCCTTCACTTCGCAATCTCCAGTGAGATTCCCAAATGGCGACGCGGGGAGTCGTGCAGTAGGATATATTAGCAGAGCTGCAAGATGTTCGGCTACTGAGGCTCATTCTCGTTATTTTAAGAACCAGCACCTGTCGGAAGATGCTACTTCTACGAGGCCTAATACTAATCGTCGCCATCATGTCATTAGACATACTGTACCTATTGTTGCGGTAAATTTTTCTGCAACAAAATCTACCCTCTGCTTTGCTCATGTCCTTTCATCCCCTCTTTTTCTTTGAGTGGGAAGACGGAGCTCTGGCGGAGGTGGAGGGTAGCCATGGTTCCATCAGCCAGTGGGACACCGACCGCATACCTGGGAAAGATCCCACATAAGTTCACGGGCTATTTTACTCTCAGAGCAGGACGAAGGGGTTCGGTCGGTGAAGCCCTTAAAACGGTAGGGAGATTCACGATGAACCCAGGGTGCGACAGAAGATCCACCAAGAACGCAGTTGTTGGAGCCCGTACGCTAGACGGCAGACCCGCAAGGGGCAGCAGCAAACAGGATGTCTTAAAAGTGGTGACGGATGGGGACGTACGGTCCTTTATAGCCAAAAACTCCAACGCGATGATGACGGGTTGGGAGGACGATCGCTGGAGCTAACACCCCAACGAAAGCCTTAGACACAAAGGGTTGAGGAATTCCACATCCTGCAACCGATGTGGGTACAAATGCCAGCACCATATCCCAACATTGATGTGGATACTACTAGCTTGATAGCTAGCAGAGGCAAAGCGGTTGAAGGGGGAAGAGATGATGATCGCTTTTATGGCCACATCGAGGGAGCAGCGGAAGGGCGACGGTGGTGTGCAAGCAGACGGCCAAGAGAAATCTTTCAAAGTTCGGTTCGATGAGGGAAGGGACGTTGACCCCTGTTATAATAGGGTATACATGCACATACACATTCACATCATGTAGCCAGCTCTTTCCACTTTTAAACCAGTCACTAATAAATACTACTTACAAACGGACGTCTTTTAATCAACATTACAACATGGTGTCAGGTATTATAATATAATATTCAAATGCAATTAAGTTATTTAACACCGTGAATAGTAGCCATTACACATGTATCACGCGAATAGTGACCTTCAAGAAAGTTCGAGTGAAGATGTGGAAGAAAACGTAAAGCGAGAGTTGGAAACCCTTAAAAGAAAAAGTGAAGTGAAAAAGTGAATGGGCTATGAACACAAATGAAAACCAGTTGGAAAATTTTGAGATAGCTGCACACTTGACAGGTAAATCGGATCCACAATGCGTAGCGATTTTAGAAGCGTTTTTGAGTTTTTTTTTAGTTTTATCTCAAATGAAAATTTTAGACACAAACAACGAAAGTAAATTCAAGGTACGGGCGATTTTTATGCAATACAGCAAAACAGGAGAGAGCTGATTAAGAGTTGTTCATATACAGAAAACCAAGAAGATGATTTTATGTGTGGTCGCATAATACCAGGGATTATAAGCAACGAGATGAAAAAAAAGCTTCTAATGACGGAAGATTTGACATTGCAAAATTCCATAGATATATGCAAACTAGTCTGTAAGTAATAAGACTTGAGTATATTGTAGAGATTCTGTTTCTATATATGGAAACCACTCTTTTCTGTGTTGTAATAGGTTATAACATTTCAGTTTTTTCAGAACAGTTTGTATATTTGTTTAAAATGGTGCTTAATATTTTAAATGTTGCTAAACATGTTACAGATTCTAATTGACATTTGTTTAAGTTTGTTCGATTAATAAATAGAGTTGACAATTCTAAGCTTATTTATTTATTTAACATTAATCATTTGAAAATAGATTCACAAACACCATAGATATATGCATACTAATCGAACAGTCAACAGAGAGAGTGAAAAACATATCAAACGCTGACAAAGAAATCAATCACGAAACACATGAAGCCAATAGAATATATAAAAGAAATCAATAGTCGAATAGATCGTCCGCGTATCTACATACAACATACATGCAAAAAAAACAAAGTGTGCAGTTACTGTGGTTACTCTCATCAAAGAGGCAAATGTGCCGCTTATGGAATAATAAGTAAAAATTGCAACGGAAAATATCAATTCAGTTCAGTTTGCACTGCTAATCAAAACACATATGATGATAGAAGAAACAACAAAACTAGGAATATGGTTGGGAAAGAGGGTAACATATATGCAGTTGAAGACGACAGTCACACAACGGACGATGTCCAATCAGTTGGCAATGAAGATAAAAAGAGTGTAGTTAGGAGAAATATAGAGTTTGTCAAAACAACAGGAAAATGGCATGCATTAGAAAAGATAAAGTGTATAATTGACACAGGGGCATCATGCAATATTATGAGCTACAAGTTGTTCTCAAAGTAAAATGGGCGTTTATTTAACAAAAGTGCTGCAAAATTAAAAAGTTTCAGTGGACATATATTAAAATCAGTCGGCGAAGGGAGATTGACCTGTATTTCCAACGGCGTGAAATAGATATTATCTTCTTTTTCAGTTGCTGAACTCTGAGTGTGAAGTTATAGTTGGTTCCAAAGATTCTATTACAATGAAAATCATCCAAGTTAATAGATTAAAATTTTTAAATCGCACAGCATCGGAAATTCTGACAGAATATAAGGATGTTTTTAAAGGCTATGGAGAAATAAAAACACCTCTAGAGTTGGAAATTGATCAAAATACTCACCCAAAACAGCAACAACTCAGACGAATTCCCTTGACAATACGCAACGAACTCAAACAAAAGTTAGATGAATTGGAAAGCCGCAAAATTATCAAGATCATCATACGCCCTGGATCAGCAATTTAGTTTTGGTAAGGCGAAACAACAAAATTCGTATATGTCTTGATCCAACTGCAGTAAATAATGTTCTTTGACGTATTAACTACCAAATACCTCCCAAACTTATCAAAAGCAAAAGTTTTCAGCACATGAGATGCAAAAAACGGGTTTTGGCAAGTACCTTTGGATGAGACGAGCAGAGCACTGACTACGTTTTGGACTCCTTTTGGCAGGTACTGGTGGTATCGAATGCCGTTTAGTATTTCTCCAGCACCTGAATATTGGAAATGGATTAGTTGGAATAAAGGTCATTGCAGACGACATCCTGGTATTTGGGAAAGGCGATACTTTCGAAGAAGCAACGGTAGACCAAAATAAGAATCCTTCGAATCTACTTTCTAGACTAAGAAAACACAACATCAAATTGAATCCGGACAAAACGAAGCTTATGATGGAACAGGTACCTTTTTATGGATACTCGTATTTGCAGACAAACGAAGGACTAAAAATTGATAGCAGCAAAGTTGATGCAATTATGAACATGCCGCCACCGACAACCAAAGCAGAAACTCAAACATTTACTGGCCTTTGTACGTATCTTTCACGACTTTTACCTAATCTCTCTTCTATTGCAGCTCCATTACGTGAAATCTGTAAAGTCAATGTAATATGGCAACGGGGCACCGATGAAGAGAACGCGTTCCAATCCTTGAAACAAATGATAATTAAATCACCTATGTTGCAATATTATAACGTCGATAAAAACGTGACTTTGCAATGTGACGCAAGCCAAAAGGGATTAAGAGCTGTGCTGATGCAGGAAGGCCATCCAGGAGCGTTTGCTTCCAGGACGCTTACAAAAACGGAGCAATAGTATGCACAAATAGAAAACGAGTGCCTGGCAATGCTAACCTACCCTTGTAAACTATTTTCAAGAAATCGATACTTGACACTTCCAGGTGCTTGCAGACAATGAGACTTAGTCTGCAGAGATATAACTTTAATCTCATATACAAAAAAGGTAAATTGGTATATATTGCGAATGCACTATCTAGAGCGTCACTTAAAACAAACAGTGCAGAATTCACTAAAAGAGATGACATCTATCGAATGGACAACCTTGAGAGCTTGATGACAGAGATTAAAAAAATTAATATAATAAAAGAAATGAAGAACGTCAGTATCGTGGAACAACGCATTGAAGAAATAAAATCCGGAACACTGAAAGACCCAAGTTTTAAAAGATTACTGCTGATTGTGTCGGAGGGTTGGCCAGTTGACGCCAATAAAATGGACTTTTAAATGAGGAGCTACTGGACTTATCGAGATGAAATAACAATTCAAAACGGACTCTTCTAAAAGGGGACAGGGAAGTCATTCCATAACGTTTACGACAATCAATCTGGAAGCGACTGCACTATAGCCATCAGGGAATGGAAACGTGCATGAAGAAAGCTAGGGACACAGCATTCTGGCCTGATATCAATAGTCACATAAAAAATAAGTTCAGAAGTTCACCACACCATAAGCAAGGAAATGGCAAAGCGGAATCTGCTGTAAAAATAGCCGAAAACCGAATGAAAAAAGCAACGCAGTCTGGAAACTGTTTTTGGAAGATGTTGCTAGATTTACACAACACCTCGAACCATATTGGGTCTAGTCTGGTACAGCGATTGATGTCTAGGAGAACTAGATGCTTTGTTCCAGTTATAACTGCAAAACTACAGCCGGAAGTTCAAGAGAATGTCAAGGAGAATATTGTTAAGCAACGGCAGGTTACTAAGAAGTACTTTGACAGGAATAGTTCTTATTTACCGGAACTAGAACAGGGACATCATGTAATAATACAACTAAATATCAGTACTATCTGGAGATAGTACGTGGTCAAAGGAGGCAGTGGTCAATCCCGTGACAGAAAGAGCAGCTATTGTGCGAATAGACGACACAGATTATTTACGTGACCGCCAACATATACAAAGTATCCCAATCACGTTGGAGCCACAAGTAGAAGAAACTGCTCTGGACCTACAAAGGGAACGTAATCACCAACCACTCATCGGAATACAAGACGAGCCACAGGAGCTCCCTATTGCCCAAAGAAAGATAAAAAGGAACGTTAAGATTCTGAAGCGCTATCCCGAGTAAAACAGAAATTATAAGCTCCTAAATTGATCACTATATATTTATATGTACATATGTACATATACATGTACTCGTACAAGTTAAAAAAAAAACTACTTTAAATTAAGCAGTCTGATTATTTATAATATGAATTTCGAAAAATGTAACTAATATTTTTTTTGTAACAAAACTTCCAATCTACGAGTATTACTTGAAAATGAAAAATTTCCTTATTTTTCTAGTAATACTAATTTGAATTTAAAATTTAATGTAATGTTATAAAGAAGGGGAGATGTTATAGTATGGTATAAATTAAACTATTTTATATTACTTTTTTAAAAAATATATATTATACTCGTATTGTTTTGCTTCTTAAAGCTAACTTAGAACTGAACTAACATTGAAATCAATACCTAACTCGAAGCGTTCCCAAATACGGTGCTAGTGTATGGTCAGCAGCGGATGTTTTCTGATATCTCAGGTGTCGTTGAAGGTGTCAGCATCAGATGTTTGCTGATAATTCAGGTGTCGTTGGAAATTTCATCTGCTCGTGGGAACGACGACACGAGCTTTGGTACCGTGGGATCATATGTGCTTTGCATTCTGCATTTTTGTGGCGTTAACTCTCCCGCCCTTAAAGACGAACGACCGTGAGTTGCAATTGACACACAAGGTGAGGAATATCTTTAATACCAATGGTGGTAGATGTGGTATTATTGGTGATTAAGACTGCTTCTCTACTTAGATTATGGCTTCTATTGCTTGTTTTTCTGCATGCGAATATTATGATGGCCGAAATAATTACTATGAGGATGATGTTCGCTGTAAAGTTTAGCTTGTGCTTAGTTTGAAGTAGTTCTATTTCTTTCGTACGGTTAACGTATAAGTCTTTAATTATTTCTAGGGACAGCATTTCTTCTGTTTTAGTAGGTGCATATGCTGGTTGCAGTATTGCCGGTAGAGGTTGGCAATGAGTGATTTCCTTAGCCACCATCTTCCATTGATGTCGATGGTAGTATTTTTGATAATACAATTAGCCTTCTGACTCTTCACTAGTTTTGAGATACACGTCGATTTTCATAAATTAACTAAATTATTTTAGCTACAAATTGATAAACTATTATAAGTTTTACATGTACTTGCAATGCCGTACATATTGTTATTACATTCTAAGATGGAATCGTATTCTATTTTATTTATAACTTTCTTAATTTAGACAGGTTTTAGTATTAAAATATTACAGGTGTCTTGATTGGTAAGCTTAAAATATAAATACGATTTTTGACATTTGAGGCAATTATTATCTCGGCAAATTCCAAGGCTATATTTAGAAATGGAACATTTTCAGCTTTAAGTAGAGTTTCTGTTATATTAATTTCCGAATTCGATAGGATAAAAGAATGTACAATATTTGCTTTCGCCCAATGTATGGCGTATGCGACATTTACTAACTCCTCCTTAATTATATCTAATTTGTATTTTATTTTCATAATTCTTTCGGTATAATTATTATTGTTTTCTGAAAAAGCTCTTATTAGATTATTTGTTGCATTGGTTACATCCCTCAACTTATCTATAGTCATTTTATTTATTATTATTTGATTGTTGTATTTGTAAGTACATTTTTTTTGCATTTTTTTCACAATGATACCACAAAGGTACGAGTATCAACTTTTTACTATGATCAGAGGTGATCATGGCACTCGAACATTAAAAGGAATTTTTTTCAGAAAATTTCATCGACGCGTTTTTTTTTTGTTTCATGAGGTGATATTAAAATGTTTGTAAAAGTTGAATTTTGTTTTCGCGAGCGTTACGGTGACCACGGTTATGTTCTTTTATAATTTCCGCTTCTTTTAGATTTTCATCAGTGAGATCGATGGCAAAATTTCTGGCGAAATGCGTTCGGTATTGATGAAAGTGAGTGAAATATATTTCCTGTATTTGGATGTACGTCCATCCTCCCCTCTTAAATGGGTTGCAAGGGGTTTTGCCAATTAAGAGTAATCTTTGACGAATCTTCGGGAAAATTCTGAAAGACCAAGAAATGAGTGTAAGTCTTTAAGCGTTTTTTGATACGGGATGTTAACTATTGCTTCTACTTTAGTGGGGTTGGGTTTATACCATCTGAGGATACTATAAAACCCAAAAATTCGACTTCTGGCTTAAGGAATTCAAACTTGTTTAATTGTACTCGGATATTAACTTCCTTAAAAATTTTATCTAAATTTTGAAAGTGAGTTTTGGCATCTTGGCTAAAAACGATTATATCGTCGATATATACGTAACAGATATTCCCGATGTATTCTCGTAATATATCGTCCAAGGCGCATTGAAAAATAGCTGGAGCATTTTCGAAGCCAAAAGGGAGTCTAACAAACTCATACTTTCCATTATTTACGGAGAATGCGGTTTTTTCTATGTCGCCCTCGTGAAGAGGAATTTGGTGAAAGCCGCCTTTAAGGGCTAGCACCGAAAACTGTTTATTTTTTTCCTTGTTGAACTAGGACTTCGTTAGTTTCCGGAATAGGATATCGATAAGAGATCGTTACCGAGTTCAATTTTCTGTAATCGACTACCATGCGAAACTTTCGCCCACCGGAGGCATCCCTTTTTTCGGTTCGATCCATACAGGGGAATTGTACTGTGACCGTGAAGGTCGGATAATTCCGTCATTAACTAATTCACAAATTTGTTTGTCTATTTCTGTCTTTAGTGACATGGGGTACGGGTGGTGTTTTGAATAAATGGGATCATCGGAAGTTTTGCGAATTCTTCCTTTCACATTAGTAGAATATGTTAGCTTTTTATTTGGGTCACCAAACAAACCTTAATAGTTTGCAACAAGGATGTTCAATTTATTTTCTTGCCCTTGGGACATATGGTTCGTTCTTAAGTTGATATTATGCACCGATTCTGAAACTTGTTATTGTAATTGTACCTTTACTTTATTTCCCACTAATATGTAATTTTGTTTTTCAAAAATTAGAGCCGAGAGTTTTTTAAGGCTGTCGTTACCGAGAATGGGGTGGAAGGATTTAAAATTTAAGATAAATTGAAAGGAACAATTTGATACCCTCGTTCAGATCGAAAAGTTTGAGAATTGCATGGTGTGTTATCTCAATATTGCCACATATAGTATCTGCTAGGAAGTTTTTTTAGTTAGGAATGAATTAGAAATTTTAGGAGTTTCTTATCTTTTGTCCTACATTCGAAGTATGGTAGGGACAAGTTGTTTAACATAAAAAATGGACATCAAGGAAATCACTACAGTTTGCAGCTTCTTCGTTCCTCATGCATTGATCATTGTATTAGGTGAATGGTTGGTCTTCATTTGGTGGATCCATCATTGACAATATTGCGTCATTATAATTATTCACTTCTTCTTGAGATCAATCCGTAATTTGTGCGTCTGAGTTCTGAGTATTTGTCTGGGGTGGAACTTCTGTAGTTCGACGTTAAAACTTCTCTGCAACTTGTTCGGTAGTGCGTGGTGCTGTGAATCGTCTATTGTACGCTTGGGTGCAGGTGGCCAGTTTTTACCTTGTGGCCTATTCGCATAATTGACGTTATGTGTCCTAATAATTGTCGCATCCACAGGCTAAACTCTTGGAGGGGGTCTAGGTGCGAAAGCATTTGGTACTTGTCGCACTTGATTTGACAAATTATTAGGTTGGGTATTTAGTCTGTGATTAGGCTGATAATTAGGTTGATAGCTTTGTCTTTGTCCCTGAAAGTTCTGAGGTTGTTGAGAATAGTATTGGGCTATTTGTGGAAGATGAGCGACCTGGGGATAGAATTGTTGATTTCTACGAGGAGGCATTGGTGGAGCTGCTTGTGGTTTTCTACTTGCACCAGTCACATGGTTCGCATAATTAGCTGTAAACTGCCGATTTTCCAGCTTAAGGCATAAATTTAGAGCAGTCGGCAGATCTGCTGGTTCCTTTATGCCCAGGAGCCGTGACAAATCTCCTTTGAGACCCCATATATAGGTACAAAGTGCCTTTTCCCTATAGGATGTCGTTTAATGGTATGACGCGTGTGGCGGTAGGTTCATTCTAGCGACTTTGTTCAAGATCAGTGAAAGATTGTTGTACACCGATTGGTATTATGATTTTATTGTGCTATTACCTTGACATACGTCTTCATCTGGTACTCTAGCGTACCCAGATCACGTCGATCTGCATAATGGAGGGTCAAGCACCTTGATATACACCCCTAGTCGAGCGGGGTGTTGTACGATTCTAAAATTGCATCCGCGTTGCCTATGGTTTTATTTCTAACTAAGTTCAGAATTCCGAAGTGTTTCGGAGTTCCTTTTAGCTGGTGGTAAATATCAAGAATTCTCTCGGTGCTTTTGCGCCATGAGCTGAACTCACCGGGAGCTCCGGAGAACTCTCTTAAACTTCGGACAACGTCCGGTATTTTGTCTAAACCTGCTAGGTCGGCTTTGTATCTGGGATCTATAGTTTGGTCGGTACCTCTTCAGATCGGATTATCAGGGCTTACTATGGATCTAATAATATTCCTGCACTCATCTGTATAAACTTTGGTAACTATGTTCGTGATAAGTGCCTCAAGTTCTTTAGTTGCTCTTACATCGTTATTTGCATATACATACACATTCACATCATGTAGTCAGCTCTTTCCACTTTTAAACCAGTCACTAATAAATACTTCTTACAACGGACGTCTTTTGACCAACATAACAACAACCCCTTTGAAGCCAGCACCAGACCGATTGAGCAGCAAGGGAGCAGCGGAGGATGCAGGCCGACGGCCAAGTGACGAGGCAGCTTTCAACGAGAGAATATACAAACATAAACAATAACCACAATAATCGTTAAAAATAAACAACAACAATATCAGCATATTAACAATAATAATAACAACAACAATAGAAAAGGACCAGGCGGGCTGAAAGGCCCACAACATAACAAACGAACGAAAAAATTGGAATGTATGAGAGGCCTAGTTGGACACGAGAGCATACACTGGCAAAGTCTGCTGGTCGTGTATTTGGAAACCCCGTTGTTGAGTCCGCTAGAGCTAAGCGAATGTGCGAGTGAGTGTGCGTGAAAATGAGTGCGTGTTTGTGGAAACAAGCAAAAGATCTGGAGTTCGTTTTTCTGACGACCAGCAAATACAGGGGGTCAGATAGAGAATTTAACTTGTGCGTATTATTTTCTAGGATTTGCGAAAGGTAATTTTGTAAAGTTAAATGGAGTAGTTATTTAAATTAAAATCGCTAGTTTTGGTTTTGGCGGCCAGAAAAGGAAAAAGGGGAATTAAAGGACAAAAGAACGAAATCAGGATAGTGACAGGAGTAGCAGGACGAGGGAGGAAACTGTGTCAGAAAGCGGCATAGCACCGCCAGGAACCAAAACTAAGTATAGTGAGATTATGAAGTGTAGTGTCGTTTAAAAATTACTTTTTTTTTATAGTGGAAACAGAGACACCGGTAGGTCGAGCGTGCGGAAAATCTCGAGATTAGGCGATACACGCAAACTTCGCAACTACCGTTTGTGTTTTCAGGACTTTTTAATTAGTGGGACACTCTATCTACGAGTGTTCCGCTTATTTATTAAGTAAATCGTCGTGCTCCAAAGGAGAATTTATAACGTTGTGGAAGGCCTCGTGATTCCTTTAAAATCACGTAGCGCTCAACTTCGGTGTTGTTTTATTGCCCCAGGTTTAGCTGGAATAAGTGGGTATTCCAAGAAGTTATTTTTAATTTTTGGCAAGGGTTGACAGTTTAACCGTAAAAATTGTTTCTTTTATCTACTTCGTTGTAGAATCTAGCATGTTTTCATTGCACTTTGTGGCATACAAATAAATATAACTTTACATACATCAGTACAAACATATCTCCCAAACAATACTTTTGTTTGCTTTTTTTTTTTTAAATTTTGCTTGCCCACAATAGCGATGGCGTGATAATTAGCTCATTGGACTATCACTCAGAGAGTCTGCGTTCAATTCCTGGATGGGTAACAAACAATTTTCCAAATCGCCATCACCCTTTCGGCAGGCAATGGCAAACTCTCGAAAGTAGAATTGCCTACGAAAAAGCTTCTAAGGAATGCCGTTCGGACTCGGCGATAAGCCATGACAACATGAGCACACAAATGTGTGTTAAAAGGCTAGGCCAGGGCTCATACCGGGCTTCCAGCGCCACAGTGTTTTTTTTTGGTTTTTTTTTCCACAATCATTTGTACATATGTGACCCTATAAAGTGTCATCCAGTCCTTAATCTAAAACGATGAAGGGTTCTACATCGATATTTTTGACATCGTCTGTCATTTTTCTGAATCGACATTTTATTTTTTTTGGTAAGACAGATATCTAAAAGGAACATGGTGTTAACCTTTCTCTAATAAAGTAATCTTGAAATAATTTTGTAATCTTTAATTGATATCACTTGAATTTATATTGTTTAGAAGTGGTGTATTTACCCAAATACATTTGTTTTTATAAATTTGCGCAAAACTTTATTTCGTGAGATTTGCTATATTCCAAGACAGTGCCCAATGAAGAATCACGAATGGATAACACGATGGTACCACTAGCCGAATCAGCAATGCTAGTTAATGGTAGCGTATCAACGAATTTGGGAATCCAAGGCGTAACAAATTCTAGTGCAGTCTTAACGCCAAGCAGTGCAAATCCTAACCTGCGTGCGAGCAGTCTGTTGCAGTCGCCGCAAGAAATAACCAGCATGCTAGACCAACGAGAACTTGACTCACTACATCGGGAAAAGGAGGTACTCAGACAGGAACTAAAATTAACTAAACGTGAGCTTTCTATTTTACAGCGACAGTAAGCAAGTAATTCCATCGCCACGCCTCTGCTACCAACCCCTCCGGTATCAGCTGCAAGCCAGGAAACTCTACCTGTACCACCACAACAAGCTACAACAGAAGTGCTCCAGAGTTACAACAGTACTACCTTAGCTTCACAAACTTACAGCTACGCAGAATTAAACTTACTTGTCCCATTCTTCGATCCAAGCCAAATATCAAACTTTTTATGGCAGAATTGGACGCAAACAGTTCATAATCTACGAGATATTTAACAAGTCACGGACGAAATGACACAGGATGGCTTACGAGTCAAAAATTTTATATCACGAATAGGATACAGCTTAAGGAAGGACTTTTAAAAGCATTCTCTTCTTACACGGATGAGTCTGATGTTCATATGAGACTCCTAAAACGGCGAAGAAACGTATGCAGCTAGACACCAACATCGATTTTCAACGGCTGAACGACAACAGCAACTGAATGATAAGAGAAAATGTTTTAATTGTACAGTTTGGGCACTTCTTACGAGAATGTCCGAAGTCTAAACGAAAACCTATATGCGGGATATACCAAAAAACGGGTCTCAACTCAACTACCTTCCACAAACCAGCTGTCATCAATGACATGTTTTATACAACTTCATTCGTTGATCCAGTAAGCAATGCCAGTCTGATTAAGTCTTTTCTGGCCGATGAATTATATGCTCAATTAGACCCACATAGCGTAACGCATGGTCTTAGAAACGGACTTTAGAGAACTATTGGACGCTTCTGTTTTCCTATGTGTGGTGGATGATGAGACATTAAACGATCCATTGTTAGTCGGAAGGTACTTCTTAGATCAAAAGCACGTTATGCTTATGAAAATCCATTATGAGTTAAAACTTTCTGATACACACCGCAAAAACGACCACGTAAACAACGATGAAACGACTAAGAAAAACAACATGTCACGAGACGACAACGTATCATTTGGCAATGACGAAAATGCTGTTGCGAACGTAGAGTTAAATAATTTGCCACAATTCAATAACATAGATATTGTAGGGCAACTGATTTCATACATAGGGGTGGCCGTGGTGTAGTGATACCTGCCATCGCTTCTCACTCGGACGTTCAAGGTTCGAATCCTAGTAATGACAAGTTTTTCATTGTGTACTTGGAACTTAGTCAGAAAAATATGCGTGTCAAGGCATAACACTGACATGTACATTTGGCCGTTGTAGAGTTTCAAGCACAAAACAACTGTTAAAATTCACAACCTGAATCATTCCGAGTGAAGGAAAACTCCGTCCTATTCGGACTCTCACCCCTGGAGTGAATATCGAAACCAAACACACCTAAGTTTCAAACCACTACATCACAACAATTTTCCTTTCTCCTCCTTCTATCTTTCCGCCCGCGCCCTGGCGACAGTTAAAGGGTATCATAAAAAAAACTTTGAGGCACGCGTAAATTATAAAAAAAAAAAATCGATATTGAATGTGTACGTCTCTCGACCGATGAGACACTGTTTTGCTACGAACATCTCAGGACTCGGTCATTCTTCATTGGTCGAAATACAAATCGAATTGACAACAAGTAAGCCGATAGCATGTAGTCCGTACAGAGTGGCATATTTTCAACGTGCAACTATGAAACGAATGGCTCAAAACCTGTTGGATAATGACAAAATATGGGAATCAGATTCGTAGTTCGTCTCTCCGGCTCTACTCGTGAAGGAAAAGGATGGTGAGGATCGAATGGTAATTGATTATCGCCTTCTGAACGAGAATACTGTCAAAGACTGTTATCCACTGCAGATCCATTTGAGGATCTCTTGAAACAATTAAAAGGTAGTGCATTTTCCATTGGTTTAGATTTAGCATCCAGGTCCAAGTCCCTGTTTCTAAGGCCTCGCGGAAATAAATACGTCCTCGTGCTTCCAAAGGATGATGAACAGCATCAGGCAAAAAATGAAAACCGGTCCATTGATAATATACATGGATGATATTCTTATCTCATGCAAGGGTTTTTCGGAAGGTATGCATAGTCTTCAAACATCCTGTCTCTTTTGGAAGATGTAGGCCTAACCCTTAAGCTAAAGAAGTCATTCTTTTTCAAGAAAAGAATTGCTTTTCTTGAATATGAGGTATCCTCTGCTGGTATATGGCCCAATAAAAGTTGAAGAAGTATCCAATTTCCCTCAGCCAAAAAATTTGCATCAACTGAGACAATTTTTAGGACTTACCACCTACTTCAGGAAGTTTGTCCTAGGTCATGCAATCATTGCGAAACCACTTACGGAGATCACGAGGAAAACTGTAAGGTTCAAATGGACGGAAAACCAAAAATCCTTCGAGCAATTGGAAGAAGTTTTTACGTCTAGGCCGTTGCTAACTTTTTACCATCATCAATTGGAACATGAGCTGCACCCGTCTGGTGCGACTGCACTTGGAATTGCTAATATTTTGCTACAGAAAGATTTAGATCTCCAACTTCGACCGGTGGGATATTTTAGCAGACAAACAAATGAATACGAGAAGCATTATCACAGCTACAAACTCGAAGGCCTTGCTGTTGTTGAGTCTATAACTAGGTTCTGAAGTGTATGTCCTCTGCGAGCACTTTAAGGTCGGAACTGATTGTCATTCTTTGAGAGCAACGATTAGCAATAAAACATAATCTCAAGGATTGCACGTTGGTGGTTGCGGCTGATGGAATACGATTTCGAGATTGAGTACCGGCCGTGGAAAAACTATTCGGCGTGTAGACGCACATGATGAACCAAAATAGAGTGATGTTGTTAGCATGGACGTGTTTACCGTTGAAATTAAAAATGAAGATTGACTGATGACCATTCAGATCCAGGATCCCAAATTGCATGAAATCGTAACCAAGCTCAAATAAAATGGAACAACGGGTGCGGATAAATTACTACGCAAACAGATCGAAAACGGGCGTTTCTATAGGAAAGTGTACAACGTTTTGAATTGGGTAGTTCCGGGGCCTGCTGTATGGAAAATTATAAGATCCTGTCATCACGAGGTAGGTTAATTATGGATAAGAACGACCCTAAATCTCCTGCAGTGTGATCACTGGTTTCCCTGCATGAGGAATAAGGTTAAAAGCTACCTATCAGCATGCATTGAATGCGCATACTATAAACAGCCGTATGGTAAGCAGGAAAGTCAATTATTTTGCATACAGAAAACTCCTGTGCCTTTTAACACTCTTCACCTCGACCATTTAGGTACTTTTCCTATTTTAGGAATTATTGATGGGTTTACGAAATACGTTATCCTAAAACTTGCCAAAAACGTGTCTACAAAACTTATTATCCGTGTTTTAGAGGAGATTTTATCAAGTTTCGGGAGTCCGGTCAGAATTGTTACTGACAGGGAACGGCTTTTAACTCAAAAGAGTTCGAGAAGTATTGTTCTGCCAATGACATCAAACATATCATGACTGCAGCGCGAACTCCGAGAGGTAATGGCCAAATCGAACGGTGTAATCGGAACTTATTTAATGTATTGTGATGATAACACTAATTGGGATACTCTCATCTAATGGCTATACATTGGGGAATGAATTCATGCATGAACGAATCTACAAAACAAAACATAACCTACTGTTTGGATTTCAGCTTCGAGATCCACTCGGGAACAATGCTAGCGTTATATGAAGATACTCAAGAAGATCAATGATTGGATTATGAGGTGGTACGTCAGGAGGCGGAGGCGGCTATTATCAAAAACCCAAGAGAAGCAGAAACAACGATATGACATGCATCATAAATCTCCATGCGTGTACAAGGAAGGTGATTTAGTTTTAACTGAGCGACAATCGATATCTACCAGAGAAACACGTAAATTAGACCCAAAATGTAAAGGTGACGGCAAGGTTAGATCATAACAGATATATATATCATAGAGGAAATTCCATTTGATCAGAGGACACAGAGAAAATTTAAATCGGTCTATGCATCAGACAACATGAAAGCTTGGTGTCAGAACTTGGTTAATGATAACTTAACTGATATTATCGATAATACCAAGATCGAGGGCGACTCTTAAATTCAGGAAGGCCAAGCTGTTACCCTATAGACTATCATCCAGTCCTTAATCTAAATTTTAGAACTCTTCTTCGATATTTTTGACAGCTATCGTCTGTCACTTTTCTGAATCGGCATTTTATTTATTTTTTGGTAAGACAAATGGTGTTAACCTTTTTTAATAAAGTAATCTTGAAATAATATTGTTATCTTTAATTGTTTCACATGAATTTATACTGTTTGATACATATAAAAATATATAAATAAATATACAAACATATATATACTTTTTTGAATACATTTTGTGCAATTTAGTTTCTGTTATAAATATAAACATTAATTCAAACATATATATACTTATATACATACATACAAACACATATACATTCGTTTACATACATACAATATCCATACATGAATATCCTTAGATATATACAACTTGTTGTGCACATTTTGGTTGGAGATTCTTTTTCTCGTGGAGTTTTGTTTTTCTATTTCCTGGGTGATTATCGTCAGAGATTTCATTGTTAGCAGCCATTTTTTGTTGAAGTTCAGCCGCAGTTTTAAAGCTTACCACATCGAACCCTTTACCGGCGTGTTATTAAATACTACAATAATCTCGCTTTTTCTTTCCTTCTTGTCTTTTTTGTTCTACCAATTATCAGAATTGGTAAGCGCTCTCGTTCACCGGATTCGGAGGGCATTCCATTGTCCTCTGAAAAAAGACTAAGACCCAAAATGGCCACAAATAAACGTGATCCACGATACAATCCGTTCAGCGCTCTACAATTATACGAGGGCGACGAAATGGATGAAACAGGTGTTTTTGTGCAAAATAAACCACAAAAAATAGTTCCTCCCCCAATAAAAGTGTTGCAAAAATCCTGTGACTATGTGCACGTTTTAATGAACCTTCTTAAAATAGGAGACTATTGATAGGATGTCTATTGGCATAAAAATTATGTGTGACTCCATTAAATTATAAAATTCGGTTCTTAATAAATTAGAAGAAAACAATTTTCAATACTTCACTCATGACGTGAAAAGTGATAAAGTGTTCAAGGCTGTTTTATATGGCCTAGGGCAAATTGAAACAGTTTCCTTGAAAAACGAACTCATAAAACTGGGCTTAGAGTGCAAAGAAATTAAATGTATTAATAAAACATCTGCATTCTACAATCACACGTTCTACATAGTTTCTTTTGAAAACGGAAGTGTCAAACTCGGTCAACTAAAAAAGAACGTTCGTGCAATTTTCCACACACAAGTTAACTGGAGCTTTTATCGAAAGCAAAAAGATTAACTGACACAATGCCGAAACTGTCAGATGTTTGGCCACGGTGAAAGAAACTGTCACATAAAGATATATTGTGCTAATTGCGCCGGCTCTCACAAAACTGAGCAGTGAAACGCAAATATTCCCAAATGTGCAAACTGCAAAGGAGAACACAAATCGACAGACAGCGCATGCGCTAGCAGAAAGCATTATATCGATCTGAAGCAGAAGCTCACAGCAAAGACGAACCGATCTTTCTCACACAAAACCAATCAAGTTAACAGAAACAACAACAATGCCAACATTTCTCATCACTCTCTATCGCTCTTCAGCTCTACCAACAAGCGGCTACAAAGCGGGTTGGAGTAATAGGGAGCAGTAATACCTCTACACCAAAAGCGTGGGAGCAAAATATCTCAACAGAGTTGCCATCGCCCAGCAATAATTTAAGTACCAACAATGGTGAGTTATTTATCATGGAAGAACTCAACTCCCTTGTAATGGAGATGATAAATAAATTAGGTTCATGTTAAACAAAAGAAAAACAATTTAATGCCATCGCACAATTAGCTACTAAGTTTTTATACAAACATGTCTAGTAATATTACATATAATAATTTAAATACGAGTATCATAACATGGAATGCAAGAAGTGTTAAAAATAAACGTATTGAACTCATTAGTTTCTTAAACAATAATAATATTGATATTGCATTAATAACGGAAACATGGCTAGATTCCACAATGCAAATGTCAACGTCAGTATTTAAATGTTATACGAGGGCGGGTCAATAAGTCCGTGACTTTTGGATTAAAACACAGATTTTTTGATAAAAAAATAATTTTATTTTTCAACGCAGTCTCCCTTGAGCTCTATACACTTTGTCCAACGCTTCTCCAATTTTTTTATCCCTTCCAAAAAAAATGATTTGTCGAGGTCCTCAAAATAGGCCTTTGTTTGCTAGATGACTTCATCATTGGAGTCAAATCTTTTTCCACCAAGCCATTTCTTCAGGTTTGGGAACAAGAAGTAGTCGCTCGGAGCCAAATCTGGAGAATAGGGTGGATGAGGGAGCAATTCATAGCCCAATTCATGGATTTTTGCCATGGCAACTGCACATGCGTTTGTGGTCGACTGTGAGCAAACGCGGCACCCATCTTGAGGAAAGCTTTCTCATACACAAGTGATCATTCAAAATTGAAACCACTGGGCCATGCGAGATCCCTACGGCTTCCACAATCTCTCGCACTTTCAATCTTCGGTCGGCCAACACCATATCGTGAATTTTTTCGATTGTTTCGGGTGTAGAGACCTCAACTGGGCGTCCAGGACGTTCGGCATCTTCAGTGCTTGTACGGCCACAACGAAATTCAGTAAACCACTTTTTTACCATTGAAATCGATGGTGCAGAGTCCCCATAGTATTTATCAAGCTTAGCCTTGGTCTCGGTAGTATGGATAGAACAAATAGAAGTGGTGGTGCTGTAGCAATCCTTATAAGGAAATCAATTCAGCATAAGCTTCTAGGATGTGTTTACACACATCTTGTAGAAAATCTGGGTGTAGAGCTCATTTTAGGTACTGGAAATAAACTGAAAATCATCTGTGTTTATTTCCCTGGACGAACTCCTGGAGTTGTAAAACGGCTTCATTTGAATACCGATTTGAGGAAACTCCTTAGTTCTGTCGGTGACTTCCTAATTGGTGGTGATCTTAACTGTAGACATCGGGATTGGGGTTGTGTACCTGCTTACTCCTGGGGTAACGTTCTGTCTAACCTATGTTTCCTGTTTGTGGTCTGCTCCCGTCCAGTCCTACTTATATTCCAGCTGGTTCTCGTGGTCGGCCATCTGTTATTGATTTTTTTGTCACTAACTTATCTAGTCATATTTCCCAGCCAGGAACAATTAATGACCTATCTTCAGATCATAATTCAGTTCTTTGTCGGCTTCCCTGTTTAGGTGAAAAACTCGTGCAATATTTCCAGGATCTGAAACCCGCAAATCGGAACAATTTTCGATCCGAAATCAAATCCAGACTTAGAACCGTTCCTACCAGCCTGGACGAAGTAAACAGCAAAGATGACATTGACAATATCGTCTCTCAGTTTTCCGAACACATTCTGCCAAAATATGTGTGCCAAAAGTTAAAAAAAAGTTTTCTTGTATGAAACTTCCAGCTCATGTATTGGAGTTTATTCGTTTGTATAATATGCACCGAAGGAACTGGCAAAGATATAGACAGCCCATCGCTCAAAGGCTGGTAAAACACTTCAACAAACTAATAGCGAAGTTTATTCAAACGAAACGCCATGAAGAGTGGAATAGGAAGATCAATACTCTAGACAAATCTTCTAAACCTTTCTCGAATATCGTGAAATTTACGAAAAACAAAAATAGAAATATTCCTACTCTTACAAACATGGGTGCAACATATCACACTGACCCAGACAAACCCAATATTTTCTGCCAGAGTTTTGCTAAAAAACATTGCGTTTCCCTACATCTAGGGGACACTAATACTAACACATTTGTACAAAACGCGTTACAAGACTTTAGTACCTCAACAACCACAACACCTGAAAATGCATTCATTACTGAAGCTGATATAAAACACATCACAGATATCCTCAATGTAAGGAAAATTGGTGGTCTTGATAAAATAAGAAATATTTATTTGAAGAACTTACCCAAGGCTGGAACTAGATATTTAGCTTTCGTAATAAATGCTTGCTTAAAAATTCAAAACTTTCCAACTACTTGGAAAGAGGCAAAAGTTATACCTGTCCTAAAAGCAGGAAAATCTCCGAACGAACCACCTAGCTATAGGCCTATAAGTCTATTGAGCAGCATAAGTAAAATCTATGAAAAAGTAATAAAGGACAAAGTACTCAAAACGATTGATGAGCAAAATATACTTCCCAATGAGCAATTTGGCTTTAGGCGCTTTCATAGTACGAACCACCAAATTCTACGAATTTGCAATAGTATTAAGAGGAACCGTGCTTTAGTAAAATCAACCGGATTTTTAATGCTGATATTGAATAGGCATTCGATACTGTGTAGCACAGTGGCTTATTATATAAAATGATTAGATTCCATTTCCCAACGTATATCTGTAAAGTTGTCCAGAGTTTTTTGTCCGATCGAAGTTACAAAGTTCATGTCAATAATAGTAATTCATGTTTGTGTAATGTAGATGCAGGTGTTCCTCAGGGATCAGTTCTTCCACCGATCTTGTTCAAGACGTATTTAACTGATTTTCCCCATTTACCGGAATGTGATTTTGCCCTGTACGCTGATGATTCTGCGATTTTTTCGTCGCATAAATTTGGTCTCAATATTGAGACTAATTTAAAAGATGCTGCGGGAATAGTTATTCCATATCTTAACAAATGGAAAATTAAAGTTAATGAGGAAAAGATAAAAGCTATCTTTTTCACAAGAAATAACGAACACGTTACAAAGACTCTCCATAAAACGGGCACTGCAATAAAAATGATGTATCCCTTTATAAATAGGAAATCCTTGCTTTCAAATCACAACAAAATATTATTACATAAGGTCGTTTTTCAGGCAATACTGTTGTACGGCTGTCAAGTATGGGGTGACTGCTCTAAGTGTCACATAGAACGATTAAAAATACAGCAAAATAAGATACTCAAAATGATGCTCAACCTTCCTTGTCATCACTCTACCCGTGATCTACACAACAAAGCTAATGATGAATTGATCGCTGCTAGGATACATGCACTTACAGAAAGATTTATGATCAGATGTGATTTATCTGACAATCCACTAGTAAACGAACTTAATAATAGCTATAACCGACAAGACTGACGTTTATTTTTTATTTATTCACTTTATTTATCTATTTATTTGTTAATTAATTAATTAATTTATTTATATATTTATTTATTTATCTATTTATTTATTTATTTATTTATTTATTTATTTATTTATTTATTTATTTATTTATTTATTTATTTATTTATTTATTTATTTATTTATTTATTTATTTATTTATTTATTTATTTATTTATTTATTTATTTATTTATTTATTT